>OY728143.1:519331893-519776893 GCA_963277665.1 Viscum album
CACAATAATTTTCACAATAAGAAACACATGAAAATGTAATAATTTCCCTTAGAAAATATTCTTCTATCGTATAAACATATCACAAACATTTCCAAAACATGTTTCTGACCACAAAAATCAATCATAGAACATATTTATAAACTCTTGCGTGCAATCTAAAATCATCTAAAATTCTAACTAATTAAACCACCTAACTCATGTAAATAAACTTCTAGAAAATGGTTTGAAACCACAAATTAACCACAAAAAGACCCTATAAAGAGATGATTTAACCTAAGACATCATGATAAAACCCTAATAATAATGATTCATCTCTAAAAATACCACACAACCTTCTGGAGATATGAAACCCCAAATTAGAAGGAGAGAAGCCCTAGAAAAAGGGGGAATCAATAATAGGAACAACTTACTTGAATGTTTCTTGAAGAAAACCCATCAAATCAACCAAAAGATGGGAGCTCAAGTGTAGAGACCCAAATAATGATGTACATGGACATTAAATTACTTTTTTAAAATACTTAATACATAACAAGAACCAACACTCAAGGACCATAATAGTTTAGTTTCTTTGGAAACTCAAAATATAATCTTATAATCATGGTGAAAGATCTTCAACATCTCCCATAAAGATCTTCCCCTTTTGTTTTCTTACCTAAAACCTTTCTTTATATCGTAGGGAAATGAAAACAAAAAAAGGGTGATCTCAAATTCCTAGTAAGGGTAAATGTAGAGAACATAAAACAATGCATAAACATTTGAATGCAAAAACTTGAACATAAAATCTAAACATCAAAATCATGAGCAATGACATAAATCTTGGAAGTACATAAGGCATAGATCATAAAGGAAAATTAATCATGATAAACTAGCATGGGAATAAAACATGTAATTGTGGCATCCATTAAGCACATGATATGATTTCCATAGTAGCCAAGGCATTGCTGCCAAGACCATATTAGTGGACAAAGTCCCTTACTGAATCGATTTCACTCTTCATTCCAGTCATGTATCACTGAATTGGATTAACTTGTCATTCCAGAAATGTCTATATCATGAGATATAAATATTTACCCAATTCATTGGAGGGAGATATAGGTCCCACCCATATCATAATGAAATAATTATTACTTGTGCCACAAAATAAACATAAATTATTTATCATAACCCAAAGAATGAAATGGGTTTCATAAACATCATCCCATAATAATGTAATCCATATAAAAAATGGATATAATTTTATAATAAGAAGAATCAAACCATTTAAATAATAGAGAAATTATACTAGAAACATAATCATACTAAATAATTGCATCTTAGATGGAAAATAGTTTTGACAAAACAGTTGAAATGAATTCTTGAGGAAAATATCCTTTCTTTTTCAAAATCCTTTTCTTTTCACAAAATGCCTTTCAATTTTAAAAGAAAATGATTTTTTTGAAATTAATCATGAAATATTGTAGATTGAGATTCATGAAAATAGGGCATTATGAAACCGTAAAAATCAATTCAGGCCCTATAATTTAAAAAAACATTCTCCTCATACTTTTAACGGAAAAGTCAAAAAGTACCACATATGGTAAACAAAAAAAGATTCCTTTCATAACACAAAGTAAAAGTCAAATAGGGGTAAAAATTACTATAAAAATACACATAATAATATTAAACACTTTATGGAAAAAATTTATGGATATGGATGAAAAATATAACCACAGTAAAAACTTACGTTTAAGTAATTTTGTATAAAAATGAGATTGCAAAATTATCCCTTACCTTAGGTCCAATTTCTTATATACATGTCTAAAACTCCTGTATATTGGGTTTAAACATATAATTAACTAGTAAAAGAACTATAATAATATTTATGATATCATATATGATTCACTTATGCCTTTATATTACCTGGTCTTTTGTCAATTCCATGTTAAAGCAGCGTTTTGGGTAAAATAATTTCATTTATCGCACGTGTTTGGACTTGTTGTTCTTGATATTGTTACATATTTCATGATAAACTTACATCCGGAATGTAAAAAATGTTTTATATATCATATATATTCCATATATATATGTATATAATAGATAGATAAATGAAATGAAATACACCGTTCATGGAGACGGTAGACCGTATGTATGCATGAACGTTGTTTTCATTTCCTTATTGAATTGAATGGAACTTAGTAGATTACACACACACACACATAAAAATATATATATATATTTATATCCAGTAGAATTATTATGTCATAAATTTAATCGTTATTTATTATATATATACTTTATCATCATTCTGGAATGGTTAACATGGAGAATGAATCTCATCATGTCGTGGAGATGGTAGTCCGTACGTACGCACGAGCGACGATATCATTCTTTTGATATTAAAATCTTATATAATTGGATGGTGTATCATATATACATAATCATCATAATGTTATATTTATTATTTATATCATTTGTACACATTATTATACCCATCCAAATGATTAAATGTTTGAATAACAAACTACACCCCGACGTAGAGACGGTAAGTCGTACGTACGCATGTGTGGTGACTTTTTAATTAATTGGATGGATAAAAAAACAAATATGGTTGTACCATTTTTATAATAACATCATAGTATATATAATATACTGGAGTTATTATTTTATAATGGAAACAACAAAGAAGGAGGAAGTGGAAGAAGAATGGAACTTGAAATAGGTAGTGAGACATTTACCTCTTCTTCAGGTTATTCCTTTTGATTTGATCAAAATGGCTCCTTAGGTTGGCTTTCTGACTAAAGGAATTTCTTTAGTATGAAGTTAGGATAGTTCAGAGTGTATTTGTGCAGAGGTTGGCTGAGACAAATGGCTTATAAGGTGTGAATTAGAGTGAAAGGTGAGTTCCCTTTTATAAGAGGGGTGAGGGGCACCTTAGGAAAAACTTAAAATATTATTTTATAATAAAGTCATATTCGGTATATAATGGCTCAAAAGTGAAGTATTTAGAGGCTAGGGTGGGTATGGGTCTACATACACTCAACCAATAGGTTTTATACAAGTTCAGGTTACCATTTTAACAATATCATTTAGATTTAACTCTATGTTAAATAATTTAACTTTTCCCGTGTCTTCTTGAATGCTTACACTATATGGTTAATAAAAATACTATAAACTTCCAATCAAACCCCAATTGGTTCATTAATGTCATATTTATTACATAAGTCTTTTTTCAGAACCTTATATTTTTAGGACCATTATATCAATTAATAAAATAATATTTGTTTTAAAAACTCTTTTATGTCAATTTTGACACTATTTGGTATATTGTTTTTTCTAAATTCATAACAGTAATATTACTTCAAAAAAATTCATCTAACCAACCCAAATATGTTATATTAACCTATAAAATTAGTTTAATTCATAAAAAGTCTCAAATTACATTTATTTGGGTATTTTTAATATCAATTATGTTAATATTTCAATAATGAGGTAATTACTCCATCATCATTGTGTCATAAATAAATTAAATTATTTAATGTCTAAAAAATATAAATAAAATACCATTATGTTGGAAATCTTTTAGATTTATAATGAATATTTATAGTCAAATTTATCTTATGTATAACCCTATATTAAAAATGTTTTAGTTACTAAACTTTGATTTTAACTATTTTGACTCTTCTTTAGATAAAATAATAATAAATGTCCTAATCTAATCCAAATGGACCTAAAGGGTAATATTTTATTCCTAAGGTTTTTTTTGGTCGAAGTACACTTATCCAATATAAATATTACATGTGTTATGTTAATAATAATATCATTCTCACCTTTAATTACCCTATTTACTTTTAACCGTGGTAAATAAAAGTAAAAAGTTACTATTCACCAACAATTATTTTTATCTTATTGAACAACATTTTACTTACTGATATCAACTTTGTCTCTCGAATTTTTGAAATTCCACTCACAGAAGCAGTGAAATTATGTTTTATGTAAATTTGCAAATTCTCCTAGGAGGTGGGTAAAAGACGGTGAAAAGTTCAATAAAATTTTTATATATCTAAAATTTTTATAAATTGAATCCAATGAATTAAATTATACTTATATATGTATTATGTATCTATTTTGACCTAAATTACCTTGAAATAAAATAAATAATTATTTAAATAAAAATTTGGTTTTAAACTAGAACTCAGTGTTTTTTCAGTATTCATCAAAAATTGAATGTTTTCAGAAAAAGTACCAAAAATTTACCCTAATCTATTTTCGATATTAAGAATCCAAAAATAAAGTATATTTTGAAATATAAAATTTATAAAATTTCAAAAAGTGGGTATTACTATTCATAATGGCTAGTTTATATAATATTTTAATAATATATCGTTGTTTCGTGAAACCCGGTATTGCGTACTACACACGCTATCGACGAAGGTCGTGATTGCGTGTAATGAAAGCCAAGTCAGGTCTTCCTATAGTGCAAGATCCCTTTGGTGTTCCGTATAACATAATCAAAATGTATTTCATTTATACATTAAAAAAATCTATACTTAATGTTGCGTATAATAATTTCTACAAAACGAACTTGAAATTGTGTGTCACATGAGCCAAGAATAGTGTAGCATATACTGCAAGATAATACGGTGTTGCGTATAGTATAATCTATTCTTGGTGTACAATAGAAGACATCAAATAAATTAAAAAGAATATATCTCATAAAATCATGGGGTGTTACATTCTACCCCCCATAAAATGAATTTCTCCCTCGAAATTCATCCGGGGTATAAATTGTTTACTACTTGAAAGTTTCTTTCATATAAACCCACATCGTAAAAAGGAATACTAAAACTTACTTTTAAAAAATAGATAATGAAACATAACAATTACCCAAAGTAACTCATCACTGGGTTTCTACATAGGATAACATAGGTGAAAATATGGATGTGGAAGAAAAATCGTACCATCAAGTTCTCATGGAGAGTGGTGGAGAACATGGCTATGAAAAAGCTAATAATCACAAAGCAATTAATTTTTGATGATCTAAGGTACCATCTGATTCATCAGATATGAGGGAAATAGGACAACATTTTTGTTTTTCAAGATCATTTCCCTAATGTTGAATAATTTTTGAATTAAAAGATATACTTACTTGATTTTGGAAAAAGCTCACCATTGTTAGTTCCTTGAACAATTTCCACTTCATCTCTTAAAGAAATGATGTTGAATTTTTCATTCTTAAATAGTTAGCAGATCATGTGATAGAATTATGGGTTATTCCATCTGTCTCAAACAAAAGGTTAACAAAAGTTATAAAATATACATAAGTCCATCTATGGTGAGATGAATCATATATGGTTCCTAAAATAGACTTAAAATTAATTTATCATACCACTTAATAAAATAAAACTAAATTCTATTAACCAAAGACTTCATGTAGGCCATTGTTAGGCAATAAAGACCTATCACACTTCGATTGTGGGTTCGATTCCCGCAACCTTGTCCGACGCGATAGGTTTTCGCCTGTCCTACGGGATGTCCTTTTTCTAAAACTATACTAGTATAACAATCCATGAATAATATCAAAAATTTCTAGCTTTAAACAATACTATCTGATGTCTAACTTAATCCATTCCAATCATTAGGCTTATCTAAAATACTTATGTCCAATCTCATAGTATAAATAAAATGATTACTAGAGAGGTCATCTACCAAGAATGTAAATACCATCATTTATCCCACATATATCATAATATATATCTTGTTGTTGGTCACATTCCAAACATGTGAATACCTTAATCATGTATTCTCTTGAAACATGAATTACCATAGAACCTTAGTGAAAACATTAATTCTGTCAAAAGTTTACCCTTTCCACATACCAAAATCTCTAATTTTTTATATACTCAAACCATGATATCACTTTGTCCTTATACTAATCATAAGCACATGAATACTACCAAACATATTATTTTCTCCTTATCCATTCATTATGCGCATATAATCTTCTTTAGAAAATTATTTCAATATAATTATTGAATACCAGAATAAACCAATACACGGGTATTCCAATATTCCACAATACTATAAATGAGATTCCATGATACTATTTTGAAATCCCATTACATAAACACTTAATCATTTCACCACAGCATTGTAATACTCAATATTAGAAATATTGATCGCATGTGAATTCCCTTTGTCCCTTGCCTTAAGAGGTTTTTGATGTCGATCATCATTAACCCTTCTATTAGGGCATTGGTTTGCATAATGCCCCATTTCCTTGAAATTGTAGCATTGAAGCATTGTCGGTGCGTTCTCTGTAGTATTTTCTCTATTCACATCATTAGCAACCTTTTTCCCATTACATCGACACTCAATTGCTCGATGACCTTCTTTTCCACACATAAAACACTTTCTAGTTCCTTTTATACAATCTCAACCATGTTTCTTTCCACACTTTGTGCATAAAGAAACATTCATCTTCTTTTCACCATTGTCAGGAGATTTCTCCTTGAACTCCATATTTCTTTTCTTGTGAAAACCATGAGATGGATATGTAACACTAATATCCAGTTCTACCTAGATATCCCAATGCTCAATTTCTTCATAGCTACTGAAGTCTCTTGTAGCTTTCCTTTCGAAGACCTGGTTTTAAGACACTGAAGAATCGATCAACTTTACTTTCAGGTTGGATGATAAAGCAAGATTTAAACCTTTCAAGCCTTGAAAAATTCACCTCGTATATACCAACAGATTCATCATCATTTTGCCTGTGCTCAAGGAACTCCTTTTCCATCTTTGTTCTAATAATATGAGGGAAATACTTATTGAAAAACATGTTCTCGAACTCATCCCATTCCATGGATTCAATTTCATCTTGGGGCCTTGTATTCTTAATTAGAGTCCACCACTGGTATTCTTCACCTTCTAAACGGTAAATAGCCAGAATGACTTTTTCATGTTCTGAGCAGAAAAGTATAGAAAATATCTTTTCAATGGTACTGATCCATTGTTCAGCAACAAGTGGATCAGAAGACCCATTGAAAGAAGGTGGATGTTTCCTGATGAAGGACTAAATATAATATAGTTCCCTTATCTACATATTTGGAAGCCCAGACTAATTCATAGCTTGTGTAAGTATAGAAATAAGATTTTGCACTCAATCTCCCATAACATTGGTTTGTTCAGGAGTAAAATAATTGCATAGTCCATTACATTGATCAACACGATTCCTTCGGGTTCCAACCATCATCTAAAATCCAGAAAGAATAGTGTGAGAGGAAAAAATCATGCAAGGAAATCATCATAATAAAGGGGGAGTACCATCAATATCTAACATCTTAGGTTTAATTCTAATATCGTTACTATAACGACCCATACATTACATACATTGTTATTACTTTAGAATTAAAGCACACTTATTACAACATATAACAAAACCAAGAAAGGACCGTATAGGTATAGTGTCTTTAGAAACTGGGAAACATAAACAACTGGTTCATAAAGCATCTACTTTGCCTCCCATTTATTTCATCATATCTAGAGTCCCTTTTTGGCATATTCTACTTAATAACCTTCTTCCTGACCTGGGGAAATAAAACATACAAAAGGGTGAGCTCAAATGCTCAGTAAGGGTGAACAAAAGAAATATCAATCACATCATATACATAAGCACATAACTTTTGGAAATCTTAAACTTCAAAAGAGATCATAATTCCATAACATGGGATAAATCATATTAGTGAAATGTAAACCCAATAATCATAACTTAAAACATGAAACTTTGTGGCATACACACATAATCATAGAGAATCATTTCTTATTAGTCAAGACTCATTGCCAAGACTATCTTAGTGGACAAATTCCCTTTCTGAACCGAGTTCACTTCTCGTTTCAATCCTATTTCACTGAACCGGTATAACCTACCGTTCCAGCCATGTCTATCTCATGAGATATAAAATCTTTACCCAATTCATTGGAGGGAGATATAGGTCCCACCCATCTCATAATGATACCATTTTATGTGTGCCACAAAATCATAAATCATACATCATTGCATAACCCATGTAGTAAAAATGGGATTCGTAAACATTGTGGCATCATAAAAAAATTCATATAAGATAAAGGAATTCATAAAAATAATTCCATCACAACATAACCAAATCAATGTAATAATATGGATAGAAACAGAACCCTATGTAATCTTAGATGGAAAATAATTTTGATAAAACACTTGAAATGAATTCTTGAGGAAAATATCCATTCTTCTTCAAAATCAATTTCTTTTCAAAAAACGTCATGCAATTTTAAAAGAAAGAGATTTTATTGAAAATATTTATGAAATATTTTGGAGGAAGATTCATGAAAATATGGATTTATAAAACCATAAAAATCTGTTCATGTCGTATAAGTTAAAAAAACATTCTTCTCGTACTTTTTTCGGAAAAGTCAAAAAATACCTCATACGAAAAACGACAAAAGATTCCTTTCATATCTTTTACTAAAAACTCAACGAAGGGTAAAATTTGATATAAAATATTTTAGAAGGATATAAATTTTACATATTGGGGAAATATGTATGTGGATGATAAAATACACCCCAGTAAATACCAAAGTATAAACAATCTCGGATAAAAATGAGATTGTGATATTTCCCTTACCTTAGGTCCGTTTTGCTTTGTAAGTGTCCGAACCTCATGTATAATGATTTAAATAATGTTATTGACTTATTCTAGAATCATACTTATTTTTATGATATCATATATGGTAATTTTATTAGCTTCTTAGAAGTAATATTTCATTACTACTTGTTATTCGGGTGTTTATTACTTTTTGTTCTTATGCGTGTTTTGTCGAATAAATTCATATTCTTCTCTTTAGGTTATAGATACCTCATTTCCAGAATGGTATTAGTGTAATATATATCATATTCATTAATTCAATTCATTTATATAATCATTATAAAATGAATATCATGTAGAACGAGTCGCATCACATCGTGGAGACGGTATTCCGTACGTACGCACGAGTGATGATATCGTTCCTATGATCGTGGAATTTTATTGGAGTGTATGTATTCTATTTCAGAATAAATATCACTTTATAATAGTCATATATAGTCATTATTTACACCATTATACCCATCCAAGTAAGGTGGTGGTGGAAAATAGATTACACCACGGCGTGGAGACGGTATTCCGTACGTACGCACGCGCGGTGATTTCTTTTTCCGTAGGATGGATAGATGGTGAAATTGGGTTTTTTCATAATTATAATAACATATCAGTATATGAGTGATACTGATGTTATTACTTCATAATGAAACAACTAAAGAAGAAGAAGTGGAAGAAGAAATAAAGATGAAAGAATCGGTAACGGACATTACCTCTTCTTTGAAGTGCTTCTTTAAGACCTCCTTCTAGGGCACTAAAATAGGTCTTTTAAGAAGACCAGAACCTCTAGAATGTTTCTAGGGAAGTGGATAGAAGAAATTGGCAGGGGTTGGCCGAGCTTGAAGGCTCAAAGTGGTGTGAGGAAGAGGGGGAGGAGGTGACCTTTTATAAGGGAGGAGAGGGGCTCCTTTGGAAAAACTAAAAATATTATTTTATTATAAAGTCATGTTCGGTATTAAATAGCTCCAAATTGATTTATTTCGAAGCTAAGGTGGGGATGGGTCAAAATCCTCTCATAAAATAGAATTTATACAAGTTTAGGTTCCTATTTTAACCTTATAATTTAGATTTAACATTAAGTTAAATAAATCTACTTTTACCGTGTCTTCTTGTGTTCTTATACTATAAGGTTAATAAACTTACTATAATCACCCAAACGAACCACAAGTTGTTTATTATTAATATATATAACCTTATCTAAGTCATTTGGCCGAACCTTAGATTTTTGGGAATAAAATAACAATTACTAATATAATATTTGTTTTAAAAACTATTTTATGTCAATTTTGACACTATTTAGTAATTAATTTTTGTGAAAATCATAACAGAATGATTAGTTCTAAAAACGTAAATTAAATCAATACTAACATGTAATATTAATCTATAAAATTATTGGAATTCATAAAAAGTCTCAAATTAAATTTATTTTGGGGTTTATAACATTAATTATGTCAATATTTCATTAATAAGATAATTACTGCATCATCATTGTGTCACAAATAAATTAAATTATTTAATGTCTAAAAATTACAAATAAAATACCATTATTTAGAAAATATGTTTAGATTTCTAATTAATATTTATAGTCGAATTTATCGTATGTATAACCCCATATTAAAAATTATTTACTTATTAAACTTTGATTTTAACTATTTTAACCCTTCTTTAAATAAATTAATAATAAATGTCCTAATATAATCCAAGTGGGCCTAAAAGGTCATATTTTATTCCTAAGTTTGTTTTTGGTCGAATTAAACTTGTCCAATAGAATTAGGACATGTGTTAGGGTAATAATAATATCATTTTTACCCTTAATTACCCTATTTACTTTTAACCGTGGTAAAAAAAAGTAAAAAGTTACTATTCACAAAAAATTATTTTCATCTCATTGAACCACATTTTACTTACTAACATCAACCGTGTCTGTCGGATTTTTGAAATTCCACTCACAGAAGCGTTAAAATTAATTTTTATGAAAAATTCAGTTTTTTAACTACCACTTAGTGGTTTCACTAATCATCAAAAATTGAAAGTTTTCAGAAAAATACCAAATTTTCACCATAGGATAATTTCGATATTCCGAATCCAAAAATGACGTCCATTTTGAAAAATAAAATTTATAAAATTTATAAAAGTGGTTATTATTATTCATAACGGCTAGTTTTAATAATATTTTATTAGCATATCATTGTTTAGTGAAACTCGGTATTGCGTACGACGCAAGCTATCGAGGAAGGTCGCGATTTCGTGTAATGCAAGACAAGCAAGTGTTGTGTGTAGAAAAAGATTCCTTTGATGATTTATATAACATAGAAGTCTCGGGTGTTACAGTTACCATAATTCTAGCACTATAACCTATATTTATACTAAACCTTAGGGACATCCCTAGACAGACCTTAGAAATATCTCTAGGGATCTCACTAATGTTTTCGCATCCTAGTTTCCAAAGGTTAACTAAACCTTTCCTCTGATACCAGCTGTAGAGACCCGAAGCTTGACGTACATGGACATTACATTAATTTTTCGGAATACTTAATACATATCAAGAACCAACACTCAAGGACCGTAATAGTTTAGTGTTTTTGGAAACTCAGAATATAATCTTCTAATCATGGTGAAAGATCTTCAACATCTCCCATAAAGATCTTCCCCTTTTGTTTTCTTACATAAAACCTTTCTTTATATCCTGGGGAAAATAAAACATAAAAAGGGTGAGCTCAAATGCTCAGTAGGGGTAAATATAGAGAACATAGAACAATTCATAAACATTTGAATGCAAAAACTTGAACATAAAATCTAAACATCAAAATCATGAGCAATGACATAAATCTTGGAAGTACATAAGGCATAGATCATAAATTTACATTAATCATCATAAACTATCATGGGAATAAAACATGTAATTGTAGCATCCATTAAGCACATGATATGATTTCCATAGTAGCCAAGGTATTGCTGCCAAGACCATCTTAGTGGACAAAGTCCCTTACTGAATCGAGTTCACTTCTCGTTCCAGTCATGTATCACTAAATCGGATTAACTTGTCATTCCATCCATGTCTATCTCAGGAGATATAAATCATTAACCAATGAATTGGAGAAAGATATAGGTTCCACACTTCTAATAATGAAATCATTCTTACTTGTTCCACAAAATAAATATAAATCATTCATCATAACCCAAAGAATAAAATGGGTTTCATAAACATCATCCCATCATAACTTTATCCGTATAAAACAAATGGATATAATATCATCATTAGAAGAATCAAACCATGTAAATAATAGAGACATTATACTTGAAACATAATCATACTAAATAATGTCATCTTAGATGGAAAATAGTTTTGAAAAAATAGTTGAAATGAATTCCTGAAGAAAATATCACTACTGGAAAATGAGCCTATACCCACAGTTTCAGAAGACTATGGGTATAGGCCACCTATACCCACGGTTTTGCCCAAAACTATGGGTATAGATTATTTTTAAAGACATATACCCACAATTTTGGCCAAACCGTGGGTATAGTGTTTTTTCAGAATGTTTATACCCACGGTTTTGCAAAACCGTGGGTATTGGGGTATTTTTTTTTTGAAGACCTATTCCCACGGTTTTTCAAAACTGTCGGTATAGCTGGCATCAGGAAAAAAATTACGTGGGACAACGAAAAAAATTGGCGGGAATGCGGTTTGGGTTAATATAATTAAAAATATAAGTAAACAGATATATGATAATGTTAACGAAATATTTCCATCTCAGTTGGTCAGGTCACGAATCATCTTCGCAGTGGTAGTAGGTTTGAATAACGACGTTCTCATTTTTCCGTAAGAGCCTTTATTAATATATTTATGTTGATAGAAATTTATAAACACATTAATGATGTGGCTTGGTTGGTTAAGCGCCAAAAGATTTCTTCGACAGATGCGGGTTCGAAACCCGCATATTTCCTTTTTTCAATAAGTTGTAATATTATATATTTATATAAGTGTATATATAAAAATAGAGAGTAACTGATATCTTGGATGGTTAGAGAAGTATTTCCGCCTGTGCAGCGCCCCGGGTTCGAGTCCCGCCTGCCTCAATTATTTTGGTGCGTTTGATTTTTCAAAAACTGGTAACATTAATATAAATATATACGTATATAATATCTAAGTTGATAGCTAGGTTGATCAGAGACATTGTTCGTCAGTACCGCATCCTGGGTTCGAGTCCCAACTGCAACTGTTTTTAGAGGAATAAATTCCCATTGTTTTCAAATCTTGGGGGAAGTCATACGCCACCTGTACAGTGGTGTGGTACACGGTGACCCCTATATATACCCACGGTTTGGATGAACCGTGGGGATAGACTAAGACCGCTATTGCGATGCCACTCAGCCCCACGGTTCCCAAAACTATGGGTATAGGCTATACCCACGGTTTTGGGGGCTATGCCCACAGTTTTGAACCATGAGTATAGGTAGTTTTTTCAGTAGTGTATCCTTTCTTTTTCAAAATCATTTTCTTTTCACAAAATGCCATTCAATTTTAAAAGAAAAGTATTTTGTTGAAAATAATCCTGAAATTTTATAGAGTAAGATTCATGAAAATAAGGTGTTATGAAACCATAAAAATCAATTCACTCCGTATAAGTTAAAAAAACACTCTCCTCGTACTTTTAACAGAAAGTCAAAAAGTACCACCTATGGTAAACAAAAGAAAGATTCCCTCAATAAAACAAAGTAAAAGTCAAAGAGGGGTAAACATTTCTATAAAAATTCATGTAAGAATATTAAACACTTTATTGAAAACATTTTATGGAAAACATTTTATGGACATGGATGAAAAGTATAACCAAGTAAATACTTACATATAAGCAATCTCGGATAAAAATGAGATTGCAAAATTATCCCTTAACATAGGTCCAATTTCTTATGTACATGTCTGAAACTCCTATATAGTGGGTTTAAACATATAATTAACTTGTAACAGAACCATAATAATATTTATGATATCATATATGATTCACTTATGACTTTATATTACCCGTTCTTTTGTCAATTCCATGTTAAAGCAGCGTATTGGGTAAAATTGTTTCATTTATCGTATGCATTTGGACTTGTTGTTCTTGATATTGTTACTTATTTCAATATATAATTACTTAAAGAATGTAAAACATGATTTATATATCATATATATTCAGTATATATATGTATATAATAGATAGATAAATGAAATGTAATACACCATTCATGGAGACGGTAGACCGTACGTATACATGAATGCTATTTTCATTTCCTTATTGAATTGATTGGAAGTTAGTAGAGTACATATATATATATATATATATCCAGTGTCATTATTATGTCATAAATTTAATCATCATTTATTATATATATAATTTATAATCATTCTGGAAAGGTTAACATGGAGAATGAATATCATCGCGTTGTGGAAATGGTAGTCCGTACGTACGCACGAGCGACGATATCATTCTTTTGATATTAAAATTTTATATAATTGGATGGTATATAATATATACAGAATCATAATAATGTTATATTTATTATTTATATCATTTATACTCATTATTATACCCGTCCAAATGATGAAATGTTTGAATAACAAACTACACCACGATGTGGAGACGGTAAGTCGTACGTACGCACGTGTGGTGACTTTTTCATTCATAGGATGGATAAAATAAATAATATGTTATTAAAATTTTTATAATAACATCACAATATATAGAATATACTGGAGTTATTATTTTATAATGGGAACAATAAAGAAGGAGTAAGTGGAAGAAGAATGAAACCTGAAATAGGTGGTGAGACATTTACGTCTTCTTCGGGTTCTTCCTTTTGATTTGATCAAATGGGATCCTTAGGTTGGATTTATGACTAAAGTTAGACCTCTATGATGAAGGGATTATAGTTTATATGGTATTTATTCAGAGTTTGGACGATCCAAATGGCTTATAAGGTGTGAATTATAGTGAAGGGGGAGTTTCCTTTTATAAGAGGGGTGAGGGGAACCTTAGGATAAACTTAAAATATTATTTTATAATAAAGTCATATTCAGTTTATAATGGCTCCAAAGTGACTTATTTTGAGACTAGGGTGAGGATTGGTCGAAATACTCTCAACCAATAGGTTTTAGACAAGTTTAGGTTACCATTTTAACCTTATCATTTAGATTTAACTCTAAGTTAAATAATTTAACTTTTATCTTGTCTTCTTGTATACTTACACTATATGGTTAATAAACTTACTATGAACTTCCAATCGAAACCCAATTGGTTAATTAAGTCATATATATTATTATATAAGTCTTTTTTCCAAACCATATATTTTTAGGACCATTATATCAATTAATAATATAATATTTGTTTTAAAAACTCTTTTATGTCAATTTTGACACTATTTCGTATTTTATTTTTTCTACATTCATAACTGAAATATTACTTCGAAAAAAATTCACCTAACCAACCCTAATATGTCATATTAACCTATAAAATTATTAATTCATAAAAACTCTAAATTTACATTTATATGGGTATTTATAATATCAATTATGTTAATATTTCATTAATAAGGTAATTACTCCATCATCATTGTTTCATAAATAAATTAAATTATTTAATGTCTAAAAAATATAAATAAAATATAATTATGTAGTAAATCTTTTTATATTTCTAATTAATATTTATAGTCGAAATTATCTTATGTATAACCCTATATTTAAAAAATTTTAGTTATTAAAATTGATTTTAACTATTTTGACTCTTCCTTAAATAAAATAATAATAAATGTCCTAATCTAATCCAATTGTACCTAAAGGGTAATATTTTATTCCTAAGGTTGTTTTGGTCAAATTCAACTTATCCAATAGAATTACGACATGTGTTAGGGTAATAATAATATCATTTTTACCCTTAATTACCCTATTTACTTTTAATCGTGGTAAATAAAAGTAAAAAGTTACTGTTCACCAAAAAATTATTTTTATTTTATTGAACCACATTTTACTTACTAATATCAACCGTGTCTCTTGGATTTTTAAAATTCCACTCATAGAAGCGGTAAAATTATGTTTTATGTAAATATGCAAATTATCCTAGGAGGTGGGTAAAAGATGGTGAAATGTTCAATAAAATTTTTATATATCTAAAATTATTATAAATTGACTCCAATGAATTAAATTGAACTAATATAGGTATTATGTATCTATTTTGACATAAATTAAATTTAAATAAAATATAAAATTATTTAAATAAAAATTTGCTTTTAAACTATAACTTAGTGTTTTTTCACTATTCATAAAAAATTTAAAGTTTTCAGAAAAAATACAAAAAATTCAACCAAAGCTAATTTCAATATTCCGAATCCAAAAATGAGGTCCATTTTGGAAGATAAAATTTATAAAATTTTAAAAATTGGTGTATTACTATTCATAATGGCTAGTTTATATAATATTTTAATAATATATCGTTGTTTAGTGAAACCCGGTATTGCGTACTACACATGCTATCGAGGAAGGTCATGATTGCATGTAATGCATGCCAAGTCAGGGCTGCATGTAGTGAATTCTCCCTTTAGTGTTTCTTATAACATAATCAAAACTTATTTCAATTGTGCACTAAACAAAATCTATACTTAATGTTGCATAGAATAATTTCTACAAATGAACTTGAAATTGTGTGTAACATGAGCCATGAATAGTGTTGCGTATAATGCAAGAAAATATGGTGTTGCATATAGTATAATCTAATCTTGGTGTACAATAGAAGACATCAAAGAAATTAAAAAGAAAATATCTCATAAAATCTAGGGTTGTTACATCAAGGGATTGAAGAGGAAGGTCGAAAGGAACATAGGTCTGACAAACCCGAACGGGTGAGCAAGGGGGATTTGGGGTTAAATCCTGAAAGGACACAAAGGGAATTTTAAAAAATTTAATGTCCTGGAAATCATCCATAGTGTTCATGCATGTTTTTACAAGCCATATGATAAACATGTGCCCCTCTCTATCTAAGAGGAACCTCACACACAGTTGGCCCACATGGCCTGACCAATTGTGCACAAACTGTCTGGTAGCTTCTATCCAAAAACACCAACCTATTGCATGGTTACCTAGTTTAGGGTGCACAGTTTCTACTAATCGTGTGAAAACTATGTGCCTCATGCTGTATGACCCAAATTTTCTTTTTTTTCTCCAAAAACACATAAAAATCCTAAGGGAAAAAGCTAGACCATTAATAAATGGAAAAATTACCTCAAATTGTTAGACCCATCACACCCGATTCCAAAGTGAAAAACTGAGTCTAAAAATGAACCATATCTAAAAATGAAAATAAAAACCCAGGTGTGAAAATGCCACTCTAATATTGGATCTCAGGCCATGGAGAAAGAAAAAAAGTTATATATGGTAGAAAATCATTTCCATGGACAGCATTTTATCTTCATTTTTGAGATAGGGGAGGTCCCTAGCCTATAATCATTGAACTGTTTCTCACATGTTGTGGTGTAGGTAAGAAATGCACTCTACATTTAGATTATATGGAATTTCATGGCCATAAGTGGTGATGGTGAAGAACATAGTTGGAAGATCATTCTTTGGAAACTATGTAGATATATCCATTCAATATTATTCCTCATCAAGATAGTGTTCCTCTACATCATCAAATCATAGAGGCCACTTTCTACAGACAATGACTTGTTTTCCTTAGAAGGTGAGGGTGGTGGTCACTTCCTCAGACTGCCTACTAGCTAAGGTAAGGTGTTTATAGAAGTTAATGGGTAACTATGTATGAATGAACCTAGTTTTTTGAGAACCTATCTGTATATAAGTTCATTGATAATGGTTTCATTCCCTTTCTTGGTTGATATATTACCATGGGGAGGTTTTCCATGATGGACATCAGGGGTAGGGTCCCTATAGTCCATACATATACTATAATGAGAAGAACTATCATAGTAGATTTCTCCTTCTTCTTTAGTTAATTATTTACTAGATCCTGGAGCTACTTTAGATATGTGTTGTATAGACTCAAGGATACTATCATTGACAAAAGTAGGAATATGATCCCAACCTACATTGTGGTAAGAATATGATGACCAATAATTTGTGGATGAGTAGGTATATGGGAATATTTTATAGTAGTCAGCTGATTAGATCGATGACTATCTCTATCATAGGAATATGGGTCAAATGTTTGGAAGCCACTGGAGTTTTCTTGTGATCTGTCAAGTTATTGGTAGGAATATAAGCCCACATTTGGGTTTCTTTCTGAACATGTTGGTTGGAATTAGTTGAACAAGATCTATGGGCCTGATTCAGATGTGAATTCCCCACCAATGTCTTTCAAATGACATATGGAATGTGATTAGGGATATGATATTCTCTTGAATGGACTTTTATGGACAGTGTTCTAGTCATTCATTACTAGGGGATGGAATATATTCTTAGATCTATTTAGCTACTAGAATATTCAATGTGATTTTTTTTGGTAGGTATGTGAGCATTCCATGAGATGAATCAAGAAATTTTTTGGAATACCTTGGTTGGAGGGAAAATATGTGCCTAATTCTGGTCATCCTTTGGAATATATCATTGGACTTCTTTGAAAAGAAAATGATACTTTCATGAGGTGATTTTAAAGATGGGTTTATGAAAACCAATGGGAAGGGGGATATGATCCCAACACAATGCCTTACCCTTTACTGGTATATACAAATAATCCTTTTGGATCGGAGAAAGATTATGTTTTTGGTCTAGAGTAGCTATATGTTCATGTTGAACATGCTGACATGTAGCTCTAGGGGTTAGAACATGAGCATACGCTACTCCCTATATCATTTCTAAAATATCCCGATGAAGTTCCTTCATCACTATTAGAATGTAATGGAACATCATAAGGGTATGTGTTGGAATATAATCCTACATGTTATATGTTTCTATGACATACTAGAAGATGTATTTAATTAAAGTTATAATATATACATATGTCTATCCTTCATTTAAAATTAGAATATTCAAATGGGATTCATGCATGGGGTTAGGGATATATAGTTGTCCCATGCTTGCTATTGAGATATGTAAGCAGATATGGTATGAGTGATAAGGGAAATGATCCTATTCACTATTTTTTGTCAGAATATGTTAGTTGGTTTTTTAATTAGATATGGAGATATGATACCACTCCATGTGGTCTATATTTTTTTTTGAATGTTGATACATCCTTGACACTTGGATCTATGTGTCCAGAGAGGTGACTTTTCAGGTATCACACTTATCAGATGACTAAAGGATATTAGAGGGATGACACTAGTGATTAAATTTCATAGGATCCCTATAAGGAAACTTCTAAATTATGGTGAAGTCATAGTAAAATCCCTTATCAACCTTCCTAAGGTCATGAAGGTGTGTATTTTCATACACTACGGATAGTCTCCTGAAGTGGTTTGTTATAGTGGTGGGTGCCACTATCTGTTTAACATATTTCCTCAGGAAAGGTGGCATAGTATGTTTTAATGACTAGGTACCCTTATGCACAACCTATAGGGTTTCGATGGTTCCATACCAATGATATTATCTGACTATTTTATTCTCTTGTTAGTTCTAAATATGATGAGCATGTGACCTCACCTTCTGATTTAGGATGTTAGTTGACCTCATGGTAGGTTCGGTATCAAAACACTTTCTAGTCAATGATAACATTACCTTGGAATTGAATAAATTTTATAGAGAATGGTATCCATGGTCATGATACCCCAAGAAAAAATGACACCAATCAGTGCGGCATCACAAGTGAGAAACAAGCTTAATGGGATATACATGGGAAATACATTTTTTTATTCTTTGTGTTGAGTTGTTTATGTTGGTCTGACAAATTGTTTCCACATATATACACCAAAAAATGGTTTTACATGTGGAATCTCAATTAATAATTTTCTTTAGCTGTGGAAATGTTCATATGGGGTTCACCATTTTTCTTCCATATTTTCCAAAAAAAATTCCCAACATTTGTTAACTCAATTATTATTTTTTAGTTGTTGAAATATTTATATTGATTTTAAAAAAACTAATGAAATGTGTTTTGTTAGATATGGGAAATAAAATACATGATGCCTATGGAAACTCGGTTGTTTTATTTATCATATAAATTCACGTTAGGTTCATAATTTTTTTACTTTAAACACATAATTTATGTTTTGAATGGTTTCCAATGGGGTTTATTCATGGAATTGAAAATATCCAATATCTCTAACATTCAAAATAGGATATTGGCATACTTTCCATAGGCATATGGTCATTGTGGTTCTTTAACAATGACAAAAAGGAACTCAAAATGATTTATAGGATGAGAGGTTGGGATCATAAAGCCTTATTGAGTGGAATTTTTTCCTATATCTGGAATCTCGTATAGATTTAAGTCATTTTATTTAATCATTCCCAAACTTGATATAGGGCTGGATACCCCTCTTTAATAATTTTTATTAACTTTTTTCAATGATTTTCTCAATACATATTAAAACAATCTTATTGATAACATTATCTATATGTATTAGAGGTACCCCATCTCTATATATCATTGGTTCTCTATATTGTTGTGAATTACTACATAGTGATGCTTGTTTAGGGATTATTATGTATTTATGCTCTTCTAATAAACTATAATGACTATATTTTTTCCTTTATTTCTTTATAATATTAAATGAGTTATTTTGGTATCTAGGAACTGATACGGCTTGAGATCCTAAGGCCCGATATGTCAGAAATTATTTTTTAAAAATATATTTAATATACTAAACATCATGTGTTAATTTTTTTTTGAAAAGTGTCATATCTTCTAAATGGAGGCTTGGATGAGAATTTTGAGGCCACCATTGTGTTTAGAGTGTAGATTTTACTTTTACCGTACAAATGAAAAAATCTATGTTAGTTTTGGGAATTGGTCTTGAGTGCCTTCATGGGAGAGTAATTAATGAAATTTAATTAAATTTATTTAATTTTTAAATTAAAAAAACCTTAACCAAACACATATTTATCAATATTATTCTATAAAAATGTTTAGGGATAGCTGTGTAACCCTACAAATCGATAGGATTAGTTGGATAGGAATTTTGGAGGAGATATTTATGAATTACATCAGATCATATAGGGAATGAGAATTAGCATGCTAATAGAATTTGTGCATCTCCCCAATGATAGTGATGTTCTGCCATTCTTCACTATCAATTTATCAATATTGAGGTAGGAAATTATTTAAGTGGATTTATCCTCTTATTTATTATCCTATAATGAGCCCGAATCAATTAACCAATAGATTAACTCTAATTTTGATTGTATTAAGGGATAGAGCTTATTCTATGGGGATTAATGGGAGAAATTGTTACTTTAATATGGATCTTCATTCATTGTTCTAACAGAAATGGATTGAGTTTAAGCTGAAAAAATTGGAGGGCCATTACTCTTTTGTGTTTTTCTTGGTTTTCTCTCATCATTCTACACATATTCATCACCAATGTTTCATTTGACTAGTGGTTTGACCAATATAAGAACAAATCAATTATTGTGCATCCGTTTCTTGGTGTAACTTATTGATATTGAAGATATGGGATAAAAATGAAATGGGGATCATGGGAAAATGGTAAGGATATAAGATCAAATCATATTTGGGATTCCTAACTATAGTTATGGCATGTAATGGTGGAACCAGATGATAGCGAGGGCTTCCCATATGATTTGAGGACCAGAAATCCAGCGAGCGGTGATGGTGAGGTCTGGTCAGACAGAATCTAGGATCTCTATGTGAGATTAGTGGTATATTGGGATGTGAATTTGGAATGGAATAAATGGAGGATGAAACCATGAATATTATTAAATTCCATGTTATATGGAATTTATTTTGTTATTACACTGAATGGGGTCCCTAGCTACAGTGCTAGGGTTTCCACAGAGGAAATAAGTATCACACAGCATGTGACACATTTCACAAGGAATCTAGACCTTACTTGGTGGCCCAATGTGTACCTTATAGGTTACATGTACATGGCTAGGAATACATGGGATCAGACACATCTTGTACTCAGACACAGACGCAAACACAAGCACGAGTCAATAGATAGGTAAGAACTAATTCCAAAGGGACATATCATGTACTACCAGTACACACCATATACTCCTTAAAATATGGAATGGAGCCCTTTTCC
Source organism: Viscum album (assembly GCA_963277665.1). Lineage (NCBI taxonomy): Eukaryota > Viridiplantae > Streptophyta > Magnoliopsida > Santalales > Viscaceae > Viscum > Viscum album. The sequence continues at coordinate 519,353,736 of OY728143.1, forward strand.
TATTTGTCTTTGAAACGTTTCTTTATGGTTCATTACCTGGAACCCTTCGCTGAAAATTGTTTGGAATCACATCCAGTGTATTGGATGGTGATCCACCACAAGGAACTTAAATACTGTATAGAGTTTTTGGAATTCTATTGCGAGGACTGGAAGGAGATCCTCTATCATGATTACCCAAGTTGGGGTTCTTAGTATTAGTGTGACCAACTCTATATGGGTTCTGATGCCCAAAAAACTATAATAATCGAAATTGATTTTTTTGTAAACACTACAGATTTTCGAGTGACCCCCATTCAGGCTATCGATTTCTTATGAATTCCAATTTGTGCTTCTTATGGAGACTTCTGATTAGCATGAAATATCAAATTAATTCCAGAAATTCAATCATTATCATGGAGTGTGTTCTCCTAGAATAATGTTATGTGGAACATTCTTGTAGGAATCTTATGTTCTCATTGTAGTTTTAACATTACGCTAGGATTGTGTGTAAATGTTGAGTATATCTAGACTTTCTTATTATATGTGTTGTTTCAATATACCAATAATGAGTTGACATTATTTTTAATTTTTATATAATTATAGATTTCATCCTTTCTTAGTGGATATTTTCATTCTCAACCCATCATGTATTTACTCACATTTTTTGTGTCTTATGAAGATGACTGACCATTTGATGAAGTCCTAAAGGGACCAAGACCAGAAATTTCTTAGTACAACATAAGGACTGAGGTGTGTTCCTATAGTTTTAGTGAATGAAGTCCTCACACCTTTTGTAGGATGGAATTTTTTTATTTTCTTTTTGGGGGGCTTGTAATTGGACCTTTTTCTTTCAATACTATTTTTCATACTCTTATGGTGGGATTTTTTTTTATGAAATCATGGTTATCACTTTTTTAACATTTCCATATTTTATGGGATTATATATGTGTGTGTGTGTGTGTGTGTGTCTATAGGTATATCAGTATAAGGCTTCCCATGTGTGTGATATTCCTACTCATCACTAGTAACTTTCCTCAAGCCTTTAGGAGGTAGGCATGGCATAGTTTCTAAATAGGATTTTTTGGGGAAAGTCTTAACAGAGTGGTATCAAAGAAGCTGGTTAAACCATAGTACTATAGTCTGTAAGCTCTATTAGTGAAAATAGTGTTAAGGCTTTTGAGTTCGAGTACCATCATAGGGACTCCAGTGTTGGTTCCATATATGATGTATACATACACCAAAACTCTAAAAACATGCTTATTTAATTGGAACATGTAAACACCAATTATAGGAAAAACATCGGTACATGTATCGTATAGGAATGTGTTGTGGTTTTCATGTCCTTATTGAGTTATGTCTCTATATATACTCATTGAAAGTGGTACATCATGACTATTATTGGATTCCTACATGATGTTTTCCACCTAAGATTCAGTAATAGGATCATGAGGATGATCCCCTAAATGATGATGATTCAATATAGGTACTTGTTTAGGAGGTTTTACCTCTATGTGGTAAACCATTGTTACCTCCACCTTTTGAAAAAAAAGTGGTACTAGTGGTACCAATAGATTAGGTACACAGGTTGAGCACACTTCATGATTTTTAGTGATAGTGACCCATTAGGTTCTGAGGAAATCCCAATCCATAGTTGGTTAAGGAATGTCTTACGAAGGTGATGTGAGTATTCAAACTTTTAATGACACCATAAAATATAATTGTGGTTCGAGAACAGATCCTTCTCCATAGCTCTATAGAAAGATGGTGGGGCTTTGTGACCCTATCATAATATAGGGTGACTATTTCAAGGTAAATGTTTGAGTTCCTTTTTTTTGACAAGACTATTCTCCAGCTACATTGAGAGTTGTACACATCCAAGATATTTTATTACTTCAGCATAGTAGTATGAATATGGTTTCATATTCATCAAGGTTCAATAACCTCTATCGGTACTTAAGGGATATGGTATGTTTTCAGTTCTTCCAAGATATGTCCTTGAATAAAGGAATGCATAGAGAAATCTAAGCTACTGTGTCACCACTAGGAATTCCAACCTATGATGGGGTAATGGAAAATGATTTGGTTGTCAAGAGTTTCTTAGAAGTGTATACGTAGAAAATTCATATCAGTGGTGGGAACACTTGGGATGAGTATTTCACAACAGGTAGCAACATCACAATCAGGGTGCTTTACATGTGAGACAGTTGAAAACATGATTTTTGGAAATAGATTGTGTAGTTCAGGGATCACATAATGAATCTAGTCAGCCTAGTGATATGTGTTTCTACTCTTGTGACAGGGGGAGATATTTTTCACAACATTGTATGACCCACCATATTGTAGATAGGGAGGTATTGGATAGAACACCTATGAATAAGTAGTAGTGAGAGTAGATAGGTCAGTAGGGAATCATATGTGGCATAGTAGTTGGGAGACCAGCTGGAAGTAGAAGACATTATGACTAGTTTCCCCAACCATTTCTAGGTGGTATACTCCATGATTAGAGAGTGGTGGATAGTGGTGAGCACAATTTTAGGTAGTCTATTCTTATGAACCAGAGGATCCAGGGATGATATAATTTATAATATATTTCTTTAGTACCTTATTCTCATAAATTATAGGCATAGGTGAGAGTAATTCCTTTATTTCCACTTATCTCTTCTGAGACTAAGAGATTCTGGTTAAGTCTTTGGCTCGAACCTTATTCTTGGATACTCCTATATGAAGTGACTCAGTGATCACACACTTCTACCAATGGTATATCCAAACTCTTAGAGGTGAGTGTTTATTTTGGGGTCTCTTGGTATCATAGATGGGGCCTTATGACATCATATTAGGTATGTAATGGTTTTCAGTAGTTCATTCCAAGAAATATTTTTTTCAGATAAAGATATGGTGTTTCCATAGTGATGGTGTGATATTTTTATTTTTTGGTGAAACAGATACCCAGAAAAAGAATGATGGAATCATACATAGGAGGGTGTATCCAATTGCACACTTGTTGGATAGCATTACCCTTGGTCTAGTGGATTCTATGAGTCTTCAGTTTCCTATAGTGGTGGTTGGGTATGAGTATGTATATAATAAATATGTGCTATGACTTTATCCCAAAAGAGAGATATACTTTTTCATTGGTTTATAACCTAGGACAACCCCGATATCTGTACTTTCATATTGGATGGATCCTGTAGAGATTTGTGAGCTAAGTGGGCAGTTTGAGGACCTGCAAAGGAAGGGCTTTGTCAGACCGATTTTTTCACACTAGGAAGACCTAGTATTATTTTTAAAGAATTTTTATGGGAACATGAGTATAATTTTTTATTACCATCACGTAAACCATGGGACCTTAAAAAAATTGTCCACTACTGGGGATCGATGACCTCTTTCATCAGTTGATATGAAAATTATAGTTTTCAAAGAATTACCTCAGATCATGGTATCACCTATTGAAAATAAATATTTAAGATATGAAAAATACAGAATTAATATGACTCTATATTCACTATGATTATTTGGTTATTCCATTTGGCATTAAGAACACGCCAGCAGTGTTTTTGGGACTATGAACTATGTCTTTAAACCATTCATAGACTGGTTTGTTATAGTCTTCATCGATGATATCCTAGTGTACTCAAAATCTGAGGAGTATCACGTGAGACTCTTAAGGTCGGTTTTGGATATACTCTAAGAGAGCATGTTTTATGGAAATCTCAAGATGTTCTAGTTTTGGATTTAGGAGTTACTCTTTCTATGAAAAGTTATCTCATTAGATGGTGTGGTGGTGGACTTGACAACTATTGAGGCGATGTTAGTTTTGGAGCCACCCCACAACGTGATAGAGGTGATTAGCTTATTTGTGTCATAATCATATTATGATATATTCATACATAAATTCTCTAGGATATCAGATCCATTGACAGATTGAACTTGAAGGGGGAATCATGTTATGTGGACAGAGATGTTCCAACATGCTTCTCTAGAGTTGAGGCAGATATTGATGATTTCTCCCATCTTTAGATTTCCAGATGGGGGTTTTGAGTATGTAGCCTTCTAGGATGCATTAGGAACTAGTATTGGTTGTGTTCTGATATAGTGGTTGTAAGTGATTTCTTATGGTTCACATCATATGAGACCACATGAGAAGAACTACCTGACCTACAATCTTGAGTTAGTAGTGGTAGATTTCACACTAAATATGGGGAAAAGCTACCTGATAAGGGAGTGTTTTGTCATCTATTCTAACCAAAAGATTCTCAAGTATATATATTCTGTCAGAAATATCATAACATGAGATCAAGTTGACGGATAATGCTCTACCAGGATTTTGACTTCAAGATTGTTTATACTCTTAGGAAGGGTGATGTGGTGGAATATATTCTTAGTACGGTATATTTTTAACAATTATTGAGCGAGGTGACAAAGTAGTTGGCCTCGTTACAATTATCGTTGTTGATGGGGATGGAGTGTCCTACCTTCAGTCGATGGTTGTTACACCTCTACTTTTATAGTGAGTTAGGGTGGCATATCTTGTGGATACCAACCGTGAGACCCAATGTACTGAGATATCCACTAGCCATAATTTTGAAGAATATTCTAGTGGTGGGTTTCATTTTGTTCTTTTTATAGTATGGATGAAGGTACTAGTTATACTTAGAAATTAGGTGTTAAGGGAGGTTCAAACATCACCCTTAGTGGTGAATCCAGGTGTTTTGAAGATGTAACATGACCTTTGGCAATATTTCTATTGGCCAGAAATGAAGAAGGGAGATATGTGGATTGTCTCTCGATGCCTTAACAATAAGAAAGTTATGACTAAGGACCAGGTTACAATCTATATATCTCAACCCATTGATTTGATAGAGTGGAATTGGGATTGGATATCCATGGACTTCATGCTGGTGTAACAATGTATGTCCAGGGAACATGAATCCATCAATGTGATCATAGACAGACTTAGCAAGTCATCCAACATCCTAGATATTCAAGAGATGAGTTCAGTAGATATCTCAGGATTCCTGTACATTTAAGAGATAGTCTGACTCCACGGATTCCCATCGATGATCATTTTTTGACCATGATTTTCACTTCAAATCTAAGATATTGAAGGGATTTCCATAGGCCTTTGGGAGTTAGTTATGTTTGAGCATGGTATTTCACCCCCAAACTGACCACTAGAATAAGAGGACCATTTAGCTCTTGGAGGAAATGTTGTGAGCTTGAATGTTATACTTTGTTCATATTTGTGAGGATTTCCTAATATTTTTGTAGTTTGTATACAACAATAGTTATCATTAAACTATCAGTATAGAACCATTCAAGTCTTTTTATTGGAAACTTTATAGTTCACCACTTTAATTGACTGATCCTAGTGAGTTGTCACTCATGGGTCATAAGTTTGTGTGAGTTATGATAGAAAATGTTCATATCATTTAGGACTAGATAATGACTGCACATAGACCTCATAAGTATTATGTGAATCGATAACATGTGCCTTTCGATTTCTATGAGAGAAAAAATGTGTTCTTGAGGGTCTCACCTCAACATGGATTGTAAAGATTAGGTCTGGGTGAAAATTTATCTCTTAGATTCATTATCTCTTTCTATACACTGTGTAGATTTCATGAGTTGTTTTGATAATTGGCTCTACCACTACTGTTAGACCAGGTACATGACATCTTTCACATGTCACAACTAAGGAGTTATGTTCTTAACCCATCACATGTTATCAACATCAAAAAGATGGACATCGTGGATAGAGTGTACTTTTTTGATTACCTTGTAGAGATTAGGGATCATTGGGATAGGATCCTTCAGGTGTGATTGATTCACCTTGTTTTTGCCCAGTGAAAGCATGGGAATCATCAAGAGATCACATGGGAGTGGGATACCCCGATGCAGGATCAATGCCTACTTCTATTCGTGTAACCTCTCTTTTTTTTGTTTTCCATGATGTAAATACCCAAGTTGGTTAGAATTTAATGATTCTTATTTATTCATTTAAATATTTATAAAATTAAATGGATTATTTTTTAATCTAGGTGTTGAGACTATGTGAGATTTTTAGGCCTAGTGTTCCCCTAATTAAATTATGAGATATCATAAATATATTAAATATCACACATGTGTTGTTTTACTAAAATAGAGTAATTTATTCTAAAAAGAGGCTTGAATCAGAAATTTGAGGCTACTATTGAGTTTAGATCATGGGTTTTACCCTGAGTACAACATAATCTATGTCGGCATGGGTGTTGGGATTAATAATCTTTGTGGATGAGTAATTAAATATATTTAATTATATTTATTTAATTATTAGATTAAAAAATCTAAACCAAGAATTTATTTATAAATATGATTTTATGGAAAAAATTAGTGTTATCCTCATAACACCACAAATCAACAGGATCCATTGGAGAGGAATGTTGGGAGAGATCTTGGCAAAAAAATGTCGGATCAGATCGGGATCAAGGATCAGTGTGGCAATGAAACATATGGATATCACCAGTGATAACATCATGAGATCGTTCTTCACCATTGATCAATCCACCTTAAGGTAGGATGTTTTTTCTATGTGTATTTATACCCATTTTTCATATCCTATGAAAATAGTTAATTCATTGACCAACATATTTATTTTCACCTCGATCATATTACGGGGAAAACTTATTCTGCATAAATTATTTGGAGAAATTGTAAATTTAATTTAAATTATTTCACATTTTTATAAATTAAATGGATTCAGAACAGTATGAACAAAACTATGTTTTTTTGCTAATTTTTATGTTTATTTATTTTCTCCCACCATTATTTTTGCGTTTATCATCAGTATTTCTTTTAATTTTTGGTTTGACAAATGTATCGAGAAATAAATCATTGCACAAGTACTTCAGGTAATAACATATTTATATTTTAAATTTGGGATCAATATGATCTGGGGATCATGAGATGAAAGAAAATAGAATGGATCAGTTTGGATTTTGAATTCCTGGTTGTGGTTCTGGCATGAAATGGTGTAATGAACCTACAACGAGTGTTTCTCGTGAGATTTGATTACCAAAATTCTAGTGAGTGGTGATGGCGAGGTCCAGTCGGACCAGATCCATGATCTCTAGGTGAGATCAACCAAATAATTATAGGTGGGGGTGTCATAGTGTATGTAGAGGATGAACCCCCAACTTCTGTGGAATCTTGCATTACACAGTGTTTTTTTCATAATTATTCTTCATGTGGATCCCCTGAAGGGACCTTAATTATTCTTTGGAGGAGATATGTCTCACACGGTGTGTGACCCATACTTGGAGGCTCAATGTATACCTTGGAGGTTACACAATCATGTATTGGAGTACACAGGATTAGACATTCCATGTACTCAAACATGGACATGGACATGGTCACGATTCGTCATACATAGATAGGGGTCAGTGGAAAATGAGAACATCATGCACTACTAGTACACATCGTTCACTCCTTCAAATATGTCTTGTATCCTTTATACTCTTCAAATTTTATAAGTATTTTAGCATAAATTCCCTTGATCCCTTCCCTAAGGGTTGTTTCAAATCACGTCCAGTGTATAGGATGATGATTCCCTCTGAGGAATTTAATTATTGGATAGAGTTGTTGGAATCCCTCTATGAGGCCGGGAATGAGACCCTCTATCACTATTTCCCATAGTGGGATTCTTGGTATAGGAATTACCAAAACTATATAGGATCAAATCCCCTATATAGTGTATTAATCCATATTGGGTTCTTAGTATACCCCATATCTCTAGGATTAATCCCCTTTCTGTGTATCAATCTATTAAAACTTATAGGGTGTACTTATTATGGAGAGACTTGACAAGAATTAAATCTAATATGGACACAAAAAGTGCTATATAACTTGTGGATTTTGTTCTCCCATGTGATTTCTATGTGCAATCATCAATCAAAAATCCTTTTCTGGCATTATAGTTGTGACTTTACCATCAGATCGTGTTTCTATGTTGGTTATATATTGATATTATTGTTATATGTGTTGTTGACGTATATCTATGATGAGATGAATATTATTGGTCTTATTTCAATATTTTTAGTGATATTTGGGTGTCCTAGTAGGTATTTTTATACTCAACCTTTTATAGGATTTACCCGCATGTTTCTTGTCTTATTCAAATGAATGACCTTTTTATAGAGTCCTAGAAGAACCAATAATAGTCAAATATTGGTGAGATAGACAGAATGAGGAGTGTTCCTGTGATTGCATTGATAGTTTTCATCACCCCCCTTTTTTGTTAAGACATGTTTTCAGCTTCTTTCTGGTGGGATTTTATTTGGAATATTTTCTTTTGACTACGTGTCTTTGTACTCTGATGGTGGGATTTTAGTTGTATACATGCATGGTTGTTAGTTTTTTTACATTTCAACATTTTATGGTCTTGGAAATGTGTGTGTGTGCATAGGTACGATAGGATAAGTCCTCCCATGTGTGTGATATGCCTACTTAGAGCCAATCTCCATCCCCTAGCCTATTATTGGCAGGCTTGGGGTAGTTGTGGCATGGTCCTCATTTGGGTGAGTCGTGACTCGGGTTCCCTAGTGTTTATTATCATCTATAAAAAACATTGGTATATATGGTAATGGGAAGACTATAAAAAATATTCTTAATAACATTTGGTGAGGGATTTACACATGAGAGGCCCTTTCTGGTTGACCTCATGAGGAATATGGCCTAGTGAGGATTGGTTTCCCAGGTAGTATCACCTTATGAAGATAGGTCCCATCATTCATGTAGCCTAATGAGGATGGATCCCATCAATAATATGTCCCGATGAGGATGATATAATGGGTCCCATAAGGAACATATACCTATGGGTAGGATCATGTTATTATTGGGAATTTGTTCTGATTGAAGATGGTATGTAGGGGATATATTTCTAGTAGAGGATAATTATTAGGGAGTATGACCCCAATTGAGTTTTATTTTTAGGGAATGTGTCCTTGATGAAGGATAACAATGAAAGTTCAATTATATTGTGTTTGAATATTGATAAGTAGTCTTTATTATCTCAAAAATACAAGATTAAAATCTCACCTAATTTGAGTGATATAGTTTTAGGTCAAATGAGCGAACAATAATGTGAAGTTTAACATCATGTGGTAATGGTATTTGAATATTGGATATAGGGATTCGACCATATAGAGGAGTACTAAAAATCCTATTTATATTATGAATCATATTCAATGTAGTTATGATGGGTATTTGTGTCTTAAAATATGTGACAATAGGGTTTTGAGTGGGGATTACGCTTATGAGGAAAACATGGGATGCTTTAATTGGGATTGTAGCCTTTTAAGGAAATGAGGTTATAATCAAGGATTACACCTAAAATGGATTCTCATACAGAGTGAATATCTGTATTATTCAAAATATGTGATCATTTCAAATATCTAAGCCCATGCGAGTCATCCTTGGGTTGAGAGACAAGATATAGAAGAAAATGAAACACATTTCACATGGATGTAGAGCTTTCTTGCTGAGAGAGGCCTCCGGAGATATGGTCATGAACCCCTTAGAAGGCATGGATACATAGTAAAATTCACGTTCTTTCTCTAGAAGTAATTATAAAATTATATGGGTACATTTTTGAATTGGTTTCATTAAAATTATGTGGCCTCTATAGGGAATATGGCCTCACATAAGGATGATGTCAGGATCAGACATTAAGACAACATCCTAAATATCTTTCTTATAATAAGAATTCAAGTCCTAATGGTATATATGGAACCTTAACTATAAGTGAAATGAATTTAACTCGTGGGGATTATGGACTTATGAATCAAGCAGTATTGGAGGACATTAATTTGTATAGCCTTATAAGAAGATAAAGACTTATGAGGGATGGGAGGTCACATGGGTGGCCTAAGATCCTCAATTGCAAATGTAGTTCCATGCACCTAACATGAAGGCTATGGACTAATATGATCATGAAATGGCATGCAGTTCATGCAATTAACAAATATAGTATCATGGTTAGGTAATTAGATGGTGTGCCCAAATCCTAAGGAAGTCTTATCACAATCGATTGTCCAAGAAGTCATCATTCAATCATATGAAATGGGAGAGGCTCTTTATGTGATCAGCCCTTACACTGGAGGCTGTTAAAAAATTTCATCTATTTTTCATAAATTTTTCATTTGTTTCTCAAAAAATAAATCAGGGGAAAGGTTATGAAATCGATTGATTATTTCACTATAAGAATACATCAAAAATTCCATATGATTACATTTATCCCTCTCTCTATGTATTTCTTAGCTATATGTTTCCAAAATGTTTTATAGGGATCTCCCCTAATATATATGCCACTTTTAATGGGTGAAAATCTATATAACTAGACTTGGGTTGATGGGAGGACAATATTTATTAATCACACTATGCCCATGGATCTCATGTGACTAAGTTGTATGACACTAGTAACATCTCCCTGCATATCATGAGAATAACAGTTATTGTAAGAGAATCTTGTCATAGAAAACCTCCCCCAACTGAGTCACATGATCATTCTATCATTGGGTGTTCACATGACATTAGGGGTGTCATATAAAGGACGATGATAATGAGATACTCCAACCTCGGATGGACTTCATCTCCGGGTATTCATAGGTCTAGACAATCATGTGTATCTATGAGGCGTCACATGAAAATAAACAAATAGATTAAGGCCGCATCATAGAAAACCTCAATCTCATGAGGCCTTTATCATCAAGTTCCGACCATGTTTCATCACATGATAAGGCATGGGTTATTCGATCACATTCCCATTTAAGGTTATACAATCATGTGACCAAATCACATGTCCTTTTAAATAGTCACTAATTTTAGGTATAAAATATAATTTGTTTTATTTTAGGTGATTTATCAAAATCTCTTTTTCCAATGTTCATTTGGAGAATTCAAAAGTGATATATAATTGTAGAGTGAGTGTGGTTATAATTATCTTGTGAGTTCCCATGATGATAAGATGCATTATTAGATTCTAAGCATTTGAGTTGGATTCACAGTATTTCTTTTTAGTGTCAAGGTTTAGTTTTTTAATAAAATATATGAGGATGCCTAGCCCTATTGATTTCTGGTGTGGTTCCAGATGAGGTCTTAGATTATGATACAATATGGATAGATTTATGATTGATAGAGTGTGGATAGACTCTTGAGGTTTTAAGATGATGCTTGGGTACTGAGTGATATTACAATATTCCTTATCATGAGTGAGATGCCTTAGGCTTGTTGGAAAAGAGAATGGGGGTGCTTGTGAATACATGGTATTGACCTGTATTGAGCATGTTTATTGGTAAAGAACATTTTCCTAAGGTTGATGATATATGAATTAAGATGGTCCAATTTAGATGATATAAATGTATAGCATTGGGGTTTACAGCAACATGGGTATGATTTTTTGTGATAGGGACCTTTTAAAACTGTTTTAATGAAATAATTTCACGAAGTCAAAAGGTGCACCTGAATGGTTTTATTGGTTGGTTTTAATTGAAATGGGATGTAAAGCTTGTGTGTTGGGATTCTTATTATGGGTATTATATCTCAAAGTTTTTTTGAAATTATAAGATGCATCATCTGTGATGATGAAACCATGAATTCATGGTATCAATAGTTTACATGATATGTGAGTGTTTCCTTAGAGGAGTGAGATGCATAACGGATAGGAACTAATTGAAACTTCACTTGAAGAGTGGTATAAGGAAAACCATATAGTGGATATTTTACCATTGGTTGGTGGATGGTGTGAACCTCATTAAACAAAAAATTTACGTGAATGTATATGATAACATTACTGGTGTGTGAAGAATTGTTATTGATTCCTCTTTCATCTTCATAATTGGGTTTCAGTGGGATGTCCTTGTATAGTCATTACATGTAAATATTCACAGAGTGTGTGTCGTCGATATTTTATTCTCATGAAAATAGGGCGTTGGGTGTGATGAGATCGGTATTTTGTATAGTCGGTATGGGATTGGGAAGATAGTTTGTATATGGATCTAGTTTGAACATGTTTCTTTGGGAATACCATATTTTAGATTCAGATGCACTATTAGATATATTTTTTTCATGAACACTTGGCTTAGGATGGATTTATTGTGATCCATGGGTGATCTATATCAAGGATACATCAATGCTCACAAGGAGAGTGTGGTAAACAATATTTTTTGTTGAGGATTCGACCCTGAATATACACTGTGTGTTGGTTTCTTTACTTTAGCGTGACTATTTGTAAAATCTTATGATGACTCTGAGAATTTAGGCATTGATGAAAAACCAAAATATTAAAAAAAATTGTTGATTTTCATTGATAATTTACTCAATTAATAATCCAAATATCAGTTAATTGACATTCTGTTTATACTCATTGATAATATGGAATATATTTGAAAATGACTTAAGAAGAGGATCTTATTGATTTATAATTTTTTTTTAATTTAAATGGGGATTTTAAATTTTTAATTTCAATTGATGTATTATCTAAAGATAAATTTTTAAATGGATTATTTTTTGAGTGTTAATTCTTTCATTAATAAATAAACTAAATGGTATCCATAAATTCAATTTTAAATTGAAATTGAAATTATTTGATTTAATCCGGAACTCATATTATTAAATGGATTTATTTTTTAGCTTTATGTGTTTACAAATTTTTTTAATTTGGAAAAAATACATAATATTTAAAAAATTGAGAAAAAATAATTTGATTTTTTATTTTCAATTTATAAATTAATTTAATGATGAATTTATATTTGAAGAAAACCAGATTTTTAATTGGTTGATGAATTTTTTATTAATTTGGAATCAAATCGTTCTAAGGATAAATTTGTATTTTTTATTTTTTAATATATTTTCCATTTTTTTTAAAAAAAAATTGATATAATTTTTTTGGAATAAATATTAGAAATGTATAAAATTCACTTGAAAAATTTGAAGTGACCTCTTGAAGGAAGCACGATCACTTAAGGGACCATGCATATCAACTCACCATGAGCAGTAAACCTATGTGAAAAAAATAAAGTTATTGTACAAGGAAAACAGACCATGGTTGAAGTTTTCAAAGTAAATATGGTAGTTAGCTTTATATTTATAGTAGGATCCCATGGTCGGTATACTAACTGTTATCTCTCCCATTTCAAGTGATTGTACAACCACTAAAATGTACCATGTCTTTCCCCTTAACCTACCATGTGTTCTCCCTTTCCAAAAAACATTTCTAACCACCCTCAAACCTATCGTAGATCCATAACCACTAAATTCTCCAAGATACATTAAATTTACAACTGGATGTGTGAATCCAAGATTCTGTAAGTGAAGAAACCAACTAAAATGGCAATTTACGCACCTGAAGTGGATCAGAATTCATCAGTTGAATCTTTTATTGACGACAGTTGAATCCTAAACTAGATCTTAATATAATCACTCATTGGTACCACCATTTATAATTTACGCCACATATTTTAAAAAATGAGTAAGAACCCTGAGCATTGTCCACACCTATAAATATATGATTATTTGATCCTCCCCATGAATCTCACCACCACTAAAAAAAATCAATGAAGCGTCTACTCATGGAAAAAATAGTGATGGTAAAGAATTTGAATCCATGTTGCTTATTACCAGATATAGTGCTTCACCATACTTCGTAGAAGATATAACCCACACTGGAACTGGAAAAAGATGGTTGATCTCACCTATGGAAACCAAGGAGAAGATGAATATGCACCTAGTACACAGTATTCCCAATGAAAGTGAATCGATTTCCTTCAAACCCGAAAAACCATAACCACAAATCTAAAGAATCAACACCCGATGCCACCCATACAAATCTTGAGCTCCACCAATGTTTAGTGAAGAATCAAATTGAATCTCATAGGAAGATATGACCAATCCTGAATGTTTAAGATGTCGACCTATGTGTGAAAAAATCCGAATAAGGAACCAAATATCAAGGCTAAATATCACTTAAATATCTAGGAAAACAAACCATATGAAGATCAAGCTCATAAAGGGGGAATGACGACCCATGCCACTTAGTTGAACTAAAAGATAATTGAACCACTAGATGTCAAACCCAATGTAGTGCAAAAAATAATCTAGGATGTATTTCTAGCTTGATCTTATTACAATATTAAATCGAAAAAATTATTTTTTTCATTTTTCGGTGTTGGATTGATTGGTGGAGTCCATGACTCATGTCCAATGCACCAGTTAGTGCATCCAATTGAAACTCGCATCTAATTGATATTGGAAGTTCCAAATGAAGGCAGGTGCCCAATTTCTAGTACCTCTTTTACTATAACCTTCCCAAAAATAACACCAAATTTTTTTATTACAATAACATGTATTGAAAAATTATGGAAGGTTTGATCGATGGAACCCAAGTCTACTGATGAAAATTGATCCAAAATCAAGATTCTTTTTCATTAAGTTGTAATATAAAAAATTTGTGATGAATTAAGTGTGGTGAAAACTAATCAAAAATTGCATTTCTTCTAGGATAATTCCTAATTCATTACATTCCCACATTACAAGGCCAAAAATAAAAAATATAAATCCCCAAGAATCATCATCTTCTTCTAAAAAATATTTTATGACCAATGCATTCTGAATTACTAAATCAATTTACATCTAAAATTGTACACAACTTGATCAAGGAATGAGAATGGATCAGTTTTGGAAGATTCTGATGCTCGAAAAAAAACTACCTCATCCATCATTTGCAACATGCATCAATCATTGGTGGAATAGGAATTCATTTGAGTCAGGCATTGAGATTGAATATTTTTCATAAAACTCTGGAATCATTAGCGAACAAAAAATATTCTTATGCCAATCCCAATGAGTTTTTCTATAATAAGAACAATTTTTAACTAGATGGTGGTATGGAGAATTTTGAAAAAAATCATTTGGTCAACTAGAGATATTATTTTTTATGGATTCTTCTATTTATTTTAATACTATTGTTAATTATCTAGGGATAGTACACTATTCCAATAGTGGTTGAGCCAAGGAGATATATCCAACCCTTGGGATTGATTACAGTTTTAAAAATATCTATTCCTTGTTTAATTCAAGGGATATATTTTGATATATATATTTTATGAGATTATTATTTTTCTATAACTTAAAATATTTATTTCCTTCTTTCACTGGTTTCACGCAGATGCCTCTTTAGACCTCTTTCACTACTTATTATAATTCAAAGTGGGATGACACAAGAGTGAATTTTTTTATCTAATCACTAGTCCATGTGAGGAGGTAGAATATCATGATTGTAGTATTTTTCTATTCCAAACCATTATTTATTTGAAAGGATACTCAGAGATATTTATTTTGATAAGATAATGTTCAAGAATAAAAATTACATAATGATTTATTGGAAAGATAGGAGAGTAATATGTGGTTAGACTACAATGTTTTAAACATTAAGTTTTAAACCAATAAATTTCATCCACAATTTTCAAAATTTACGCCCATTAAATAAGAAAAAAATAAAATCATATAAATGTATTCTCATGAGATATCCAATGTCGCAATTCACTTCATTTTTTTGGTTAATTTTTTCTAGTATCCCGTGATAGTAAATCATATTTTTATATTATATTTATTAAAATAATTTATATTGGATAGATCTGGTTCTTAGAAACTCATTTGTTTTCATCCAGGTGCTGATAGAACTATATTCTCTAGAATCAAAACTCCAAAAATCAATAATGAAGATAAAATAGAGTTTTCACTGTTAAAATGGGAACTATCCTTACTAACTTCTTCTTCCACAAGATTTAAATTTGGTACTGAATAATGGTAGATAATTTGACTCAGATGAATAGGAATTCAAGGGAAATGTATGAACCAAATTTCCTTATCAATAACATATTATTATAATTGAATGATCAGCAACATTGTGAACTAAAAAGTTCAATGATTGATATTATAAAAAAATTTAAATGTATTATAATTTTAATTCCTTCAATAGAATTTGAGATAATTCAAATAAGTATGTAATGGATTTAGAACGAGAGGAGTCACTGGGGCTCAAATAAGGTGGAAGGATTTCCCCTTATATCTTGAAGAGGAATCTAATAAGTGGGTCTAAAGTCTTTCACATGGAGATGTCACCTCATGGGACGAGATAACAAGGGCCTTCCTCTATAAATTATTCCCCACATAAAATATTTATTAAAATAGGAAAGATATATGCATAATAAAACAAGAAACTAGATAAACTCGCTTTAATCTTTAGGAAGGATTTAAGAAAAGAACTTCTTCTTTCCCTACCCACTCCAATGAAGAAAATCACATATTACTATTATTTTACTAATAATTTATGGATAATGATCATGAAAAAAATATTCTTCTTTGGCAGGAGCATTGATTTGTAGTTTTTCGATTGAAGTTAGAGAATATATTGGGACAATCTTAAAAAATGACCAACAATTTGATATAATAAATATAAATAGATGTGTGAAAGAGGTAAAATACATCAAATCTTCTTTATTATAATGTAAAATTAAATGGGTATGATCTCTTGCGAGAAAGATAATTTTGACCAAGGTGAAAAATTCATCACTCACTACACCCCCTCAAGTTTTCCAAATTTTCTATTCTCAAGAGCATTGCGCTGATGGATTCCCTCAAGTAGATGGGACAAAAAGATATAATTCCCTATTCCAAATACAATTATAGAATCAACGATTTGGTAACCATGGATTTATATATTTTTTCACAATTTGTTTATATGGGATCCAACATCCTCAATGGATTACATTTTTCAAACATTCTAGAAAGATTTTAAATAGCCTTACCGACCCCCCTATTACAACAAAAACGTTTTCAACCATTCACAAGCTACCAACAAGGAAAGTATTAATATCATTAATTGAACGATATACTAGGATTAGTAATAGAATATTAAAACAATCAGTGAACCACTCTCACCTCTTATGGATAATAGTTTAAGGAATTAAAATGACGATTTTTCTTGGTCATGACAAAACTACATAATCAGGTAAATCAAGGACCATGTAAGCTTATTTCTCAATAAATTCCTAACACTAGATGAAATTTTACTACTATAATGTTAATGAGTGGAAAGGAGATGGAATATAATGATGGATTTAACCTAGAGACCAAAGATATAGGTGAACAAAAACATGTACCTAGTGTATCATCCCAAGAAAAGAACCTGAATGAAAATCTGTGAATACACCCCATGTGAAAAAGGAAAAAGAGAAAGATATTATGGAAGGTTAGAATCACCCCTTACTTCCCTTCCCTAAAAGGATGTTAGAAACTAATAAAAACATATAAAAAACACTGCAATGGGAGATCCTAGTGGTGTTTAGAGAAGTATAGTTCAATATCTTACTCTTGGAGATCATCTACCAAATTCAAATTTATAAAAACCTCATTAATGACATGTGCATTAAGAGAATGATATTGTGATAGAATGTAGAGGTAATGTTATATAATAATGTTTTTTCCTTCATTACCGATCAAATCGTGCAAAAATGTAAAGATTTTTTTATCATTTATATCCCTTGTACTATTGGATATTTTACTTTTTTGATTCACTATGTGATTTAGTAGCCTTAATTAATATAATTTTATATTCCATTTAGTTTTCTCTAGAGAAAGTATAACTCAAACCTACTCATGTGGTTGTGAAAATTACTAATCGAGCAACTTCTTACCTAGTAGGTGTTCTTAAAGTTGTCTCGATAAGTGTACAAGGTTACCCATTCCTTGCAGATTTATACATTTTTAAGATGGAAGAAACATAAAGAAAATATCACTCTCCCCTAATTCTAGGAAAACCATTCTTGAATTCCACTAAAACAACAATAAATGTTAATAAAAGAAGACTTCCCATGACTTTTAGTGGGGAAACTGTGTATTTCCATATCCTTAACTCAATGAAACACCCACATGAAGATAATTTTATTTTTACATTAAAACAGTTTGAATTAACATGTTCTCAAAGGGAGGAAATTGAATTGTTTGATGAGAAAATATGTTTTAGAAAATCTTTAAAAAACCCAACCAATATAAAAAAATGTTTTTTAAAATTATCTTAGTATGGATTCATTTTTAAGAGTTAAACAATTTGAAGAAATTTATTTTCAGCAGTTCCTAAAATCTATTACTAATATTTATTCCTTAAATATTCATGGTTCTAACAAAAATTACTCTAAACTAAAATCATCTTTGGAAAAACCCACTGAATTGGAATATAAGTTTCTTCTATAAAACATAAAATGTTCCCTTTAAAATTAAAATGATAAACTACCAGTTATAATATAATATAATTTTCAGTCTACCCAAGAATGAAAACTATTTAAAATTTTGAGATATAATGCTAGGACCATAGGATGAACATTGGGAGATATCCCATGGATTAACTCAAATAATTTCATTCAAAAGATTTTACATCAAAATGAATCCAAACTAGTGAGATAGCCCCAAACGTGGATCAACGTGAACATTTTGGAAATATTTAAAAATAGGTATAAATAATTTTAGAAGATGAAATAAATGCCACCATATCAGACACTAAGTTAGTGATCCCCATTCATATTTTCATAAAGAAAACTAGATAAAAAATTGTGCAATATAAGAAAAAGTGTTACTGCCCACAAGAATTCCTAATAAATGGATTGTTTGTATAAATTATTGGATACTAGCCTATATGACCAGAAAATAAGACTTCATGATACCATTAATGGCCCAAATGTTAGAGTGAATAGCAAGGAAGGGCATGTACTACTTCCTTGTTCGATTTTAGAGGTATTTTTTTAGGTTATAATTTCTTTATAGGACCATAACCTTACCACATTTACAGGACCCCATTATATGTGTCATTATCTAAGGATTCCTTTTAGTCTTTTTGATTCCCTATGTACCATTCAATGATATATGATACATATCGCCCAAAAATTGATTGAGAACTACAAGGAGGTATTTTTGGATAACTTTTCTATATATGGATCTTGTTTTCCAATCTATTTGGAAATTTTGGAGATTTTTTTAATTATATATATTAACAAAAACATGGTTTTAAATTTTGAGAAGTTTCTATTTATTATAGAAAGAAAAAAAAAATTCGAAAATTTAAATTTTAAAAGTGCAATTGAATAAAAAATGAAAAAATCTTATGTTATTTTCACACAACCTTACCCACAACTGTGAGACATCTTAAATCATTTTTAGGCCATTTTGGATTTTATGGAAGGTTAATTAGGGGAATTATAAATTTTTTTTTATTCGAAATAACCAAATAAAGAAGGAAAATGATTTTTTTAATATTCATGTAGAACATAATTTGATTTATGGAATGAATATTTGACCACTTCCCCCATTATCTATCATCAAAACATCACTTTTATCCATGAAATTCTATGATATGCTTCTGATAGAGATATAGGGTATATTTTTTCTCAAATTATTGAAGGACTTAAGCAAGTGATAACCAACAACTCAAAGACCCTAGACACTACCAGATTAACTACACACCAATATAGAATGATTTTTTCTCTATTAGTGTGGATTTAAAGAAATTTTGTTCTTATATGTAAGGGAGTAAGTTAACACATAATATGATTATGTATCATTTAGATATTTAAGTAAGATAACTTGAGAAAACCCAGACTAATAAGATAGATGTTACTGCTTCATGTTTTTAAATTGAAAATTTAAGATATGAATGGTCATGAAAACATGGTGGTATACCACATGATCTGGATTCCTCACATATACAATGTATAACTGATCCTTAAGACTAGTATGGATGATTCATTCCCTGGTGAGAAACTGTAAAAACTCATCCAAGTTCCCAAATTTATTGAAATATTGATTTCTTTTGTCGTAGTAAATGTAACACCCTATTATTTTTTGAAATATTTTCTTTAATTTTTTATTGTTTTTTGATATCTTGGGTTACATAAAACACCAAGTTTATCTTGTATTAAATGAATCATCTAGTTTTAATAAAGTGCATCATACTATTAAAATATTACCATTTAATATTATAGTTTTCACTTAACCATTGGAATTGTGTGTATGAACATGATTAACTAAACTATGAAGATATATGGTTATAATATATATAAATAAAATTAATTCCTTGGTGACCAATTAGTAATAAATGAAAATAAGAAAGATTTTAAAATAAAGAAAAAAATTCTGAAAACCAATTTTTATCTCCATAATGGTGTTTTAAAAAAATAAATTAAAAAAATTACTATTAGTGAATGAAATTATTTAAATTAATATATTACATATTCAATATAATATTTAAAACTCATCTTATGTTTTTTATAGTCATCATATAAAATAAATCAAATATCATGCTTAAAAACTATATTTTTCTTAAAAGTACTTTTGTCACAGTTCGCACACTTTTAAAAAATTTATTTTTGAAAATTTAGGAAAATTAATTTGATAAAATAAAATAAATTTTTCCAATCACCGAATTAAAAATTACCTTAGGAGATTCTTTTTTATAATTTTTTGGGAAGATAAATTTTTCTATAAATTGTGAAAAATACTGGTTTTTTTAAGAATTTTCATTTATTTTAACGATTATGTAAACATAAAAATTATTTTAAATTTTTTTTAAAAGTAAAATTAATTCAATTATATATATATATATATATATATTGATACAGTTTACATCATTTGAATCAATTTCATTTTAAATTTTTATGTAAAAATTTTTAAACTTCTGAAGATTTTCTCTTTGGAAAACAGCTTTTTCATTACGTCAATAGGTTTATTTTTAAATTAAATGTTTCCACTTAAATGAGTGTAATTTGAAAAAATTGATTTCATATTTTAAATAATATTAATTTATATTCTATAATAAATTGTACTTAATTTTTTATAACTATGAATAGAAAAAGAAGTAAAAATCATTTGTTGTGTTTAAGGTAAAAATGTGTTTATTGCTTGTTAAACTAAAATGATAAGGGTTAAAAAAGGAA
The DNA here is from genome assembly GCA_963277665.1 of Viscum album. NCBI lineage: Eukaryota > Viridiplantae > Streptophyta > Magnoliopsida > Santalales > Viscaceae > Viscum > Viscum album. The sequence goes on from OY728143.1 coordinate 519,374,729, forward strand.
AACAAATATTATAACAATAATTTTATGGACATATATATACCTTATAACCTATAATGTTAGATAATGTCTCAATTTGGGTTCTTCTCAGGGGAAAATGTGGGAATGACGATTTCTTTTTAAAAATTACAAGTGTGTCACTCACCTCAATTATAAAAGGTTACCCCATATCCTATCCTATTCACCCATATAAAGTCCATTTATTCTGAAAAAAAACCCAATTCACATATTTAATTACATAATATAATCATATAATTATTATTTTTTCCATAAATCCAACATAGTAAGGATTTTGTAGAAAACTAATCGATGTTTTCTAAAAAAGAGGTAATGTCTCTAACCGCGCGTTTTATTTTATTTCTTCCTCCACCTCCACCAATTGTTATTTAAAAATTTTGATATGAAAAACATTTTATCATAAATATACTGAAATTTTTTACTGTTAAGTTCATTCCCTAAAATCATCTGTTTTTTCATTAAATGGGATATCAAATCATCATTCAGGTTTACGGCAAATTATCAACTCACGAAATGATGTTATTCATTTTCCATCACCTCCACTCAGAGATGAATATAATTATGTATTTAATGGTTATATAAGGTATTTTTGATATTATTATACCTTTTTTAATTATAATACCACATATTACATCTTACCACTGAACCTGTGGTAATGCAATAATTTCGCTCATGTTTACCAAAGACTACAACCTCAAAAATTGATGTGATGTGTTTTTACATTACCATTTTACATGGATGGTAATAAGGATAGATATAGTAAATGTATATTATATTTTAAAAATATTTATACATATTTAATAAATATATCATGTATATCTTCTTACATTCCATTCCATGGTTTATACGATAACATCATTCATGTCTATGGTGCAATACCGCGTTGTGAAGCTATGTGATTCGTTTTTTCACTAACTCTTTCAAAGGAAAGTAATAAGGCTAAATTTAATGAATATGTGTGATATATATTAAATTAAAATTATTATTTATGGGTAATACATTATTTACCTTTATTATGTTTCATCTTTTGGGAAATGGAAGTAGTGTTCAAGGGTATGTATGGTCTACCTTCTCTAAAAACTGTGTATTTCATTTTCTATCTATATCATTTATGGATTACTCTCTATATATAGTGAATAAATGTAATATTTATATCATGTTTAAAATTATGAACATTTTTGGACCATGTTAAATTTAATTCGACAAAAAATAAGAAATCAAAACATACATAAAAACAAATCCATTTTTTCTTAAAACATGACTTTAACATGGAATTATTAATGAATATATAATAATAGGTAAAAAGTAAATCATAAATGGTTTTTTATGTACATATAAATTTATTTATTTATTTATTTATCATTATATAATAGAATTATAACAAACTTGTATTTATTATATATGAGTTTCAAATGTTTATTAAGGATGTCGAGGGTTAAGGAAAGGGATTTTCATCTCACTTTTTACTTTTGTGAGACAAATACCATATTCACATCCTATTTATTTTATATAGTGTATATAATACACATGAATTTATTTCATTATTATTATCCAGAAAATTATCGGTATTTAAATATCCATTTTTGTATCTCTCTTTCATTGGTTTATGGTTTCAATGTTATCATTACAGTAAGGTATTTTGGTCTCAATTTTCGTTCTTTAACACATATGTCATGTTATGAACATATCTTAATTTATCAAGTTTATATACATACAATATGAAATTTAATATATTGAATTTAATTATTCTCATTATATTTTTAGCTGTATATAATGGTCTTCCTTCATGGGGATTATGATTCAATGTTACCAAAGTGGTAATGGTTTTATGATAAAATCATATTGTTTATCGAGATTATTTATGTTTATGATTATGATGATGAAATAATATGATCTATATATTAATAAACTAATTAATTTTCTTCTCATCTAGTAATTTCATGTGAAAAAAAAATTTACTTTATTTTCCTCAATTTATATACTAAAACGTTTAAAAAAATTAGTAAATAACATTTTTATTTTTCTCTTCATTCGAAAAAAGTTTTTCTTACAAAACCATGTTTTCTAAAAATGTTTTTTACAGTCTAAGAATGATTTATTAAATAAATTTTTACCCATGTTTGACTTTTTTTACCAATTTTTTTGAATGGAATCTTTATGTCATTTTCTAATCTATGGTCATTCGACTTTTACCAGGAATGTAAAAGGGATCTTTGTTTTAATGTGTATAGAATGAATGGTATTTTCCTCTCTCGTGAATAAAATATCATTTTTAAATGATCATTAATAATTTGCAGACTTTATATTCCAATAAAATAATTTTTTTTAATTTTAGTTTAAAAAAATCAAAGTGGAAAAGTAATTTTCATCAATAAATGTTTTAAATGTTTTTTAAAGCTTCAATTATACGTTTCAATGTTTATTTTAAAAGAAAATTATTTTTAAAATGTTTTATGTTATAAATAATTTTTTTTAAATTTGTAACAGTAATTTTTCTCAAAAAATTTTTAAATTATTATTAGATATTCCTTTATAAGATTAAAAGGTTACTTTCAAATAAAATAATTTCAAAAAAGTTTTTTTTTCTGAAAAAGTGTTTTTCAATGTGGAAATGCTTTTTCATTCAAAAATGTTCCTTGGGATATTTAAAAATCATTTTTCAACTAATATGAAAAAATTTGATGTTTCTTATGCTTTAAAAGGGATATAATACCAGGATATCATTATTATTCTTTGTCTCAATGATTTATTTTTATGATCACAAGACGTTTTTGAAACCCATTTCTCTTCCAGGATTTATACCATCATAAATTTCTATTGAAAAACACTTCTGTTTCCAACGTTTATGCAACTCATAAATGATGAAATGATTATGAATCTTGTATCTTTCATATAGTTTATGTTTTGATGAAGTGTTTATCAAAAACATTTATTTTATTAGGTTTTGATATGATGAATTTTTTAGGATCATATGGAACACATAAGTATGGTTTTCATTATCTAATGGGTGGGTACCTATATCTCCCTCTAATGCATTGAGCAGAGATTGATATATTAAGAGATAAACAGGATTGTAATAGAGATTTAACCAATTTGAGTAATTTAATTATTCTATTAGGGTAGTCTTGGAAGTGAACCATGAATATTATTATGGTTTTATGAGTGAACTCATTCCACTATGATAGTCTTAGAAATGAGACTTGAACTACTAAAGAAATTATTTTCTGTGATTATATATAATCTCTAAATCCTTTATTATTCCATTGTTATGTTATCATGGATTTTGTTCCCTAATTCCATTAATATTCATGTATTAGGAATTGTAAATATCTATTCCATCACTCAAGTTATGATCTATGATATGCAGGGTATATTTTTCAAATGGTAATCTCAGGTTCTAATACCCTTGTGATCATGATATATTGATTTCTCCCTTGTTTACCAGTACTGAACATATGATATCACCCTTTATTATGTTTCCTTTCCCATGGTTATGGAGAAATTTTTTTCGTAGGGTGTTTCCAAGAAGAATACAACATGGGAAGGTCTTTATGGGATATTCTGAAGATCATCCGTGAAATAACAATGCATTGTTTCTAGTTTCGAATGATAATATATATTTATGGTCCTAAATAACTTGTATGTTTAATGTAATGAATATTTACTTAAAAATGTGTTATTTATATATATGAGAAGTTTGGAACTTGAAAATTGGTATCATATAAGAGGTTTAGGTAACCTTTAGAAAATAGGATGAGAATAATTTGTGAGATCCTTAGATATATTTCTATGGATAAATCTATGGACAAATCTATGAATATGTATAAGAATAAGTCTTCAAAATGAGAGGGTATGGCTATTCCATCGGTACAAGCAAGTTATTGCACGGGAAGCCTAGCCAGACAGTCATGCAAAGGTGGAGAGCTACTATAAAGATATAGATGTTGTGGAGGGGCAGTTCCTTGTAGATAGTCTGGTTGAATTCCCTAAGACCTTCGGGTCATGTAATCTCTTTAAGCCTATGAGCCATGTAATCTATTAGTATACGGGCCTTGTAAGGGTTCCCCTTATCCCTTTAAAGGGGGTTTATCAAAAATCAATAAAAATGAAGGCCTTCGGGCCATTCAGGAATGTCTAAGAATAAGTCTAAGGATGATTAAAATTATATGAAAATGTTATTGAATTTCGGAAGAGGATAGAGTGAGTGGTGTCCAAGAAATTACATCACTATCTGGACACTAAAAGTGGATGTGAATCTGGCTTAGATTTACCTAGGGTTAATAACTCCTAAAAATAAAAATTGTGATTTACATGAATGTCACATGGTGTATGAAGAAAATCCTTGATTCACACATGGTTTGACTCTCCCAAGTTAAATTATTATTAAATTAATAAACTTTGTATGAACCTTTAATAGGTATTTAAACAATTATCATGAATGAAATATGGTAAGATTAAGGCTACACACATTGAAAATAATGTGTCATGATTTAGACATCCTTTATGTGGTTTTCATGATTATTTGTGTTCCCACTATGAATATTGTTTCTCAAATAATGATTTTTGGTTGTAGATAATGGAAGGAACTATAAGGAACTAGAAGGAACTAGATTAATGATGAATGTTGTAGAAAATGTTATGATAATCTACAAAATGTGATGATGGATAGATTACAGAATATTTTTATTGTTACATATCTTTTATCATGCTATATGATTAAAAATTTGCACAGGAACTAACTCTCATACTCACTAAAAAATATAATGATAGATTTTTTGAGATTTTAGGTAGTGAATACATAGAGGAATGAAAACAAATTTTCTTATCTGTAAAAAATGTGATATGAAACATTCAAGGTAATGTCTAAAAGGAATGAGAAGTTGTTTTTTGGGTGGAGATGAAGGGAATAATTTAAGAAATTACTAATAGAAAATGAAATTTTTGGTTTATGAAATGGATTGAAATATTGATCTCCTAAGAGTATTATCAACATATTTATGTTTTAAATGTGTAAATTGGAGGCATTATGAAAATTTACTTCCAAGGGGGAAATCTCATGAATAAAATTAGAAATTTTGTTGGAGTAAAGGTAATACTACTAATGATTAGTAGGCTATAAATGACATATAAAAGGTATAGTTTATTCTAACAATATTATTTATGTTATACTTACTAAGAATAATTAAATTTATATTGATGAATGTTAACACATCATTCATATTTTATAATATTGAAGATATTTATTAAGGTATAAGATGATGAATCCTAGTTAATATTTTTAGAATTAACTGGGATGATTGTCGTGTTTATGAATTTGAATTCAATAATTATGTTATTAAAATTGGGAAATATATAAGGATTATTCTATAGAAGTTTTTCATTAATGATTTTCAATAAAATTTTCAATGGTAGTAATGAAATAGAAAAGTGATTTAATAGAAAGGTGGTATTTTATTGGAAACATGTGATTAATGGAAGATAGTCATTAATATGTTTCTAAAATGGAGATATATTTTGATTAAGAGATTACTGATATGGATAAATTAAATTAGATATAATTAATAACCCCATAACTGATTAACGATCTTTTTAAAAAGTGGTATACTTTATCATTGATGTAGTTTAAAACATTTTTTGATTCATGGAACATATTCAATAATATATGGTTTCATTTAAATAATTAAGAAGCATGTGTGTTTTCATTGAGGTTTTGTAGTAATTCTCATTATTACTATTCTTTAGTAGAATATATGACCAAGGTATTCACATGTTTTTTATGTTTAATTTAAGAGCTAATTATTCTAATTTAAGGGATTAATATTAATTATATTTTGGTAAATTTTGTGGTATTTTTAATAAATTTTTAAATATAGAAGGTTCATAATGTTATCTATTTATGGAATGGTTTATATTTAATTTTGAATTCGGTTTTATGGAACAATTTATTATTTTATAATATAATAATTTTTGAAAAAAAAAATCTAGTAATTTTCTAAAAAAAATTACTAGAAATAAAAGGTATTAATTATCATTTTTTATGGATATTATAATTTCTTAGTACTTCATACATGAAAAATTCATCTCTTAAGGATGAGATTGTGATTAAGAAATCAAAGGAAATAAAGTAAGTATATCTTATCATAAAAATTCCAAAACATTTTGAAATGGATCATGAAATTTAATGGTTTCCAATTACCATCATTTTTATGATATAAACGAACAGTTTTACACCTCTTTGGTCTGTGGTTATTTGGTCATTGATTTTATCATGATCGTTCACTTTCTTGTGATCAATGATCTCTAGCATCTACCATTATTATTTGGACATTATAGATTTCTTTTATGTCTAAATATTCACTTACCACCTATATTATCTTATTTTGAAATGTAGTATATATTATTCTAGATAATAATTTCACATCCCTTTTTTCTATTCAAGAGGATTTTTTATCAACTTTTTAATGATTTTGGTTTCCCATAAATGTATTTTTAAATATTTAACCCATGATTATCCAAAAAAAAGTTCAAATTGGGAGGATGTGGTCTATTTAACGAAGGTAGAATGTAACACAGTAAGATTTTCGAAAATATTTATTTCAAATATTTTTTTTATATATTATCTTACATACAACCCTGAGTTTATCTTCTAGTATATATAATATCTAGTTTAAATGAAATGCAACAAAAATTTAAAATATTACTATTTAATATTATAGTTATTACCTAGCCATTGGAATCATGGGCATGAATATGATAAACTAAAATTTAAAAATATATTATGTGAAGATGTATATAAAAATAATTCTTTGGTGACAAACTGATTATAAATGAAAAAAAACAATTTGAAAGTAATGAAAATATTTTTCTGAAAAATTATTCTAATGCGAAAAAATTTGATTTACATCAATAATATAAAAAATAATATTTTTTCTGAATTATATTACTGAAATTTAAATAGACTTTTTTTAATCTAATTTTCAACATTAATTTTAGGTTTTTTCTCGGTATGGGGTAAAATAAATGCAATTTTATTCTGAAAATTTATATTATCCTTAAAATAAGTTTTATTCAATTTCACAAAAAGTTAAAAAAATAATTATTGGTGATATTAAAAATCTTAATTAAAAAAAAATAATTTTTGGAATAATCATGTAAAAAATTTCATAGGGTGAATTTTTTATAATTTACTAAGAAGGTAAATTTTTCTATGAATAGTGAAAAATTCTGGCTTTTATTAAGACTTTTTATTTATTTAAAATATTTTAAGAGAATAAAAATTGTAATATGGTTTTAAAGGAAAAATTAGTTTAATTGTATATTTATAAATCTAATTTAGGTCATTTTAATCAATTTCATATTAAATTTTTATCTAAAAACTTTTAAAACATTTGAAGATCTTCTCTTTGGAAACCCACTTTTTCATCATGTGTGTGGGTTTAATATTAGATTAAATTTTACACATCCTCAAATATAATTTGGAATAATTAAATATTTGGAATCGAAATAATTTATATGTCCTGATTATTTAAAAATAATTTTTTACCACTGTGAAAAGATTAAGCCGAAAAAATTACTTGTCTCGATTAAGGTAAAAATTTGTTTACAATTGGTTAAACTAAAACAATAAGGGTTATGAATGACACAAAAATTGTTCAATGCCCATTTTATTGACATATTTTGACCTTATAAAATCTAAGGTTCTACAATTTTCCATTTTTTTATTTTGGAATGTCAAAAAACATAGGAATGCTTATATCTTTTCAAATATAATATTGTGCCACTCACCCCATATATAAAAGGACACCCACTCTCCTCTACTCTAAAAAACTAAAAACCCCATTGGTTCATAAAACACCTTCCCATATCACTTTTAAAATTCCCTAATCTCATACTATAATCCTTATTTTGTTCACAAACCAATCCTGGGATGTATTTTGTGGAAAACCAAAAGAAGTTATATGAACAAGAGGCAACATCCCTAACCAAGCAATTTATATGATTTCTTAATCCACCAATATTATTTATTATCAAAACATTCTGATATAGAAACCTATGTATATTCCATATAATTTGTTTTTTCTTATTTTATATTCATGACCTACAACCATATCCACTTCAATCAAATGGGATATGATATCATCATTCGTGTGTACGGCTGATCACAATCTCACGAACAGATGTCATTTTTTCATCAGCACTAAACATGGCTGGATAAAATAATGGATTTAATATATATATATATATATATATGATATTTATGGTATTATTATACCTATATAATTATAATAACACATCTAACTTCTTGCCTACAAACCTATTGGAAAACAATAACATCACTTGGGTGTACGGAGGACTACCGCCTCGTGAACCGATCTGATGTGTTATTCCATTTCCATTTTAATTGCATGGTACTAAAGATATATTTAATTGATATATATGATATTTGAAATATAAATATACCTCTTGAATAAATATAACAGTTATAGCTTCTTACTTTTTATTTGGTAGGGTACGATAACGTCGTCTGGGTGTATGACGGACTACCACCTCACGAATCGATGTGATTCATTTTCAGTAATTATTTTTATAGAAAGTAATAAGGGAATATTAATGATTATTTGATATATATATGAAATAAAAATTATTATGTTATGTTAATGAATTATTTACCATTATTCTTTTACATCCTTTCAAGAGATAGAAACAGTGTTCATGAGAACGTGTGACATACCATCTCCATGAACTTTGTATTTCATTTTCTCTCTATAACTTTTATAGATTAATCTAAATATATATATATACTAAATATATATTACATTAATATAATTTTTAAAATGATCAATATTATTTAAACATGATCAAGGTAAAATAACTAAATATAACCATTCAACACATACACAAAAAACAATGAAGTTATTGCCTGAAACGGGAAATTAACCTTTAGTTGTTAATAAACTTGTTTAAAAGTTAATAGGTAAATAATATATGGTATTGAATAATAATTATGGTATTTTAAAATATGTATCATAAAATTTTATATATTATAAAGGATATAAAAATTCATATGAAGTAAGTTGAGATGTAAGGTAAGAAATTTCAAGCTCACTTTTTACTTCTACGAGACACATTTCGTATTAACCAATGCATTATTTTATGTGTTGTATATACAATCCATGAATTTATTTTATGATTATTATAACGGAAATCATAGGATTAGAAATGAACTTTTCAATTTATTTTTATCATAAAATTTCATGAATAGGCTATATTAGGCCTTAAATGAACACTAGAAAATTTTTGGAAGCTGGAATTTTTGGCCATCAGTTCTTAAAAATTCATGTGATTTTAAAAAACACAATTACACAACTTCCATTGTACGGGTGGAATTTTAAAAATACATCATATTCCCCACACCCATTGATTTTCTATTATATATTTGATGAATTAGTAACTCACATCATGGGTTTATTTCATGTTTAATTTATATTTTTATACATTTTTTAATGAGTGGTTTGTGTTTTTAAGTTTATTGAAGTGGAATATACTTAAACTAATGATTCAAAAATAATGATTGAGTTTTAAAATCAGACAATTTTTGTAGTTCTATATTACCTCGATATATAATCAGGGACTAAGTAACCCCCATATATAATAGGTACATGTAGTCCTAGTTAATAAATATAGAGCTCTCCATAACACATCCACTTCTAAACAAAAAAATGTAATGTTTGAAGTGTCCAACAGATATGTTAAAATAATTTTTATGAAAATAGTGTAACCTGACAACAGAGACTGAAGTATGAAATTTGAGGATTGATTTTGGGTATATATAATTTCCTTCAAAATCCCCTTATGTATGCCATCCAAAAAAATTATTTAAGTTAAACATTATCACTCGAATGTTGAGTTATTTCACAAAGAATACTAGGTTTTCTGAAGAGTGAACCTAGATTTTCCCATGGTTAGACAATAGATGAAGTTTTGGATGGTGGAGCTGGTGGATTTTATAAGGGAATAATATGAGAACTCAATACTATAAAAGGAGAAAAATAAATATTCTCATCATAAATTTATCTAGATAAGAAAATTCTATATTAGAGACAAATTGTTGTTCTTTTCTTCAAGGATGGGGTTCTTCCATTATAAGATTTATTCCAAGTGTATTAGTCCATGCATAGAAACTAATACATTAGATTTTCATGCATTTTATATTCAAGGAAAAGGTTCAGATTATTCATTCAATGTTAATGGAAAATAAATTAAAAAGTGTCAGGATGATTTATTGAAGATACCAATAGAGGAATCAAGACCTCTATCTACTACAAATATATAGATCACTATATGGTTTTATCTTTCACTCATGTTCATCTAGATACTTACTTTATTTTGAACAATTTATCATTAAAAAATTCATGATAGAATTAAATTGGATGTGTTTCTAGAACAAATGTTTGGGATAAGTACTTAGTAGTTTTAGGATGTTAATAACATTTTCTTATTTTACATTTTAAAAACATATATATATATATATCTGTGTGTGTGTGTGTCATTAAATTTTTAAGAACAATAGAAAATAAAAAAATAAAAACATAACCTGTATATATTTTTAAGAGTTTTTTCAAAGTTTTTATAGATTTTTATTTTAATATTTTTTATAGTGTAAATAAATAAAATTTATAAAAAATGAAAAAAAAAAAGTTATCGTAAAATTGAACATAAATGGTGTTCTACCTAATTAAAATATCATGTTTGTTTTTTATGATTATACTTATTCTAGATTTATTGAATTTAAATTATTTTTGTGTGAACATACTCTCTATTATATAGAAATTCTCTTTTTAGAAAATGGAATATATTGAAAACTAATAATATAATTTTAGAATAAGTATTTAAACATGTGGTGACTAGAATTTCAAACTCAATATAGAGTGAAATTAACATTGTGATTAAGTGAAACTTCATGCATCCATCCTAAAAAAATTAACATAATTCCTTTGAACATAGAAAACAAATGAAAAATTTGGATCCCATAATTAATATTGGACACAATGGAACTAGTTGTGTGATTATCCCTCTGTAAAATTTTCAATAAGTTCATTTTCAGAGTTCTTTACATGTACATGGTTTCGGAAAAAAAAAGAATAAAGTTATCATATTTCAAAAATGAATTCATTTAGGTGAGGGGAAGAATGAACCCATTAAGAGATAAATTGAATTCAAAAAAATAGAGGGTATCAATACAGTATGAATATGAACTTTGTTTTGTTAAAATATTGAGAAACGGATATATGAAATCTTTACTTATTAAAATTTTAATTCCAATTAAATCATTTGGTTTCACTAGATAAGCTATAATTTGAATGTTAATAGAATGAAAAAAGAGTGTGAAAGTCACAAATGAGGCATAAACATTTAAATAAAGAATTCATTGATATTTTTCACCCTTGTATGTATATTTGAAGGTAAGAAGAAAAATCAACATTTTCTGTAATTCTTTGATAAAATAGTATAGTAGTGAAATAGTTTAATAGGGGGGTTTGATGTGAGCCCAAATTTTTAAAAACATTCGTTGATTTTCATTTATAACAACCCCTATTACTATTTCAAAAACTGGGTAATTAACAAAATTTTGATACCCTTTGAGAATCTACACTTTATCTATAAATGGATTAAAATTAGATCTCTTGTATTTATTTATTTTTTGAATGAAATATGAGATCCAATTTTTTATTTACAATTGAATTTTTATATGGATTTAAATTCTTAAATAGGTAAATTTTTTATTGTAAATTATTTCACTGATACATAAATTCAATGGAATATACACATTGACTTTGAAATTTAAATTGAAACTTTTTGATTCAATATGCAACTCATATTCTTTTATGGATTTGTTTTTTATATTAATTGACTTACTAATTTTTTAATTTAATGAAATCCATAATGTTTAAAAAAATTAAAACAAAAATTTTATTGTTTATTTTTAATTTAGAGATTGATTTGAGGATTATTTTTTTATGGAATTAAAATTTTAAACTTGTTGATGAATTTTATATTAATCTGGAATCAAGTTTTTAGAAAGATAATTTTTTGTAATTTCTATAACCATTTTGGAAGTTTTACAAAAGAAATTACACACTAATTTTTTTTGTAGAATCTAGAATACAAAATGAAAAGAAATCCCCTAAAAATTTAAAGTGACCACATGAAATAAGTATAGTCACTTAAGTGCCCATTCCTATAATCTGACTTTGCATAGTTTTTTCATGTAAAAAAATATGGTGACAATGAAAAATAAATTATTGTGCATAAATTTTTCAAAGTGACAATGGTAGCTAAGATGCATATTCATGGATGTTTTCTGTGGTCAATATACAGGCCATTAGTCTCCCCCTTAAAGTGATTGTACAACCACTCTTACCTATTGTGTCATTATTCTCATATTACATTGAGCACCCCCTTTCAAACCCAACCATGTATCCACCTTTAAACCTACAGAAGATCCATGAATAGTCATTTCTTTATACTACCATGAATCTTTAACTGGTCATGTGACTCAAAGCTATATTAAGTTAAAAAAACAACCACAGGAAGTTATCCACATCAGGATAAGATCTTAAGTACCATGTTGAAGATTGAAAGGAATAAAAAAATGTATATTGAACCATAACTGAGAATGTTCTCTTCCTAATTCCATCATTTAAAATTCATGTTTCTGTATTGCTGAACCTAGGAAGAACACTAAGTATCGGCGGAACCTATGAATCTATAATGACACAAGCCAAATAAAATATATCTCTTATACTGAATAAAAAACCTTAGATTTTTCCATTTGATGCTACTATGGTTCCACTGAAAAAATCCAATAGATAACGACTATATCACGTCATCCTTTGATGCGGGTATCTCTAATATCAAGTCATTACTTACCAAATCTATTGTCCTCTCCTCCTTGATAGAATATAGAACCCATTCCAAAACTAAAAGAAGTTGGATGATATTTATTGTTGGGTCTGAGGATAAGATGAATCAACTCTCTATGCATTGTATTACTGATGAAATAGAATCTACTAACACCAATCCAGAAAAACTATGATTATTCCACCCCAGTATAACCACCTAAATTAATCCATATGAACCTCAATATCCACTAGTGTTTAATTCATTATTAAATTGATGTTTTTGGGAAGTTAATATACACTATGAAAATTGAAATTGATGACCCAACTATAAATAACATAGAAGAAGGATATAATCATCGATTCCAAATCTCACATGAATCACCAAAAATAAGACCCATCTAAATTCCAAGCATGAAAATGAGAAATTACGGGTAATTCCACTCGTGTGAACTAAGAAAGAACTGAGAGACTTAATATCGAACATGAAGAAGATAAAAAATAATCTGAGATGGATTTTTTCTATATTTTTTAAGATTATTTCTATTTACTAGACTGATTATATGAGGTCATGAATCATTCTGAATTCATTTCCTACTTCATAAAAATGTGATTAACATTTACTTCTTGGAATAAGTCTCCAATGAAGGCATACACACAATTTTTTAGTACCTGATTTATTGAAACCTTTTTGAGCGAATCTACCCAAATTTATAATGTCAATATCATATAATAAAGAATTATGGTATGTGTGATTGATAGAACCCAATTCTTATGATTTAAGTTCATCCAACATATTTATGATCATCTATTCATGATTTCATACAAAAAAAATGTATTTAAATAAGTTGGGTTAAACCTAGACTCAAATAGGGTGAAGTCTAGGCTAGATCATATTTCTATAAAGGCCCCCTTCCCAAGGCCAAAAATAAAAAACCAAATCCCAAATAAGCATCGTCTTACTTGAAACAAAATTTAACGACCTATGGGATTTGATGTAACGAAGAAATTTACCTCCAAATTGTATAAATATTTACCATGGTAGGAGAATGAATCATTTGTTTAAGATTCTATATTCTCCATAAATCCAACCAAAACATCATTCTCAACACATTCTAATAATCCAAGTTAGAGGAATTAAATTTAGTTGGGCACTATAATTGAATATTATTTTGTAATATTTGACATAATTAGAGCATGAAAATAAATCTATATCCAATCATATGAATTATTTCCCCGAATAAGAATCATTATTGACTGGATAAAGGGGGTGGTGACATGTAAAAAAATCACTATGTTAACAAGAGTTTCTTGTTTGTAGTACTAATTCTATTTATTTTCTTCCTTTTGTGTATTTCCTACTAGTGAAACTCAAGTATAATAGTGGATGGGCCAAGGAGATCTCTGGAATCCCAATAATGAATTATATTTTTCAAGAAAAATTTATTAATTTTTTAATTATCTATATGAGTTTGTATATATAGATTTTAAAAGATACTTATTTGTCTCTGTATATATATATTTCATTCATGCTTTCATTGGTTGAACATAGAGGACACTTGGGAACACCATCAATGCTTATGATTGTTAACAGTGGGATAGACAAGAAGTGATGTGTGGTATCTAATCATGACGCTGGGTGAGGAAAAAAATACAGTAAATGTTGTATTTTTATGTTCCAAAATGAAATTCCTAGGAAGAATAATGAGGAATATTTCCTTTCATTATTGAATGAATAAGAATCCAAATTTAATAATAATTCATTGAAAATTTCAAAGAGTAATCTGAGGATATACCACTATGTTTTAAATATTAAATCTTAAACTAATCAATTCCATCCATTTTTTTCAAATTTTTATCACATTAAACAAGATAAAAATAAAATCATATAGATGTCTTCTCTGAATAAAGTATAAGTCCCAATTTACATCATTTTTCTCAGGTTTAAGATTGTTTTATTGGGTTCCCTATGATAGGGGTGTATTAGGAAGCATGATGTGGTGATGTGATTTCACACTAGAGGGTGTGGAAAATCCTTTTCATGAAATTTCCACCTGAGGAGGATAGGATAGTGTTTTTTCATTGAATTGGGTTCACTTAGAGGGAAAGCATGTTAGACTAGTTTATCCTAATTCTTAGATGAAGTTAGGGAAATTGGTGGTGTCATGTAATTCACACCAAGATATAACTCACATGGTTCAGCCTTTGTGTTGAAGTACTTTAGGTTTATAGGGGTTGTGTACCCTTCATTAGGAGATGGGTCGGAAGGTTTCTGTACAAACTTTTGGGGGGTTGTAAAACTTTGAATGGACTATAGAAATTATTTCCAAAGACACAAATAGGTCATTGTAGTATTGTAAACTTTGACATAGTTAGGGTAGTATCACGTGCTTTGGATACGGTGGTACTATATCTCATAGTAATTTCTTCCATCATTCACTATAGTAGAGTGGACTTACTATGTGATTAGTGGTACGGTTGCATCATATTCTTTACAGTTAAATTTTCTTAGGTTACCAATGTGTGTGAAACTCTGATTTTTACCTTCTAATTATTTTTATTAACATAGTGATCCTTTTCCCTCCACAATGACATAGGTTTACACTAATGGTTATTGTTTCTTAAGAATAAATGACTTCATCAATAGGGAATAATCACTCATTTACTTTTCTCATACACTCAGTAAAGATGATTCATATATGATGATGAAATTTTGTTTTTATTCTCCAATGTATTAAACATTATGATTTATCAAACTATAATAAGGTTAGATGATCAAGAGTTTTGAATTACCTATTGAATAAAATGAAATGATGGAATAAACCATACCTTAAAAGATTACATGGTGTACCTAGTATGAGACAAATTTGGTGGTTTGAGTTTAAAATTGAAATTTTATTATTGTATTATTTCATATTTATCTTTGATTTTGTTTTTTTATTGTATTATTAACATAAAAATTATTTTATTATCCAGGTGGATTATTTTTCTCGAGTAGTGGTGGATTGTTCAAAGTTTCTCCTACTTATAAAAGATTGGACTTTAAGGCTACAAATGTGATAACAACAACAATGAAATGTGTCATCAATGTATACAAACATCATTAAAAGGTGAATTAATACTACTTTCTTAGTTACTTTTTCACCATTATATCTATTATTTTTAAGTTAATTTCCTTATAATTTTTATATAACATTTTGTTTTTTCATAGATCTTTTGGGAAGTCTTATTTTTCTATCAAACTTCTGTAATAATCTAGAAAATAGATAACATCGTGCTTTTGGATGAGGTGTTTCAGGTAGCACAGGGTTTCTTATTCCATCCAAATGAAACATTTCATTCTTTTCTATCTTGGTGGATATTATTTAAAAAACACACATCACATACCCAATCAGTTCAACCTCAGTCTAATGCATGGTGTGACCGTTATGACATGAAGAGTATGTTCTTCATAAATAATTTACATTTTAGTTCAAAAACTAACATCAAATACGAAAATCTAAGAAAACATATTAATATTTTTTTGATAATTTATGAAAACATTCAATAAGTCATGTTTGATGTGTACGGATGAACCACACCTCAATTAGATACATGATGTGCTCAATATGACTCAAAGTGTTTGTTATCGGTTTAAAATTGAAATTTTAGTTCACAAACCTCACTCCCTGAAAACCAAACAACTGGGCTGATAATTTATGAAAATTATAAATAGTTCATTTTTTATATTTAGGATTCATTCTAACATCAAAAGTGTAAATGATATGACTAGTATGGCTCCAATTATATGTTTCTAGTTCAAAATGAAATTTCAGTAAAAAACACAAGTGACATATTCAAAACTAAGAAAACACATTTATATTGATTTGATACATTATTAAAGTGATTGATTACTCATTAAGGACATGTAGGAATCAGAAAAACCTAAATAAGATGCACGATGTGATCAGTATGACTCCAAGTGTGTATTTTTTATTTAAAATTGACATTAATTTTGGTAAAAATGAGAACTGACATACTCAAAACCATTAAAACACATTCAGATTGTTTTTATAATTTAGAAAAATGATCCATAAGTCCTTTTTATGTCTAGTAATTATGTTAACCTCAATCTAATATGCATTGTGCCTTATATGACACAAAGTGTCTCTTATCAGTCTAAAATTGACATTTTAGTATGGAAAAAGTGCCACTCACTAAACCATAAAAAATGTACTTAGATTGTCTTTATAATTTAGGGAAAAAATTTTAATTAAATTATAATGTGTAGTAATTATTATCTAATAAAACTCACACAAATGTGATAGATATGACTCAAAGTTTGTGTTTCCAGTTTAAAATGACATATTAATAATAACATATGTGAAAACTCAAAACTAAGAAAAAGAATTTGGATTGTTTTAATACTTTATGATAAAAATTCATAAGTCATTTAGTATTTTTATGAATTCTCCTCAACTCAACATGATGCATGATGTGACTGATATGACACTATGTGTGTCCTTTTATTTTTAATTGAAATTAATTTTAGTAAAAAATGAAACTAAAAAACTCAAAACTAATAAAACTCATTCTTATTGTTTTGATACATTTTTAATATTATCCATAATTCCTTTTTTATTTTTATGAATCGGTCTCACCTAAATATGATACAAGATGTACCTAGTATGACTCAAAGTGTCCACTATCAATTTAAAATTGGCATTTTAGTTCAAAAAGTGTCACTCACAAAAAAACTGATAAAAAACTATCAAATTGTGTAGATAATTTATTAAAATGATTCATAATACATTTTTGACATATAAGAATCAACATCACATCAAACCCACACACGATGTGACTGGTATGACTCAAAGTGTTTGTTTCTAATATAGAATGACATTTTAGTATAAAAAAGTGGCATTCTCAAAAAAAATAAAATTCATTCATATTGTATTGATAATTTTGGGAAACAATAAATAATTCATTTTTCATGTCTGTGAATCAATCACACCTCAATCTAACACACAATGTGACCAGTATGACTCGAAGTGTGTCTTGTTAATTAAAATTGACATTAAATTTTGTAAAAAAGACAACTCACATACTCAATACTAAACAAACATGTTCAGACTATTTTTATACATTAGTAAAATTACCCACAAGTCAATTTTTATGTGTAGGAATCATACGCACCACTATTTGATACATGATGTTCCGGGTACAACTCAAAGGGTCTATTATCAATTTAAATTTTCATTTTAGTTCAAAAAATGTTAGTGACTGAAAACCAAGAAAATTCACTCTGGTTGTCTTGAAAAAATAATAAAATGATTTATAATTTATGTCTCACTTATAGTAATTAATCTCATATCAAACCCACTCTTTATGTGACCAGTATGACTAAAAGTTCATGATTCCGGTTTAAAACAACATTTTAGTAAAAAACTAAAGTGGTATATTGAAAATTGACAAAATGGATTTGAATCATTTTAATACTTTATGAAAATGATCCATATATAATTTTGGATGTGTTGGAAACATCCAAACCACAAAATGAAATGCATTGTGACTATAATGGCACCAAGTGCATCTTCCCATTTAAAATTGTCTTTAATTTTGGTAAAAAATACAATATACATACTCAAAATAGAGAAAGCACATTCATACTATTTTTTTACATTAGAAAAACGATCCATAACTAATTTTTTACTTTTATGAACAGTAAAAACTGCAATTTGATAGAAAACATTCCTCATATTAATCATAGTGTCTGTTATAATTTTAAAATTGTCATTTTAGTTCAAAAAATGTCACTCAAAATCAAGAAAACATGCTCAGATTGTATTGATAATTTATAAAAATTATTCATAATTCATTTTTTATTTGTAGGTATTATTATAACATCAAATCCCCACTCTATGTGACTGGTATGACTCAAAGTTCATGTTTCCATTTTAAAATGAAATTTTAGTAAAACACACAACTAACGTACTCAAAACTGAGGAAACAAATTTAGATTTTTTAGATATTTTTGAAAAATGATTCATAAGTCATTTGGGATATTTTGGAATTAATCGCACCTCAATAAGATACATGATATGACCTTTATGACTCCAAGTGCATCTTTTTCAATATATAAGTATCATTTTTCTTTAGAACGTGCATCACATCGCCAAAACTGAGAAAATAAACCCATATTGTTTTCTCATAACTATTTCATCTATTACTTAATTAATTCCCTTATCATTTTTATCTTATATTTATTTAGTTAATTTTCATAGGGATAATTCTTGAATATAAACAACAAATAGCGTGATGTGCAATAGTCAATCGCAACTCAATCTGATACATGATGTTCTTCATATGATTCAATGTTTAGTTTAAAATTTACACTTTCTATTTAATTTATTTTCTTATATTATTACAAAAATAAGAATTTTTTTCTTATGTTGGTGTGTAGTTTTTATGTATTAGGGGTGGTTCTTTATTTTATCTAGGTATGTTATTTTCTACTACAACAGTGTTATATTTCTTGTATTTGTGTTGTAAATTTTATTTAAATTAAATTTTGTATTTTTATATGATTTTCAAATTTCTGATGTTGTTTATTATGCTATAGTGTCTTATTAAATTACACTATGGTTTACCCTATATCTTCTATTGATGTGTTCTCTATCATCACACTATAGTATGACTCTTTATGAGAGCTAATAAATTGAATGATTATGTAATCCTTTACCAGTGCTACTAGAAGCATAGATAAATGGTGTCACCTATCAACACTTCTAAGAGCACTGATAAAGGGGCGCTTTACATGTTCATTTTTTATCACCAATAAATACCTCTATTTTCATATTTTTTTATCATTGATATAAAAATAGGGATTTTAACTATGCTACGATGGTCAGTTCTTTTTTAGGACTGATAAAGTCCTATTATAGAACAATTAAATTCCATCATGTGATGCCATGTGATACAACCTCATATAAAATCCTTTGAGAAAAAATCAATGATAAAAACAATCATGTTATAAATATTCCAAATTACCAAGCATAATTCTATTTGGTCTCTAGCCTATGGTAAAATATAAAATATATATTTCAGATCATAAACCCATACCAAACATTGGATCCAACCAATATCTTATCCTACCATAGTCTATCAATATAAAAAATCACTAGTGGGGAAACACACATTATGGTTTCCTATTTCTATTTCATGAGGCATCCAAGGTTACCAAAGTTCTAAGATTTTCATGATAAATTTCAAAACCATTCTCACCATTTACAAAAAAAATCAAAACTTATCCAAACCACTTCAATTTTTTAAAAAATCCATTTTTGAATAGAAAATAAATTTTTAAAGCAACCCCCATTCAAAAATATTTATCATTCCAAGAAACCCCTTAAAACCACAATTCACTTCAATTCAATGAACAACCCAAATTAATTTATCAATAATGATATGAAATACAACGAATTACCCATTGTATAGAAACATCTCCCTAAATCTGTAAAAACCCAACCCCCTATGACAATAGTGATTGTAAACCAAGAGATCGGCCTTAGAAAGACAAGTTGAGATGAGAAACTAAAATGGAATAAAATAAAACACTATCTGGTCCTGAATTTTAAAAATTAACGTTTCCAACACAATGGCCTTGAACAAAGGAACAACAAACCGGAAGAAACTTGAACAGAAAGAGGTGCACCACATCAACCCTAATGATCAATTTCTGAAAGAGTGATATGGAATGAGTGGAGATATTTAAAATCACTTACGGTTTGTACTAGGTTGAGAGAGGGAGGGTATTTGTAGAATGAAAGAATAAAAACTTATACAGCACCATAAAAACTGAATCCATGAGATTTACATGGCATATAATCTCATTACAGAACATCAATTCAATTAATGATGAAAACACTAAAAAACACGTCAACTCTTTGTAAAAACCTGATTATAGATACTACATGATGTAAATGCTAAATACATGGTTTCACTGTTGAAAAAAAGATTTCAACAGTGCTTGGATTTTTTATCACTAATAAAGGCACCTATTATTAGTTCCATCAAAAGTGTTGATAAAGGCTCCCTCTTTTTAGTGCTCAAAAAAATCCCCGATAAAGGGGGGTCTTTATCAGTGCAAAATAAAGCACTGATAAAGGGGTACCTTTACTGGCACTAATAGAAAATTATGATAAAGGGTTCTATTTACCAGTTTTAGTAAAAAAGTACGGATAATGTTTTCCCCATTATCAATGATAATCAAAAACCACTGATTAAGGCAGCCCTTTATCAGTGTCAGTACAAAAGCACCAATAAAAGGAGGCATTTATCAGTGTTAGTAAAAAACCACTAATAAAGGGGGCCTTTACCTATCCATTTCTTCCAGTGCTGATAAAGGGAAAATTATTTTCAAAAATTTAAATCATTAGAAATAATATATTAACCAAAATATTTTATTTTATTGATATGTATATATATAAAATATTTTTTTAAATATGATTTATATGAGGTTAAATACACATTTAAAATTAATAAATTAAATATTCTGTTAAAAATAAATTATAAAATAATTTAAAAAATAATTTTATTTAATTCATTTCTAATTATAATCGATTAATAGTCATTTAATAACAATTTAAAGATAGAAAAAATCTAAAAACTAATAAACGCCCTAAAATAAGTTGAAAAAATCACTCAAAGTTCAATCTGCCATAACTTCTGATCTGGGAGTCCATTTGAACATTACCAGATATCAAATATAATATCTTTAAAATAAATACTCTTTGGTGACTCTAGGAAATCCTTGGATACATTTTTCAAGGCCAAAGAAGGTGTAAAGACTGCCAAAATTGAGTTTTTAGTAAGGGTATCTCAATTTTAGACCATTCGATGGAATTTCAGTCTCTTTTAAAGAGTTATTATTGTATTTTTTTAGTGTAAAATGAATTTATTCAAATGGATTAAATTCATATTAATCTAATGGGTTTTAAATTTTTTCATTTTTTGGAATTTTATTTTATTTATAATAAAATATGTAAAAATATATATATTTTTTGTATTTATTCAAACATAAAAGTTTAATTATATATATAAATATGTAAACAAATTTAAATATAAAATATATTTTTAAATATATAGAGATTATCAAAATAAAAAATGATATTCATTTTATTTAAAATAAAAAATATATGAATATTTATATACCCATACAATTAATATATATATATATATAATGTATATATAATGTATATATATATATATATTAGTGTGTGTGTTTTAAAAAAAGATATATATTAATGTATATATTATAAATTATGTTTATAAGTATTAATATATAATATATGTAAATAAGTATAAATCTGTTTAATTATATTTATAGATTCACACACACATAAATATATAAATATATTTATTTATGTATAAATATATATACATATGTATTTAAAACACACACACACTCAATATATTGTATTTATATACTAATATATATATATATTTGTAATGTAATGAAATATATATTCATATATAGATATATCCTAATATATAAAAAACAATATAGGGGAGTGGAAAAGGCACGAGTGTTTGAGGGGGAGGTCTCATGTTCGAAAATCACTGGAGGTAGGGGAGCGTACATAATGTAGGAATTATGTAAAGCACTGATAAAGGGGGGAAGTGCCTAAGTGAGCGAGAAGCACTAATAAAGGGGGTGGGAAGAACTGATAAAAATGGGTTGGGAAAAATTCTGAAAGAAAATAATTTTATCCCCTATTATCGATTTTTTTTAGAAATCATTAAGGGGGAATTTATCAATGCTTTTTATGATCACTGTTAAATTCTAACACTTTAATAGTGCTCATATTATAATCGCTTCTATATAACTAATAAATCCTTTTTACTATCACTGTTAAAGGACATATTAAAATGTGTGTCGAAATTTTACGCCCTAAACGAAATTCATTGCATCTTCATGAAAAACATTACATAGTTTGTAGTCTCACTACACCATGTGTCATATCTCTAAAAATAGAAACAAGGTCATTTATTAGTGGGAAAATACCAATGTAACTGGGCCATTCTCTGAACATGGTGAGAACTCCTCAAATCCATTAACAAGTTTATACCAAGAATCCATTAATTCAACAAAACATACATCATCACACTTTATATCAATTTTCCCATCAAAAGTTTCTACATCCATACGAATCCAAAAAATGCACCACGGAAAATATGATAAAAAATATATGAACATGGGAGTATCTGAAAATCGTAAAGGGGTGTTACATGCATGGTTCAAGGTCATCTACACATGTCTATAACATTATCACCATTTGAAGACCAGTGTTAAGAAAACCATACACATGAGGTTCATTTAAGTTTATTTCCCCTAATAATTAACTTTATAAAACACCGAATTGGTTATTTTTTACACTATAAAAAACTAGAACTATTATTTCCTATAACTAGGTTCACAATAAGACACAAGAAATAAAATTTAATTTGGACCTATAAAAATAATATATTTTATAAAAACATGCCACTAACCACCTTAGTCTAAGAGTAAAACCATAAATAATAAATTAATATTGAATAGTGTGATATTTAGAAAAAATAATGACATCTACAATAGAGAAATAAAAAAATATCAATCCCAAATCTCAATAAATATAAACATCAACTCATGTGAGTGTCATCCAGGCACATGACATAGTATAAATCCCAGGTTTCAAATAGTCTTATCACTTTTCTACAATTTTAAAAATAAAAAAAACAATAAATATTGGCATATGTTACCACTTTGAAACAACCCTTAATAATTTAACTATACAGAAACTGCATCATAGTGCCACATTACATCTAGATTCCCCCCCCCCTCCGCATATACCAGAGGTTACTGAAATGAAGATAGGGACAATGATGATATTGTGGGCAGACTATAACATCATATCAGTTTATAAAAAAATAAAAAAATAGTATACAATTATTTTTCATAGTCATTAACTAAATAAAAAATAAACGTCATAAATAATTTTATCCATGAATAAATAACACACAACATTCTATAATATAATTAATTTTCTAAAATTTCAAATGATTCAGGAAGACACTAATAAGATATCATTTGGGATTATAATATACAAAATTATTAAACTTTGATATTGTGTGTTGGATTGGCTGGAAATAGTTTTTTGGACCTATTAAGGATACATTACAATGAGTTACATTGAATTAAGTTGTTAATTTTTTATTTAAGAGGGATAATAGTAATATTGTTAATTTTTTCAGAATGAGGAGAAAATTAGATATCCAGAAGTTATATAGGAAGAGGACCTATTCAGATATCAATAATTTATGATCCTTTTGGTTAATAAGAATTATTGTTTCAAGGCTAAGGATCTAGAGGTATCTTTAAAAATGTAATTTTTATGCTTTATATGTTCAATGAATTTTTTGGATGTTAAAAATAAAAG
This sequence comes from Viscum album, assembly GCA_963277665.1. Classification (NCBI taxonomy): domain Eukaryota; kingdom Viridiplantae; phylum Streptophyta; class Magnoliopsida; order Santalales; family Viscaceae; genus Viscum; species Viscum album. The sequence goes on from OY728143.1 coordinate 519,399,099, forward strand.
AAGGGGGATTTTGGAGTAACATGGCATCCTTGTGAATGATACCACGAAATGATTATAATTGAAATTAATTCTATATACATCTAAAATATTATCACATTCGGGAAAATATGACCTTTTCATGATTAAATTTCACCAAATATTATTATGGGAAACCCTTCAATTTAATTGTACAAATTATTCTATAAGATTTATATGAGTAATGAAGTGTTGCACTTTGGAGAAATGGTTAACCATATATATGTAATTGTAAATTGGATTGATAAATACGAAACATAAAAGTATCCCAATTATGGATAAATGCACAAGATTTGATCACACTATAGGATATAATGTCATACCATGAATATCCTATAAATTCCAATTTGAAAAAATTATGAAGAAGAGATCCATGTATATGTAAGGTTCACTCATCAAATATTATGATATATTATATGTTGTGATAAAGTGTTAATTCTAGGAATAGTGTAAGGAATATTTCCAAGGGTTTACCTATTTAGATATGGTCACTTTATAACTCATGGATCACAATGAAGAAGACAATATTATAAAATATTATAAATTATGATTAATGGGGTGTCACTATGTCATCTAACCGTGGAAGAGTAACAGGATTCATAAGTGTTTATCCCATGTATTTTTATCATTTAATGAGAGGTTAATGGTAAGATGAATATATACTCATTGTAACTAGTTTTATTTATTAAAAAAAATTAATGTATCATGTCATGATATTTCACGAATTAATTAGAATATTTTGAGTAGATTTTATGGATTTATATTTTGAATCAATATCATACTGTACGTAACTATAACATACCATGGCCAATATAAAGAAATAGAATACCCCATCGTGATGGAGGGATCAATTCCATTAATATATTATTTCTAGTATATTTAATATAATTGGATATAATTTGAAAATTAAATATTTTGAATGATACTTTAGGAGTTGAATCCTTACTACTGTCACTTAGTATCCATGTTAAAATGTGTGGTAATCCTAGTATAATCCCATATAATGAGTGTGTATAATTATTCCCAACCATTATATTAAGGTTTGGTAGTATGGTAATTTTATAAAAACTTCTTATATAAACTTATGAAAAGATATAGAAGAATATTGAATAACTATATTTCATGATAAAAGTTAAAAGCACTATAGAAGAAGTCCATTGTTATATTTTGGTCAAATAATAATGAAAAATATCAATTATGAAAAAGTAACTCCATTGTTACACCGGGATATAAAAGATAAATAGAGCGCAATAAGATGATTCAAATTTAGAATTATATTAATTCAGATATGACGTGTTGTTTTTGTCATATTTTTTAAGATAAAGAATCAACTCGTAAATTATGAATTTCTTTTCATCATACATGAATTAGTGGAACCTTATGGAAGCATATCGTAAAGGACAATCTCTTTTGAGGTTACTATGTAAGGATTATAATTAACCTATTTTGTCCTAGGAGATACCATAATGACTATAAATTATTGAAGAGAACTAGAAGGCTACAAATTTGGAGTTCCCTTTACCCAATAAGTGTTTTTAGGGAAGAAGAGGGAGTGTCCCTATGTTTTAACAATTTCTTGAAACGTTATAACAATTGTAGGGAGTAGAATTACCTCTTGGTATATTGAAAATATATTAGTTTATTCTACTAAGATTTGAACTTTGTGGTGAACCAAGTAAAATACCGTTGTATTTTACATGCTTTTCATTTTTTTAACTCTGTTTATTATTTGGTGTGATCAATGAGATAGAACATGAGATTGAATATGTTCTTATAAACATAGTAATAAAATCTTAATAGACTAATGTACTAAAATATTGAAATATTATAGTCGGTGTACACCCTGATTCATCCCTCCCCCCTTTTAGGGTGTTTTGGGTCGACCTAGTCCTATTAAGTGATATTAAATCCAAAAGTTTTTTAATTGAGTTTCAATATCTAAATCTAACTTTTAATTTTTTACACACGTGGGTTCAATGATAAGGACTCCATTTTTCAGTGGAACCAACCATGATGATCAAAGGATGATAGTTATTATGTTTCTACTATATTATGGAAATGATTTTATATAGCTCATCCTTTAATATACTAATTTTACTATGCACAACATAAGAGTTCATGATTCAAGGATATAGAATATCTGATTAGATCACTATACTATGAAGTATATAATAAAAAATCACATTTTACTACTAATTTTGATATATGAAAAACATAGGATATATTTTATGGGAAAATATTGGGGGTGTAGGATATAGAGGAATCATCCTCAAAACCTATTAATGATAGCCTCATGATGAAATAAAAAACTAAAAGAAAAAATAACAATATGACTCTTGAAAAGATGAAACCCTTGACTAATTTGAACAATTTTGATTCTATTATTAAGTCCATGTCAAAAAAATTTATGGAAAATTTTATAAATTTTTAAATCGTAATTACCCCTGGATATTTATACTTGTGGTGATTCAAATGATGAATTTTAAATAACAACAATCTATCAATTCAGATAATTTTTATACAATAATAAATAAAAGAACCAATCCATATATGATATGTATATAAACGATATGATATGTTGATAAATGAGGAATAATTCATTAAGTAGAATTTGAATTATTTAAATATCTATCCATGGAGAATAAAATATTTATGATAATAATGGTAGAATTAAATTTAAACATAATTAATATTGGTGAAAAGATGAATAGTTAATGAAAATTTATAAAATAACATTCCAAACATATGGGAAAATAAATAGCTATATAGAAGGAATTAAGAATTATATTTATCCATCTCATGATAGAATGTAAAGATAATAGAAAATCAGGAATGTACTCTAAATCAGGTTTTAAATTAATTTCTCCCCAATTAAAATAGAAATGCATGATGTTCACGGATATTGGGTAAAATTTAAATTTTGTGAAGGGAAATGAGTAGGTATAAAATCCTACAATATAATTATTAGTAATTGATTAATTAGATTTACCAATTATGGAATTAGTGAGTTTGAAAAATGTTCTTTCAAAATTATGAAGAATGGAATCTTGAAAATAGTTGCTACAAATTTCTTTTATTGTGGAATAATGGGGAACACTATGAGTTTGTGTCTAGAAGCTAAGGTATTAAAAGTGTAATGAATTATAAAGCATCAAAACCTTAACCAAGGAGTGATAATAAATTATATGTTTACATTAGGAGTATTAATTTATTTTCTCTTCATGGGAATATAGAAATGAATTACAACTAGAGCATAGCTCAAGGTTTCATTAAGAATTCCTCCATTACTATTATAAATAAGATTAGTATTTATAAAAAAAATAAATATATTGCACAGGAAAAAAATACTACATTAGATTAAAACATTGTATATTAATGAATAATTTATAGAGGGCCGATTTTTTACTCTCAAAATACCCATCCGTGAAAGAATGAAAGGAAATTTGGAAGAAAAATAAGAAAGTTTCTCCATCTCTAAGAAAGGTGAACAGACATTTCAAGAAATTCATACCATGTAAAAATAGGTATGAGGTGGATTAAATGGATATACAAAAACAAAAAAAACCATTTCCATAGTGGTTTATTAAATCTCACCACTAGTAAAAAAGTGCAGATAAGTGAAAGATACCACTTATAGAGGACAAATCAAATCTAAGGATGCAAGAAAAATTCATCAATAGAGGAAAATTGAACAACATAGATTAGTATCACAATATAAATTGTTTGTAGGACTATAAAGGTGAAGAATATTTGATAGAGCATCCAGAATGAAATTTCGAAAAGTGTAATTATAATAACAACCACTACCTGGGATTGAAATAAAGTACAAAGAAAAGGGTTTTTTCAATAAGACCAAACACATTTCTCAGCTTTAGGATGTCTGGGAAGTGAACCTCTCTTAGTGTGTTTTTTTTCAATTGGTGTTGAATTAAAGGAGAAATATGATCTATATAGTGATATTGATGAAAATATATATCTATATATGATGAAAGGAGACACATGTATGTGATTATAATTAATATAGATCAACTATACTAGTTGAGTTAGAGTTTTTGAAATTCATAATTAGTATCAAGAATAAAAAAAGTAAAAAAATTTATTTTAGTCCTGATATGGCCCAAAAATTTGAATAATATCTTTGGATTTTAATACTAAGATTGATTTTTCCATGATGTAATAAAGAACTAAAATAATAAAGAGACATGTCTAATGTTAAAGTAGTCCTTACATCTGATTAGAAATATCCAATGGCTTCAAGCCAAAAATGGTGATCAATAAGGGATTTTAAGACTTATATGAAGTGGTAATTGACTACTAAAAGTGAGAATAAGCCTCTATGGAAGAATCATTTTTATTTATGGATTTTATTGATATTTTATTATGAACAAAAATATAGTATCAGCTAATTGTTTTCCAAGTTACCAAATACTATGTTAAAGAAGGTTCCATAAACAAAAAATGGTTTCCCTGTATTAATGATTATCACAATAATTAGTGAAAATAGATGAAGACATTTAGGGGGAGTTAATTATGAGCATTCAATGTTTTTTTATCCTCATTAAAGAAAACATAGAAAACTTATAAATAAAAAAAGTATATTAGATATCAAGTGGTTTCAAAATTTTATCACAAACAAGTGATATCAATTGGTACTATATGTGGGGTATGTAAATACCTTCCTTTAAGTGGGTTTTAAAATTCAAAGGGGGTTCTAATTTTTTAATCAAGAGCCTGGTTTATTTGGAGAACTGGGATTCAGATAGGAATTTTGAGAGGTTGAATATTTTTAGAAGATGTTTATTAATGTGTATTAATTTATGATAGGTACTCGAGTTCTTGGTTTACTCAGAGTATATTTATATTTATGTAGGAATTTAAAAAGGGGGTATTACTATACTATATATTTTCTGCTTGTTTATAGAAAACTATATGATTAACCATGCAGGTTGGTTTTCCTTGGGATTTATCTCCATGGTTTGTTCATGGTTAAATGAAATCCATGAAAAACATGAAATTTTTGTTTTAGATTTATTTACATGATTAAAACATGGTTTAGTGAACACTAAGGCTAGATCATGTCAAGTGTGTGGATTTGGAGAGTTTGAGTTGTACAGTTAGCACAGAGTTTAGTAAACCATAGAGTCAAGCTATACAAGGGTCTATGGAATGAGACAAACCCAAACTCATTACTGGTACATGATTTTCAAAACCATTCTAAATCCATGTTAATTCCCATATTTCATTAAAAATTTTGATTTCATCGTTTATCCCCTCTGTAATTTTAATGATTTTCCACTTTGTTCTTCTCCCTTATGAGTGGAAAGATCAAGAGGGTATCCTTCATCCTACTTCATTAATTCCCCCCTTTGTTTGGGGATATTTTTACTACATTTTATATTAATTTATGTAATTTAACTCCACTCTCTCATTATATTCTTATATCCTATTTTTTTTAATGATACATGGTTTCCCATGCTAGGGTTTAATTGATGATTCCCCCAGATCAAAGTGCAATCATAATGATATCAAGTGGCTTCCTTAAACATGGATAAAAGACATATCTGGATGATTAAATCACATTTTTTCCATATTTAAGATGACGGTATGGTATATGATGAACTTTTTTGAGGGTTTTTCCAAAATTAAATCAAATGAACGATTAGTTGGTTGTCATTTTTAGTGATTTTTATGAGGTGTTTTCAAGAGTACGCCATAAAACATCTATGGGTGGTTGATCAAGGTTTTAATGCAATGTAATGAACAAATGAGTTTTTATGAATTTATTCTTAATTGAATTAAATTTTATAATTAATTTTAATTAATTTAATTAAGATTCATGGTTTTACATAAGGCCTCGTGTTGCTGGAAAATACTTGGTTGGAATTGGATGGTATTGGTGGGAGTTATAGGGATTTCTTAAAAGAAAATGTAATTGTATGAGGTAGGTGGTCCTTATATATTTCCCCATGTTTTGTTCATAATTTCATATGCAAGTGGTACTTGGTCTCTCCAATGAGGGAGATAAATATTTTATTTAAATTATTTATTCCATTAAAATACAATGTTTATGGATGGATGCATGTTTCAAGGGCCATAATGTACCCTTCATAATTGGATTAGTGAATCAATCACCATTAGTAAAGGTATTGATTGTAAAATGTATTCCATGATATATATAGAACCTTATGGGTATAAAATAAATTAAATTAATGAATTTAGGGGGCAGGGTATAGGTTATCTTAGAATCTACTTGTAGAGAAGGGTGTTGGAAAAATTTTATTATCCTGATTTTTTTCATGGAAGAACTATGACATACCTTATATCCAATAGGATATTTGGTTAGAGAGTGGGAAGAATGTTCCTCTGCTAATAGTACATGAAGGTGAATAATCCATTTAAACTTAAAATACCTGATTTTTTTAACTACTAGATCAAAAATACGGATGTAGATCACTAGTATGAACTTTCTTGAAGTTCAGTTCACTAGAACATAGAAACATTTCCACTAAAAAACCACTTCATTTAATCCAAATAACACACACGAGCATAAAAGTATAAATGAAAAAAAGATAAAAAATGATTAAAACTATATTTATATGGGTTTAATTTTTATCCTACGTTCATGGGAGAACACTATAATATTTAATTACATTAGAAGGGAAATTTTACAACTTGTAACTTTTCAACCACATGGATAAATGAGTAAAAATTTCACATGATGATTTTATACCCATAAAAAAGAATGTCCCACCCCATATGTATAGATGTTGTTACCCATTAAATTGTTTACACTAACTTTATATAGTAGCAGTTGACCATTCATTAGATTATGCATCTTCTGATCTCCAGTAGTATTCTACGACTTGACTACCTGTTACTAGTAACTGAACAATTCCCATATGAATCATTCGTTCCCATAATCTTCATTTGAAATATGATTCAAATGTAGACATTATTCTCATATAGTTCACTATATTTACAAAACTTTTGAAAACTTAAATCCTTGAGGATAAATATCCCATTGATAGATTTTGGTTAAATAATTCATGAAATTCCTATAAAGTAATATCAGAAATTTTAAGATACATCACAACCCTAAAAATGTCCCAATTATAGCCTAATTCAAGGATCCCTGACCACCAACCACTTCTTCTAGTCAATAATAAACTCTCCACCCTCCTTTTTTTCTAATCCCCCTATACCTACTGAGGTATAGTGTTTCCTTAGGCCTTATTGGAATAATAATTTGGTGAAAATGTCAACTATATACTAATTTTAAGAAATAACATCTATCATCAACTCCACTTCTTCTAGATACCTACTGATATAATTGTACATTAGGGTAATATGGTTAGTACTAGAATGAAAAACTAGATTCTTCTCTAAGTGAATATAACTTTAAATATCATAGTAAAGTGTCACATTTCCTTAAACATTACCAATTTCTTCATGTTGAAACCTCAACCAAATCATTTCATTACCTTTTTCCATTATGGTAAAATATTCAGCTTGTTCTCATGAAATATAAACAATCGATTGTAATCTTCACATCCAGATGATTGATGTTTCACCATAAGTAAATAAATAACCATAAGTACTCATTTAGGTATTAAAATCTATACCAAAATAAAAATCAACATATCTTTGTAGTAGTTCATTCAAACTGAATCATAAGGATGAATTTTTCATTTAAATGAAGAAAAAAATAAACCACTACATGATATAATAGTTTTCTTTTCCTAGATTAACCATGAACCGGATAACAACCCCCATTGAATGAGAAATGTTACGTTAAGTATAATCCCTAGAATAAATCAAACATCCAATGGTACATGATTATAATATTTTATCCATGTTCATTGTATCATCATATATTTAAGGTTCATTCTCTTTGGATAATTTAAAATTTATGGATTGAATATTTGTAATAGACTTATATCCATCCATACCAAAATGTTCAATGGGATTCAAGATGTACTCATTCTGGTAAAGAAAAAATCTTCCAAAACCTCAATCCCTTACAATCTATACGCCTATGAATTTTTAGTTTCAATAAGACCATTGCTTTCAAAACAAACTAATCATTCTTAAATTTCTTAATTTGTTGGAAATATATCAAATATGGAATAATATCATCCATATATAATTGTAGGATAATGAATAATCGATCCTCAGACTTAACTAATAAAAAATGGTCTATTTTTTTCAACATGAAACCCTTATTTGTCATAAAAATATTGAAATTTAGTCTTTATTTCCATGGTTCTTACCTTAACCCATAAAGAAAACATTTCAGTTTATACACAAATTAAAGATATCATTTTTCAACAAAATCATCTATTTTATTCATATAATTATATTTCTCATGATTCCCATGAATTAATGTCATCTTAACATCAATTTATATTAGATAGATATTTTGGTAGCAACCATACTTAGCACAGCCCTAATAGTTGTATATTTTACAATCAAGGAAAGTATTATAGAAAAATAAATATAATAATTTTGTTGAAAACATTCTACCACCAGTATGGCCCTATACCACATGATTTATTTAGGTTATTCCATTAACTGGATGATCAATTTATTATCCATATCCTTCTTTTAAAGAGGATGTTCAAATAACCCCCAAGGGTTACACGAATAAATTGGATCCAACACGTCCTTTATAGAAATCTCTAACATCATAGAATCATTTAGAAATTCTTCCTCCATCATACTTATGATCTCTATCACCCATTAAATGTAAGAAGTGAAGATTTAATCCATTCATACCTATTAGTCATATAACTTAGGAATATATTCATAATTCAACATGTGATTTATCTCATTAAAGTGTGGATGCTTCAAATAACTCTCTTATCAATGATTATACCTGAGATCTATCAGGCACTAGGTTTTGTGGTATAAAATTTTCTTGTATAGTATTTGAACATCTAATGCTATTTACTAAACCTTCCATTGAAATTTCTATATTTCTTGTAGACTCAATAACCCTTGAACTTTTTGATAATTTAACTCTTATGTAACATCATCCTAGGTTAAATTAGACTTATGATGATTATTTTCTATCATCTTTCTTGATACCCAAGTTGTTATCCTTCCAATGGACCAACACATTGAAGAGTAAATTTTTACTTCTGATTATTTTCCTTTTTCTAGAATTCAAAATCAAAATCCTTATTATTATTTCCCTTAACGTATGAAGAAACTTATGTAAGATAATGAATCATGTTTTCCTTTTTCTTTGGAATCTACATGAACATAAGAAACAAAGATGAATATTCTTAGGTGATGAAGTTTAATTGTTTTATCAAAAAACTATACATCCATTAATTTTGGACCAATTTCTAAATAAGGGCTCTGGTTGATCATATACTCATCCATATACGCAACTTCTAACTAAAATTCCTTAGGCATTACTAAGAGAGTTATCATTATTTTCACCTTCTATATAAATTTGGGTTCTTACTATATAAAAACACCATTTTTTATGAATTCTAGGAACCATGTTCTCCTATTTGATTCCCTTTTCTAAAAAGTAGTTCTAGAAACTCCTTCTAGATAACTCTCCACAATTATCTAATCTTAAACACTTTATGTTACAAAATATTTCTCTCTACCCCATTACATTTAACTAAGTGAATATTAAAAAGACAACTGACATGTTAATCTAAAAATAAACCCATAACATTCAAATGAAATCATCAAATAATCTCATAAAGTACTAAGATCAATCATGTGAATTGACTAGGGAAGGTCCCCATACATCAGTATATACAAGATCCATCTTCTGAATCATGTGATTTCATCTACTAAGATTATAATCCACCATCTAATACTTTCCATGTATAAAAATCCCAAAAATACCAATGAATAAACACGGAAAGCTTCAATATCCATTTTAAATCTAGAATATTCATACATTTCTCGTTGATATAACCCTACTGACAATGCCAAAAATATAAAAATTTTAAATTTCATGCTCCCACTATTTTCAATCATTTTGTTCTTCTAATAAGGTGAAATGATACATCTTTAATCTATTATAAATGAATATATATCCTTTAGTAATATTCTAAAAACTACTTGGAAGATTTATTCCAAACCCATCATCATCCCACTAACCCAAAAAAATTAGATTCTTTTATATTCTAGGGATAAACCAAAAATCCTTCAAATTGCAACTAGATTTTAACATTCCCCTTCCCCACAATATAAAAATATTTTCCATCAAGTAGATTAACATTTATAAAAAAATTAGGAAAATGATTAAACATATATCCCCTTTATCATATGTCATAGAAAGAATCTCTAGAATTTATAATCTAGGATTCCATTGGAATATTCACACTATGAAGTATAGGGGTTCCTTCTTCTTATACGATGTTACCATAACTTAATCTTATTGAAAATGAAATTTAATTGTTATAAGGATGTTGGAAATACTTCTTGAGGATTGCCCTCTTCCCATAATTCCAACATTATGGGTCTAGTACAGTCAATTTCATTCAACTCCTCCCTCTAGATTTATCAATTGAGTAAGTCTGGTTTATTTTCTAAAGTGAACCTCCTCTTCCATCTGTACTCATTATGTTATCGAAAGATCCCAAGAAATTTCTCCTTGGGATATCTTCATTCAAGAAAAAATTCTAGATGTGAAGGAATACCATATCATTCTTACCAAAAAAATTACTCGCCATCATCACCATTGATTCCCATTGATCTAGAGAGGAGTATAGAGACATAATTACCCAAACATCATTGGTAAAAGTTATCGTTAAATAATCAAGTTGATTCCAGATCATTTGGATACCATTAACGGGATCTTCTACAACTATCCCTTCCAATATTCTTAAACATAGCAATATTCACATTATAATTGCACTTTTGAGCTCAATAAGCCTCTAATACATACCCATCATTCATATCATAAGATTTGTGGTAATATTTTTCTCTCAGATGTTGAAAGTTGAATTTATTTCTAATATCTACTAAATCGGATATAGATCTACTATATCAAAATAATCCCATTCATACTTTTCTATAGTTTCATGTGTATTTATAGTCAATATAGAATTATGATCCTTTTGGATTAGTTAGTCCTATTTCTATACCATACAGAAACTAATGTACATTACATCAAACCTATCCACCCCCAAATTTTCTTCCTCTAATTATATGACTATGTCATATTAATTCATGGAAAAATTAAATCACAAAATTTATTAAACAAATATACCATTATATGAAAAAATTTGTCCCTTGTCCAGAATGAAACTCTAATACCACTTGATGAAGAATCCAATCGAACATTAAATAATGAAAGCTTGTTTTTCAGACAATCAGATAAGAGGAAGAAGATTACAGAGGAAGTTTAGTGCATGAGAACATAAAAGTAAATATACACTCAAATAAACACACTAAATCCAACTAAAACACATAGGTATAAATGAATAATTTAAAATCAAGAACATATTATGAACACTAATTTTATTTGGTTTGGGTTTTAATCCTACCTCCATGTGAGAACACTATAAGACTTAATTACACTAAAATTAAAAAATTTAATACTTGTGACTTTCCATCCATATAGATAAAACACTATAAAGGTTTATTAATAATTCAATTTCCATTATAATGGTGTCCCAACCCCCTTTTTGTAGAACATACCACTAAGTCAATTGGTTTCATCGATTTTCAATAATATTAGTCAACCATTTGTTGCACAGTGAAATCAATGATCATTAGTATCATTCATAAGAATGATCACTTGTCATAGGTAATTGAACAATTCTTCTAAAAATATCCATTATTATAAAATCTATATCCGAAATAAAATTAAAACATTGACATTGTTCTCATATTAGTGACTCTGATAACTAAAAATCTAGTGACTTGATTCATTACTGACCATCCTTCTGATTTCAGCTTCTCGTGATCTAATTCATGACATTTTCGTAAAGTAATACTAGAAAAAATTAAGATATATCAAAATACTAACACATGAGTACCCGAGTGGCTATATCCTAGGTATATTTATGATAGTTAGATGAGGTCCAACATAAGATGCATTTGAAAGTGATAATGGCGTTATGACATCTCTTTATTGTGATGCTAGTACAAAATTTCATATGAGGCAAATCTATCCATATGATAATTATAGAAATGATGAGGTATGTTCTTCCCTTCAAGTGTTATGATTATCTTATGACATGGGAATGAATTTAGGGAGCCCATATAGGGTTTCAAAACAATGATCTGATTTAGAGGACCATAGAGAGTTTCCATGTGTTATGTTGAACCAAGAGATGGTTAATATAGGTAAGTATTTTTTTTAATTTCAAGGGTCACCATATATTACAACAAACCATAGTGTGAATCCATTTTTCAATAGTGATATTGTCCAGTTGTGTTCCTTGAATGTTGGGATTATAATTGTGTGATAAGATTGGGTGTTTCACCAACATGGGTTTATTTTTAATTATATAAGAAATTATGGGTTAGATATTGGATTCTAAATATTGTTACTTCAGATATTAGGGGGGGATTCACTGCCCTTAGTTTTTCATAAAAGAGATTCCTATGTGAAGCCTTGGGATCTGGTTTTTACACCTAATACGATATGAAATTTAGAAGATATAATCTGGGATGTGGTATTTATTATTATATTAAATTCCTTAGATAGCACATCGGTTCTATAATTATACATACAAAGGATACCTAGGATACTTCCTTGTATCGGCGATTTATGCCTGTTACCATATAAGATCACTGGGATACTTCCTATGATCTTGTGATTTTTAGCTAGTACTATATGAGATGCCTAAAATATATTCTAAGATATAGTGGTTATGCCTAGTTTGTATCGATTGTATTATGAGATGATCCAAGTGGAATGGTATTCTCCCTAAGTGATCATATACACTTATTATCAAAGTATGGTTGGATGATTACATGGCCCTTATAATGAATATTTTGTAATATTAGAGACACTATAACACTATCTTAAGTAGTTATGGTCAGTCTTGGGTGTCAATTATTATGTTTTATTTATTTATTTAATCATATCACATGTAAATACATTATAATTACTATTATGTTAAGGATTTTATTGTGATTTCCCTATCGATCATTACACACACCAATATTTGGTAGACAAGGAAATTGGGTACCTAAGAATCCCTTATTTATCATAGGTCTATGTTGGACAGATCCCCAAGGTGTGATTTCTCAATAGCATTTCATGGAAGTGGATTTTTAGAATGAGATATGAAAATACATGGGGATGGTATTAGATCTTCCTATATTATATTAATTTATTTATATTTAATATGTGTTCTTCGGAATGGTTTACTAATTTTGATTTATGGTTGTATGCTACAGTTCATTTGATATGGTGTGATTATTTTATAATGACTTTTTGTACTCTAATTGGTTATCATGCATGATTTTTGGTTATATAACTGGTTATTTTTCATCATTATATTAGGGTATATTCCACCCATTGTGACACCTATTACCCTCACATTAAGATAGAATCCTCTAATGTATGGAGAAATTCACCTGAAGTTCCAATGACGCCACTGGTCTGGGAACTTCTGATTGGTCTAAATCCAGGTAATTATACAGTGGTATCAAAGAACCTTTTTCATTGTCTTGTTATTTAGGGTATAGTATATCGTTTTTAGGGACATTTTAGAGCCCATGATGGATCTCAAACTCATGTTTCATAAGTACTTTTTTTAGGGGATTCCCCTGTCACTAGTTATATGGGATATTTTTTTGGTTTTCACTTTTAAAATTGAGATACTTTTATATATGATGTGTGTATTTTATTTAGATATTTATGGTTTTATAAACATGGCCTATTAGAAAGATTCCTGTGAAAATGAATTATTTTTTCAATGTTGGATTCATGTGGTATTTGTGTACTTATGTGTTATTTATATCCCCAATGATACATGTTTCATGTATTTAAAGTGTTAACAAAAAAAATTACATTGTTTTTCTATGTAACTGTTAGTTGAGTTCTATTATGTTGAACAACAATATTTTCTCTAAATATTTGTCATTGGGATTTTATGGAGGTATATTCCTCAATGGTATCTATTTATTCCCTCTATGGATGGGATATATAGTAACCCTTGGTAGTTTAATATATTTATTATATTCTATTATTATGAACACATAGTGGGTAATTATGATACCAGTTTTGAAAATAAAATGAGGTTAGGTTATTTGCAATTTTAATAGCTACCTATATGGTGTTTTCCTTTGTAGATTATTTTTTGAAATCTACATAACTAGACTGTATGAGTGGAATAACCAACAATGATCATCATAGGGTGATGCCTTCATATATGTGTAGATGTGATCATGAATCTCAATGGGTAGCCTAGAATGAAAATTCATGGTAGTATTAGTTCCCTATTGGTTGATGACATGGAATGTGATGGCCGATTTATGTATATGAGAACACAAGAGTGGGTGTATTATAAAATGAGTTTCTTAGAGTTATTTGTGATGTGATAAAGGATGATTCCCAGTGATTAATGAAAAATATGGGACATGGTCACGGTCTGGGTGGATGATCCTAGTTCTTCTAAGATAAGGATTAAGATATTGGTGATCTAGGTATTATAGTTTAGATGTAATTTGATTGATTCAAAAAAAAAACTTGGATGTTTTCATATGGTGACCAAATAACCAATGCCCATTTTAACTTCGTTATTTTGTTATCATATAGTTTCATGTAAAGTTCATCATTCTATTTTTTATCTAAAATGTACGATTTCTTTTTCAATTGGTTTAAAATATGATTTATTCATGGAATTAGAAAAAAATGGTTCCCGCATCTATAATTGGATACAAGGATACTTTCCAATTGAAGGTGTTCATTGGGGTTTCTTAAAAATGACACTTAGGAACACAAATTGGCCTATGGGATGGAATTTCAGGCTTATCGCAGCCATCCAATGGCCCGAAGGCCTTCATTTTTTTTATTGAGTTTTGATAATACACCTTTCAAGGGGTGAGGTGGAACCCTTATAATGCCTGTGGGGGTTAGTATTACATGGTCCTGTAGTCCATAGAGAAATTCATTTCCCATTGGAATCAAACATTACATACAACCCAAACTAACTACTTGTAACTGCTCCTCCAAGCATCTTCATTGTGAAATTAGCTCTCCACCTTTGAATGGTTGTTCGGCTAGGCTATCCCATGCATTCTTAGGCTTGTCCCGATGGTAGGTGTCATACCCTCTCATTCTTTCAATCTGTGTAGCTTCTGCCCGAAGGCTTATTTCACCCTATTGATTGGAATTATCACCAAATCTAAGACTCTCCCATAGATTTAATTCATCTTCATGAATCTTTTCCTGACCTGATACAGTGCTGTTTACCCTAAAATTAATAATCGATTGTCAAATTTCTCCAATTTCAGTAATTGAACATATCAAAAAAATCAAATCTATAACATTATATATGTGTATTAGTGTTTACCCATCTATTTGTATTAGATGTTCTACTTTTTTTTACCTGTTGTTACATAGTGATTCTATTTTTTGGATTTCTCTTTCTTAAGGCCCTACAACTAGGCCATCTAGATTTTTTTCATTTATGAAAGAAATTCATATATGTGTTATTGGGGAGACTAGATAAATGATTCCTATAAATAGTTAGTGTGGCCTTATATATGAGAAACCCTTTCTGTTTGATCACTTGATGCATGTGAATCGGTATGTAATATTGGATTCATAGGGAGTGTGTCCTTATAAAGATATGTCTCATCAATAATGTAGAATAATAAGGATGCATACCATCAATAATATGGTCCAATAATGATTATTTAATGGGACCTAAAATAATATATCTATCTTTGAAAAATCGTGGTATGTGAGGAATATATCATTATAGAAGATGGTATGTAGGGAATGTGGTCTTGACATAAGAAAATTTATATGGACTATGGCCCCAATAGAGGATTATTTTTAGGGAATATGACCCTGGTGAAGGATGAATTTGAAAGGTCAATGAAATTATTTTTATACCTCATGGAGGAATCATATGTATCTTGATATGAGGAGAATCAAAACCCATATAGTCCATGTGAAACAGTATAATGTCATATGAAAGGATAAACCCTTTCTATTTAAATTTATATGGTAATGATGTATTAATATTGGGTATAAGGTTCAATCCTCAAAAGGGAATCTTTCATATTCTATTTATAATATGAATCAAATTCTATGTAGTTGTAATGGGAATCTATGTCAAGAAGGAGTTAAAACAAAGGATTCATTAGGGATTTTTTATATGAGGCTTCCTTGGGATACTTTATTTGGGAGTATATCCCTTTGAAGTAAATGAGGATATAGTTGGGACTTGAACTGAAGAACGATTTCCACATAAGGGTATTTTCATTATTATTCAAATTTAAGAATCATCGAAAGTCACTAAGTCATCAAGTATCACGATCAATGTGAGAAAAAAAATATAAAAGAATATCAGACACATTACATATGGATGTAGGCTAATACACTAAGGCATCCTTATGGATACTTGGTCATGAATCCCTCAGAAGGTATGGTATTAATGGAAATTACAAAATCTTTTATAGGAAGTCATTATGTATATAATATGGGGATTTTTTTATAGTAGTTTCATTAAAACTTTCAAAAATTCACATGGAATATGGCCCCAAGAAAGGATAAATTATGAAGATGAGGGGCTTGGACATTAGGAATTCATCCTACGTATCCTATTTATAATAGGATTCAGAGTCATAAAAGTACTTATATACCCTTGACCTTAATAAAAACAGACTTCACACATAATGTTTATACTCGTATGATCTAAGGTTTACTAGAGGAAATTAATAGCTATAAACATATGGTAGGAGGACTTAGGAGACCCGAAAAGCCACATGGGATACATAGGATCATGCACTTTGTGTAAGGAAGGAAGGGCTATGTGCTTTTTATGAGGGTTATAGAGTCTCATGATCATGAAAGGGTATGATGGTCATGTGATTTAAATAACTAGTATCATTGTTATGTGATCTCACAACATGACCACAATACCATGAATACTTCAAGTCATATCATTTCTATTAAGCCATCTGGGGACTACATGACCTGGGAGAGGGTTGTTACATGATCACCCCTTTCACTAGTGGTCATTCCTATAGATCACCCATTTTTACTAATTTATTCCTAATTTTCTCCCTAAATCTTTAGGAGGAATTATTTGTAATTTCATGACTCCATTGCTATGGGATTATCTAGAAAATCGTTCTAGTTATCCTCACCACTCCCCCTATGAATATCATGTCTGTGTGTGAACATGGGAGGTTTATAAGAATCACCCCCTTATATGTATTCTTAATCACACGGTGGAATATCCACATACCCATTCTTAATTTTATGGATGGAATAAATATATAAATTGACTTGGTCTCAAGAATCATGTATCACTTAGTCTCATGTCATCGGTGACATATCACAATGCATTCTGTCAAGAACATTTTTTATGAGAGAGGACCATCATAGACTGCCTCATCCAACTGATTCATGTGATCAGTCTTTCAATGTTTTTTCTTGTGAATCTAGTGGAATCATGTAACAGACATCGGTCATGAGATCCTCCCACCTTAGATATCCTTAATCTCATGATCCTCTTTGGGTTGGACAATGGTGTTTTTTCAAGTGGTGTCGCATGAATATTAATTGCTATTGGAAGGACTTACCATATATAGCCTCAATCCTGTGAGGGATTCATCATGATTTCCCCTCTAGGTGTCATTATAAGAGTAGATTCATGTTATGCAATCATTTTTCCTTTATATTTTAGGTGTTTTCCTAACATTAATTTTAACAATATTAATATAGCAGGCATCAACAAATTCTTATCACCCCCACCTATAAGTGAATTCTAGAGGAAGGGGATAGGATTTGGTTATAAGGAAGTTAATTACCACATGAGTCACATGGGATTTCATCTGTTGGTATTTTAGGTGACATTAGGTCTTCCAAGTGACATTTGGTATTCCAAAAAATACTCTATAAATAGGATCATGATGGGTCATGATATTTCAATCTCAATTCAAGCTTCTAGATCTACCAAACTCTTTTATTCAAATTAATACATAACATAAGACTTTTGTCAAACTACGTCACATAATTAGATAAGGTGATCTTATTGCATGTGTGAATGAAGATGTTGACTAATAAATCACAACTCACTCAGTATATACAATTTTCTTCTTTATAAGGTTGTGTTATTAATGATATCTCTTGGTAATTACACAGTTTTTATGGCCCTATTATGTTATCATGATCATGTGACTCTCTATGGGTTACACACTTTTCATGATGTTTCCTAAGTCATGTGATTCTGTTATTCAAGCCACCTTTTCAAATATAAACACTTCTCCCTTAATGATAAAACTGAATTTTACCTTTTCTTTTGACTCATATGTATTCAATAAATGATTCTATAGATAAAGTAAATTGATGAAACATTATGGTTTCTGTTTTGGATTTCAACTAGTGCTTCATCATTCAGTCATACTAGATGCATATTATGGGTTTTGTTGGGACTAATATCCTAGAGTATTTGTTCTTGTATTGGTTTCCCATATATGGGTCCTACCTTAAGTATGATGTCCAAATTTTTTCACATCAATTAGGGTTTACACCACTTTCTTGGATCCTTAATACACCCAATACATTTGAGTTGAATATCTAATATGTGGTCCATTTTGTCTCATGAAATGACCACTATAACAAATATCTCCAAAAAACCTAGTCGCATTTTCAAAGGGTATCATGAGAATCTGATCCCAATGAACACATCTACCAACCAATAATTTGTAATTCTGTATCTAGTCATAGATTTGGATGGTTATACTTCTGGGATATTTTATCAATAGTAAACATCACAATAGATTGTTTCTGGCCCTTCTGGGAGCAGAATACTGCAACAGAATTGTCCACTAAGTTGAACTAGACCAGCATGTACAATGCTTTTTGGGGTTCTTAGACCCTAAAATGTTGCAATATAGTGAGTTATATGTGTCATTACTTATTCAGTTTAATGACATTAAATTTATACTGGTATGGATGATGTTTTAGGTTGAACATCATTGACCCATTATTGTTAAAAATTAAGGACATATAGTTTGTGTAATAGATTGTTGTAGTTTAAGATCATATATCTTAGAACCAATACTATTTTAGTGTATGGTCATATATCTTGGATCATATCCTGATATATATTAATTTCATAAGGCATGGACCTTATATTGAGGTAGAATACCTCATCTTGAATACTATACTCTCTAGAAGGATGAATCATATCTCATAGTGCATGAATAAATGTGATTGGATGAGACAAATATATAAATAATAATAGTAAACCACACTAAGGTTTCATGTTATATTATAATTTTGTTGGGAAATATATATATTAGAGGCCCTTTTATGATTCAAATATGCCTCTGGTATGAATTTCATGTGATCATACGAAATATCCAACAGTAGACATGCATATTCAAGTAGATGGTGTCTCAAAGATAGATTCTCCGTACTAATATTCATGTAAGGTTTTATGGAGGATTAAGATTTTTATGACATGAGTTGGTTCAAGGACAATGAGTATTCAAGAACGGTTCTTCCACTCTACCTCCTAAATTAGAAAAAAGGTATGTTATGGGGTGATAATGTCTAGGATTTCAAATCCCCTCAGATAGTTGGATTTTAAATTGTGTAAATCATGAATCAATGATTTTGAACCCAGGGTAATGATTTTGGGAACACATACTAGGGAAGATCATGAAACACACTAATGTGCAGAGTATTGCTATGATATTACTAGGTATCACTGGGATTATAGGAACTTTTTTTCAAGGTGAATACTCCATTGGTTCATATGCTGAGGGACTGTATACATGATCTAGGGTAAAAAATCCATAATTTAATTAATGTTCACTTGAGTCTTAGTAAACACCTCTATAGGGGATAAGAATGTTTTGTGAATATTCAAACATGTGACCAATGAATTAGGGTATAGGTAAAATTATATCTAATCTGGGTTCTAGAACATCGATGATAATTTAAGGAGGAACTTAGTTTATGGTCAAGAATATTGTATCATATATCTTACAGTTTAGGGTCACGTGATGGGGATCACCAAATGGTTTAAGGATGAGTAATAAAATCCTTGATTAAATAATTAGTATTTTAAATAGTGACATAATGCTTAGGATATATATTTCACTTGAATAGTTGTATGATAGATTGTGTAAATCATAACCTAAGAGTACATATGCCAATAAGAATTAGAGGCAAGTGGGATCATTTTTACCATTAGTATATTTTAGGAACTAGTATCACACATATTTATAGAACATAACTCATTGTTTTAATTGGAAACTCTACTCTAGGACAAAAACATCCCTTTGGTTACAATCATTGAAGAATTTTGTTATTCAAAAATGAATATTATCATGATCCTTCAGATCTGTCAGTATTTTTTACCATTGTTCTACTGGAGGGAACCATGAAGAATAAATCAAGGTTCATAGAATTCTGAGAGATTATGTTCTTACGGTATTGGTCAGTATTAGCTCAAATATCATAGGAATTAAGTTGGTTTATGAAAAAAAAATACAAGGAGGGTTTAAGAACCCGAACATTATGTTTATATATACTAAACATTTTGTAAAGAAGAGGAGATTTCAAATATAATTCATATAAATGTTTCCTATATCAAAAGGGTCTAGGGAGAATGTATTAGATTTTTAATGGATCATAAGATAGACCTTACGAGATTTGTTCCTTTTTTATTTATTCTCTATTATTTTCCAATATTGGTTAGATGAACATATTAGGAAGCAGAGGATTCACTTTTAATAAAATTTCTCATTGCCAGTTTTTAGTCTAAAAGATTTTTCCCCTCTTTCAATATAATTTTAGGGTTTTTTGATTTATAAAATAAGGGTCTAGAGTAAAATTTCGTATAGATTTTAAAAAAGTGCATGCGGTTTATGTTCATAATGTGTGCACCATTTGTGAGAGATGGGACACAACAACCGAAATAAGATTCCCATGGTCATAAATACTCCAAAACCCAAAAATAGGGGATTAAAGTATTGGAAATCATTGTTAAAGGCTCTCAAATTAAGAGTAATGGTATGGGAAAACATGAAATGGAAAACCATGAGTCACTCCGAGGCATAAGACTATATTTTATTGATTTTGGGGATCATGAGGGATAGAGGTATATATTCACAAGGTGAAAAATCATATGGTCGATGATTCAAGGGTACTTAAAAGAATCTACCTCATTCATAGAAAAGGAGAGGGACCCTTTGAATCTAGATACACTCATTTCCCTAGGTTTTGGGAGTCTCACAAAAATCCAATACACTCAAGACATGAATTATTTTTCATGAATCAGGGAGCATAGAAAATATGATCGAGGTTAACCAAATCTTGATTTACTATGTTTACAATATTGTGGTATAATATTAAGAAGTGAAAATGCATGGTGATTCATTTAGTTAAACATCACATAAAAAGAATTGAACTGTCATATTTTTTATCATCATTCAACAAAGACATAAGTGTTCTAAATATTAGGTTCATACGATGAGGACCTCATGCTATATAGTTTAACATCATAAAGCTAGGAAGATATATGAGGTGAATTTTGATCCTTGTGAAGAGTCAAGGATAAATAACATCATTTTATAATCCCTTACATTGATTTGTGTCATATGAAGAATCCTTTATACATATATGACTCAAACATAAGTAAATCAAGTATCTAGGTTGAGACAGTCCTTGAGTAGTTTAAAGACTTATAATGTGGGACATTTGCACTCTCTTAATTTGTTATGATAGTCCCAGTCACACCTTATAGTTTGGATCATACCTATAGGCTCATTTCCATCATTATTGGTGTGAGAAACACGAGGTGTCAAGAAAATAACCCATATTATTCTACCTAGGGGTGGATGATAAAGGGTAATAAGAAATATGGGGGACATCTTTCCCTTTCATCAAAATAGAAGTGAGATTTACCATATCGAGGACTCCTATATAGATATATCTCATAAGAAGGAGGGGGAACATTACTAGTTTCTCATATTATATGAATATTTTTTCACATGATATAAAATAAAGTGATCTTAGTGAGAAGGAATTCACATAACCTATTATGGTTGGAAGGTTACATGATCAAGTAAGAAAGATGATTGGGGGAATTGGAAATTTATATAGCTATGTAAATTTGGGTTTCATTGTGTATCTTATATAGACATTTATGGATACGTAGGAATATCTTTTAAAAGCCCCCCCCCCATGAAAACTCCTAGAATTGATCAAATTCGCATAGAGACGAAGGGGACATTTTTTAGAAGATCTGTCCAAAACCCGGATTGAAGATATGAGAATTAATGAATATACTATAATAAAAAGAACAAATCCGCATGTTGTTATTATATAGATACCAATATATATCAGTCTTGTAAGTTGTGGAATTTTTATTAAGTTGTGCACAATATTTATGAGGCTTCCTCAGCACAGATCAGTCTCATTTATAGGGAAAAAAGCACATTATACCTTAGTATGATCCCATCGGTTATAGATTCACAATAGAGGTTTAGGAACTAATTTAAGAGTGGGAACCTCACCCATATCTTGTTAATATGAAGTGGACATGAAAATGGGTATTTCCGTAGTGCACAACTATTACGTATGATGATGGAGGATAAAAATTAAGGTGAACGGGAGAATTCTAATACCTTATTTTTATAATGTTACTATGTATGGATAAAATAATCAAGTCTGTTGACGCTCCTTTAGTCACAGAATCTAAAAATCGGAAAAGGGGAATATATGAGCTCAATGTGATTAAAGCTTTGAAGAAAATATCAAAAATCAACAAAGGCATAAACAAGGGATCAAAAGCAACTGCACCGCGCAAGTTATATCACTGTCGCGCAAGTCCACTTGCGTGACGCCCTTATGGTCGCGCAAGTGACTTGCGCGACCTAATTGATAAACTTCCCGGTAACCGCTCGGGGTCTTCTCCTGTCTATAAATAGACCCTGTGGGCCCCCCATTCGAGAGGATCTTTTCCAGAAACTTGGATTGAAGCTCCCGACGCCCAAGTCTCTTATCAAAGCTTCCGGAACACTTCTAAGGTAATTTCATCCCTAGAACGGAAGATCTAAAGAGAGGGAGGAAGGCTTAAGTGTTGAAACTCATCAACACTTGCGCGCCTGAGTGGCCAGCCCTTAAGGGAAGTGGTCACACTTGCGTGCCGCCTTAATCCTTTGATAGAACTTGCGCATCCCTTTTCTGGAAGAACCTCAAGAGGATTCTAAAGACATTAATAAAGAGTCTCTCAAGTATTTCAATGCTGGTTGACCATCGCGCAAGTACACCACATGTCGCGCAGGTACACCGGCGCGACCAATACTTGCGCGCCCCCGCAATACTTGCACGCCTTCCAAGACTTGCGCGACCCTTCTTTTTGGGTGCCTTTCTTTCCCATTTCACCCCTATTAAGCCATTACACCTTTCCTTTTCAAGATTCAGTCTTCAAGACACTCTTCAAATCCATTTATGGCATGATTTCTTGATTTGACTTCCTTATCTGAAAGGAATTTTGTGGAATATCTCTCAAAACCTAGTGATTTAAATATCATTATGTCACTAAATATGGAGAGTTTATTCATTCAACCTCATCATTTAAGATGAGAGAATCCTTAACCTGGGTCTCCTTTTCAAGAATAATCCCCAGTCATAAGTCCTCTAATATGGGCATCCTCATTAGGAGAAAGCCCCAAGTCCCTTAATTTTTTGTCATCCTTCTTAGGAGTAAACCCCAGATCCTCTAATTTGGGCTTCCTTTTCAGGAGTAAGCCCCAGTCTCAAATATGGGCATCCTCCTCAGGAGTAAGCCCCAAACCTTAATCCTTAACCTGGGCTTCCTTTTCAGGAATAAGTCCCAGTCATAAATCCCTTAACCGGGGCCTCCTTTTCAAGAGTAAGTCCCAGTCATAATTATGGGTTTCCTTTTCAGGAGTAAGCCCCAAGTCCCTTAAATTCTCTTTAACCAGTCCTAATTTACGTTTAATCTGGAATTCCTTCTCAGGAGTAAGCCCCAAACCTTAATCCTTAACCTGGGATTCCTTTTCAGGAATAAGTCCCAATCATAAATCCCTTAACCTAGGCCTCCTTTTCAAGAGTAAGTCCCAGTCATAATCTTGGGCTTCCTTTTCAGGAGTAAGCCCCAAGTCCCTTAAATTCTCTTTAACCAGTCATAATTTACGTTTAATCTGGGATTCCTTCTCAGGAGTAAAACCCAATTATCAATCCTCTCCTGATTTGGGTTTCCTTTTCAGGAATAAGTCCCAAGTTAGAGTATTCAAATCTCCATAAAGTACATATACCTTTATGGACCATGTTCCTGGATTTTCTCCCTAAAGTAAATCCTGAACTTCATTTATCTGGGCAGTCATACATACATAAGCCCCACATTATTTCTTATGATTGCATCTTTCATGGAACAATTGTCTAATTTTTACCAATACCTCTTGTTTCTCACATCGATCATGACTCACGGGAGCTTAGAGTGTAAAAGTAATTGTGACATCCTTCTTTGATCCATCAATCATAAACATCATACTCCCTTACTCGAACTACGTGGGTTCTGATTCCTTTTCCAAAACAAAGGATACGTAGGTAGCCCATCTATGGGTTCGATCCCAACTCTGAAATAATTCATGTCCTTCTGAATGACAATAAACTTCAAGTGCCCCACTTAGTGGCTTTAAAACCAGCCTGGTCATTATAATGACCAAGAGACTTTTATATAAATATTTTGAAGGATACCATTGACCAAGAATCTCTAAATAGATATAGATTCTTCTCTATTAATGAAGAACCTCGAATACATATAAAAGATTATCTAAATTTCTTACATATTTAATCATTGATTGTTAAACTGAAGGAAATCTCATTTTATACTTGGTAATGTAATAAGGATTCACGAACATAACTTAAATCTATAAAGAGAGTCCTGGAATAGACAATAATTCCCCTTAAAAAGGTGTGATGAGTCCGACCTCCCATCCTCTCGACCAATGAAAATTCCTAAGCCTCATCAGTTCACAAACTAATGAAGTGCCTACCTTTGGAAAGTAGGTCTAAGTGGATGTGGAATCATTGGATGTTTCCGGTTCTACGAACAAACCCGTTAGAAACCGATCAGAACGTTTGAATCTCCCATCCAGGAGGTCATCCCCGAATTCCGAGGGAAACAAAAAATGGTGAACCCGACGTGAATCCTTAACCAAGTTAAAATGATGTTTTACCTATTTGTTAAGCCCCTATTTAAAACTCAATAAGAGGGCTAAAAAAACAATCATTGACATGTGTGCTCATCTAAAGGATGAAGTGGCTGAATTTTATCTTGATTATGTCTGTTATATCAAACAGGCACTCTTTTCCAAGATCTTATGTATTTCCATAATGACTTCTCTGAAATTCACATCTGTAAATATTCCTGCTGCAAATACCACTGCTGCTATTCCTACTAAATCGTCATCCGCTCTGAGGATGACATCACCTACTCAGCGTCTTCAACACTGGGTATCAAATGCGCTGGTTAAGGAGTACCGTCAACACGGTACCATCCCAACTTTGGAGGCTTCCTGACAGGCCCTCCAAGTGAGAAACTCACACAGGTCGTCCAAACAACAACGACCAGTGATCAAGAGGCAGGCGGTGCTGACTACCGCCTCCAAACTTTTCGGGTCGTTATCCCTAGAACGCAATTTCTATTCGCTCCCTTACTCTGAGGAAGTGAATGAGCAGGTCCCTCAGGGCCTTAATTCAAAAAAACAGGAGTCCTTCCCGAGGGCTCCCGTCAACAATTGTCGTCAGAATCGTGCGGCAGTGCGCCCTCAACATGATGAGGGTACCGACTCCAGGCATTCAACTCAGGTTCCTCGAACCCGAGCAGGCAAGACGAACCGCCAGAGACGAAATCTGGTTAACAATGGGCAGGTTTTCATCCTTGCCATCTCCGGAGAAGTCCACCAACCTAACTTGGTGGCGAATAACGAGCAGTCACACACACATGTCCGTTTTAATTCCGCTGTCCAGCAGACTCGTCTGGCAGCATCACGCCAATCCCGCCAGGCAATTCCGGTGGAGTACTATAGGCAAGAACATACACCTGCTTATACATCATCAGTTAGTCAGCAGGATCGCCTGACTACATATGATGGATCTTGTCAACTGCGTTTGGAGAAGTGTAATCAGCAGGCACATACACCTGCTAGTACTAATCAAGCCTACCAACAGTCTCGCATGGTAGCACACAGAGAAGTCAGTCAAAAAGCTCCGACGACAAACAGGAGGCAGACTCAACTCTCTACCTCCACACTTGAGTACTTTCAGGATTCACTGACAGGAAAAGGAGGACATGAGCAGGCACATACACCTACTCCAAGCCCGTAATGGGCGTATATCCCAGTTCCGGCGGCTGAAGTCACCAAGCATGTTTTGTCAATGGTTAAAGAGCATAAGAAAATTCCTGCTCATATTCTGGATGCTTGCCAGGATATCATAACAGCTTCAGCATCATCTCAGGGAAAGACACACAAATCTATCCCTAGCAGTGGAGTGACACATCAATTATTCACTCCGGAACAGGCACACACATCTGTTCCAGTCCAAGAGGGTTTTGGGGCATACTCCCCTATATCATACGAACAACCAAGTCAGGCACATACACCTGATTTGAGTGGATATCGTCAGCCTAACCTGACCATCTTTCCTGGTCAGGCACATACACCTGCTCAGAGTAACCACTTTCATCAAAAAGTAGTTTCCAAAGTGAGTAAGAAGGCATCTAAGAAAAAGATCTGCCCAGCACAGTCAGGAGATCAAAGGCCAATCTGTAACAAGGCCTTGCTCGATGCTGGAGTTCTTGAATCTCTCGGACATTTATCTGTTGGAATTCAAGATTCTACTCCCTCAGTTACCAATAATGGGAACATTAATTCCGAAAGTCTTCAACAGACACATCCTCATGAAGTCTTGCTTCATGAAAATTCGGTCAATCTTGAAGTTTCTTCTTCAGATGAGAGCCACAGGAACCCTCTGTGTGGTCAGAAGACCAAGGAGCAAGAGATCTCATCTTTTTTTGTAACCCATTATGGTGGTCCTCCCCATGATGATGAATTTCACTGCGAAAGTCCTCTCCGCAGTAGTGATTCACATTGCCTGGAAAATACTCCAGTGGACAATGTAGTGCTGAGAAAGCCCTCTTATCTTGAGGCACTTGAAAATGCGAAACCAGTCATGTCTGATGCTTTATCGCTGGCAAGTGAAATACTTTCTCAATCAGAAGATATCCCAGGGTGTAGGTCATTCTCTGAACCACCCCTAAGTCATGCATCTTCTAGTTTGATCAATGATCTCTCTACCAATCTTGTTGAATCCGATGAAGCAACAAGGAAACACCAACTCTGGTCAAAACAGGTAGAAGAATCTTCATTTAATGATAAAGAGGAAATGTTGAACATGAGAAAAAACTGGCGAAAAGCAAGGTACCAGTCATGTTTTGGCCTTTGGCTGACTCCCAGTATGACATTCCAAAGATGTTGACGGAAGATGGAGTCCATGATATTCGTCTCAACATATGGAAAACTCTTTGTCAATTGAAGAAGAAGGTATTATCTTATGATGAATATGAAAATCATCTTAAGATAATAGAAGGGCTACAACGTCAGATTGATTTGGCATCTCTATCAGTCTCTCAGTATCCAAAGGCTGAAAATCAACAGAGAACCCTTCAACATTCATGCCTTGGCGCACTAAGAAAATTGTGTCAGATAATTGCCAATGCTCCATCTGGTGTTCATATCAGAGGATGGGGTGTTCACGGAGCACTACATTTCACAGTGCTTTCCAGCCATCAAAGTCCACCGAAAATGGTCTCATGCAATGTTATTTCCCATGGCCGGCCACAGTCAATGGGCTTTGTTCATAATCAAAAGCTTTCTCAAGAATAGGCTTCAACTAGTTCCTATCAAAATCAAGCATATAGAGAACAAGTTGTTGAATTTCTCCTACATCAACCAGGCGAGAATATTGCACAAGCCTCTCGTATGGAGGAAACACATCATCAAATGAGAGAAGTTTCGGAAATCATCCAACGGTCTGTTAAACCAGGTGATAACTGTGGATACAGGCTAATGCATCCAGCTAATTTCTGAACTAAGATTCTCAAGATCAAGAGAGATTTTAAGAAGGTCTCAGACATAGCATGTCAAGAGCCACCCCATCTTGTCAGACTGGGGATTCCTTTAACCCAACCTTCAGAGTCAACAAATGGGATTCGAGGAGTTGAGCGGAAGCAGCAGGAACATCCCCAGTTCTCGGGACTGGGGACTCTTTCAAATCATCAATACCCTTCTCAGAGAATATCGGTCTTTTCTCGATTGGGGAAGAAGCCCCAAGAGGAACGAAGATCCAAATTATCAGGAGATTCCCTCCAAGTTATAGCTCATCAAGAAGTTCCTAAAAGATTAAATCAACAAAAGGCAATGTCTCATCAAAGACATGAAAGAAGACAATATCATAGAAATGTTGATAGAAGGGATGCGATGCATTATACATCAATCAATGTCATCAATGTCGTTGTTGCTAATCCACCAGAGGAGACTCACTCAGGGGACTCAGAAGAAGAGCGTCCTTTCCAAGAAAATGTACGTGCCGATACAAATAAAGAAGGTGTGCGTACACGAAGTCAAAGGATTACTCAGAACCTAGGTAATCCACTTCCTTCTCTCCAAAAAGTATCCAACAAAGGTAGGGGAAAGAATCAGGTTACATATCCTTCCTCTGGAGAAGGTCAATCACTCTCGTTATAGCAATGGTTTTCACAAAAAGAGGAAGAAATGAAAGAATTAAGAAGGTTGAATGCAGAACTACTTCAGAGTAGTCTTCTTCTTAAGAATGCTGAAGTCCGACAGCCGAAGGAATTTGTTGTAACTACTGAGATGGATCAAGAATATCCTCCTTTATCAGTACACCCTCAGAGGTCTAATCATATGGGTCAAACGCAACAACGGTTGGTAGTGCTACCATCAGTTGCAGCACCAATCACCACGTCTGTCCAAGCTCCATTCATTGCACCTACCCAAGACCAAATTCAACCTAATGTTTCTCAAAAGTTAATAACTACTATTGAGTCATTAACATCTCGGTTAGAAACTATGGAAGGGAAACGGGCGCAAGTTCAACCAGAAAAGAAAGTGTACCCTGAATGGGTAGATTCAATTTCTCCTCCATCTAGTTTTGGAAGCCCTGTTTTCCCTACTTTCAATGGATCAGGCGACCCTGAACAACATTTGACGCATTATGTGTCTTGTTGTGATCCTATGATGGGAACTCTAGAGCAGCAAGAAGTAGTGAAACTCATATGCTTCGTGAGAACCTTGCAAGGACCAGCTTTTGTCTGGTATACAAGCGTGCAATACTGGTCAATCATCGGATGGGAGGATCTTCTTCAAAAATTCCTTCTTCAATTCAGCTCAACTTTTCCAAAAACAACAGTTTTCGATCTTACAAACTGCAGGCAAAGGGAGAATGAAAGAGTCTCTGATTTCATTGCTCGCTGGAAGGGATTAACATATTCCCTGAGTTTAGCACTCCCTTAGGAAGATCTATTTCCAATCTGTGTGGCAAATTTGCGTGACGAATTACACACGCCATTGATCCCTGTGAAATACACAGGAGGGTTTTGAGACCTTACTTCAATCGCTCAGCAGATTAAAGATTCCCTTATACAGGCTAAGGTTAAATCTCGTGTAATTCCATCAGCTTCAGGAAGGAGAATGGGTAAAGCAGAAACTGCTACAGTTATGCTTAAACAAGCGCCTTTACCTATTTCTACTTCACAACCTTCATCTTCTCGAAGGGCTCCACCTCCTGAACGCCAACAACAAAGGCCGTTTCGTCCAAATGATCAAAGAGATCAACGACGAAAAAAATTTGAGGATTTGAAGAGTAAAACATACTCTTTCTGAAGTGAGAAAGTTCCTGGTTACTTTATTTTAGCTTTGGAAAATAATTTGGTTCAATTACCAGTGCCCAAGAGGCCAAATAAGGAAGGAGATGAAGACCGTCTCAATTATTGTCCATTTCATCAAATGTTGAGGCATCCCATCCAGGAGTGTTTTGTCTTCAAAGACCTCCTGCAAAAGATGGTCGACTTGGGACAAGTCAAGTTGAAAGGTTCTTCGACTCAGGTAGCATGTGTTACTGCTACAGTTAAAGAAGAGGAAGGTCAATGGCAAGAAGTAAAAACCAGAAATGCACAGAAGTATGATGATTGGATGGTCAGAAAGACAATCAATCAGACTCATGCCATTTTTCGAACACAATTAAAAAAACCAATTGTGTCTTCTGCCATGAATATTGCGGTAAAACCCTCTTTGTCAGAGGGAAATTCCTCAAAGGAACGGTTTGATTCAAGAAGAAAAAAGAATCAGAAGAAGATGAGTATGTGTAAAAGCCTAAATTGTCTTTGACTCTGGAAGACTTTATGCCATCTACTTCAAAACCACGGGCACCGTCCCATCAAACGGCACAGCCTAAACAGGCTAGTCAGGAAGAGTCTTTATTAGAAGAAGAGTTAATCTTCGGTTCTGTTAATATGATTCAATTAACAGATCTGTATTCCCGTCATAATTTCAATTTTTATGATCCGGAATTCCCTGTATCAAATAAGGGAATCCGAGGAAGTTCCCGAGGTTCAGAACACAGGGGAAGACGTGGATCTTTCTGAAACCACTACTCCAATTCTACCCCTGCTAGAACTGTGTATGCAGCAGAAACTCGTGGTAGAGCCCTTCAACGAGCTCAAAAAGAACAAGCAAGTTCTTCTGCCAATAGTCAACTCAGTCTTGGCACATTTATTTTGGAAGACCGATTGAAAATTCCATCTTCTTTATCTCAGCAAGTAAATGGATCTAATCGGTCTAATCTTCCAAAACCAAGGATGTTGCCAACTTCTATCCCAATACAAGATGCATCAGCTTCCAAAGCATCTGCTTCCAAAGTACCTGCTAAACCGCATATTCATGTTGGGAAACGCAGACCTCTAGATCAAAAGTATGATATATTGAAACACTTGGCCCAAGTACCAGCCAAGTTATCAATTTTGGATGCTTTGAATCTGTCAAAAGATCTTCAGGAAGCACTCATCGAAGCTTTGTCAAGTCCTCAGGAATTTGAAGCTGAAATTGCTGCAGCTGAAGTCTATCACATAGAGAATAATCCTGCAGAATGCCATGCAGTGATATCTTTTACTGATAAAGATGAAGATGATGTTTTTCATGGGCACATAAAACCTTTTTACTTATCTGGAAAAGTCAATGGTGTGGATATCTGAAGAGCTTTCATTGACAATGGTTCAGGAGTCAACCTCATGCCAATCAGAACACTTCGTCGATTGGGCCTCACGGAATCTGATTTATCTCCTTCTACCATAATGTTACAAGGATATGATAAAAATGAACAAGAACCACTGGGTGAGGTTACACTCAGAACTCAGTTTGGAGATCTTGTATCCAATTCGGATTTCATGATTGTTGATCAAGACTCAGCTTTCAACGTCTTTCTTGGAAGACCCTGGCTACATCAGCATGCATCTATTCCTTCATCATACCATCAATGTCTCAAATACTGTTTCAATGGTCAAGTTGGAACATTGTATGGTGATAAGACCATATTCAAGACATGTGAGTCTCAATACATTGAGGAAGAATTTTATCACCTGAAGGGAAGATAAAAATCTACAATAAAGGAAATTACCAAAGTTAATGCTCCATATGGTTTGTAGAAAATTCCAATAAATCCATTTACACATGTGAGTACAGATTATGTGTTACCTATCAGTCAAATTGACAAAATAGGCCCAAATCAAAATACTCTTATGGAAAGATCCATAATGTCAATTACGGCAATTGAGCCAGAAAACATGGGAGAAATTGGTAACCTACCAAACAGTGATGAAATCACAAGTGGTGACGTCTTCATTTCATCTACTGAAATCCAACAGGTCTATACATCGCCAATCAGGCCAGAAGAAGTCATAGCAACATCAGAGGTGAATAGTGATGTCAATTCTCAATCCATCATCTCCTCTTTATTTCCCAAAAAAGGCCCTTTATCATCAATAGGGTCAGAAATAGAAGCTTCTTCTTCAAAATGTGAAAATTTTGACATCTCTTCTGATCATGAAAATTTCGTTTTGTCATCT
Source organism: Viscum album (assembly GCA_963277665.1). Lineage (NCBI taxonomy): Eukaryota > Viridiplantae > Streptophyta > Magnoliopsida > Santalales > Viscaceae > Viscum > Viscum album. The sequence continues at coordinate 519,431,471 of OY728143.1, forward strand.
ACTATGCAAGTAGAAACGGAAGAAATATCCCATGATGAAGAGGAAGAGGAAGATATTAGAGATGCTCCTCCAACATTTGAAGAGGGTATCTCTACCACTGTGGATGAACTCAGAGAAATAAATCTGGGTACAGAGAAAGATCCATGCCCACTTTAATTAGTGTGGCCATGACCCTTGAAGAGCAAGAAATGTATAATTCTTTTCTAAAGTAAAATAAAGATATTTTTGCTTGGAACTATACAGAAATACCTGGGCTTGATCCTGATATTTCTACTCATCATTTGGGTTTACCAAAAGAACATCGAGGATTTAAGCAAGTCGCGAGAAGAACACACCCAACCTATGCTTACAAAATTGAAGCTGAAGTGGATAAGTTGATCAAAGCTAACTTCGTCAGAGAAGTTCAGTAACCCAAGTGGTTGGCTAATATTGTCCCTGTAAAGAAGAAGAACGGACAAATTAGGGTTTGCATCGATTTCAGAGATCTTAATCAGTATTGTCCAAAAGATGATTTCCCGGTTCCGATTACAGAACTCTTAATTGATGTGACGGCTGGCTATGAAGTACTTTCCTTCATGGATGGATATTCCGAATATAATCAGATCCGAATAGCCCCAGAAGATGAGGAATCTACAGCCTTCAGATCCCCTCAAGGTGTGTTTTGTTACCGGGTGATGCCCTTTGGTTTAAAGAATGCAGGTGCAACATATCAACGCGCCATGAATCGTATCTTCAAACCTTTCTTAGGGAAGTTTTTTGAATGCTATGTAGACGATCTGGTGGTTAAATCCAAACAACGTTCTAATAACTTGGCTGATTTGGAAGTCATATTCCACAAGCTTCAACAACATAATTTGAAGTTGAACCCCTTAAAATGTTCTTTTGGGGTAACCTCAGGAAAATTTCTCAGCTTTGTTGTACGCCATCGTGGTATTGAAGTCGATCCTGAGAAGACCAAATCAATCCTTGCTATGTCACCTCCTCAAAATTTGAAAGAATTAAGAGGAATTCAAGGACACTTAGCCTATATTCGGCGTTTCATCGCCAATTTGGCAGGCAAAAGTTTACCCTTTACCAAATTATTGAAAAAAGGAGTCACTTACCAGTGGACTGAAGAATGTCAAGAAGAATTTGATGTTCTCAAGAAATACCTCTTGAGTCCACCAGTACTCATGCCACCTGTTGAAGGTAGACCACTTATCCTCTATGTGACAGCTCTAGAGCGATCATTGGGTGCCTTTCTCGCTCAAAAGACTGATGCTGGGAATGAAAATAGCCTCTATTATCTCAGTAGAACTATGCTTGATGCAGAAACCCGGTATTCAAGTATTGAGAAGTGCTTCCTGGCATTAATATTTGCATTTCAGAAACTGAGACACTACCTGCAACATCACGAGGTCCAATTGGTATCTCGCAATAATCTACTCAAATTCATCCTTAGTCGTCCAATGCTTACAGTACGTCTAGCAAGGTGGGCAGTTATTTTTCTGCAGTTCGACATTCAGTATGTATCTCAAAAGGCAATAAAGGGCCAAGCTCTGGCTGATTTCCTGGCTGAAAATCCTTCTGTAGAAGACACGTCTTCAGATATTGAACTCCCTGATGAGGAAGTTTTTTCTATTCAAGAGTGTCCTCAAACATGGGAAATGTATTTTGATGGTGCTTCCAGAAGTCCAACAGGGAAGAAAATGGAAAATCCTAAATTCAAGAAAGTTGATTTAGGAATTGTACTCATTTCTACAGATAAGGCATTGTTACCTTATTCCTTTTTATTGTGGGAAGGTGGTACCAATAATGATGCCGAATACCCAGCTCTTATCACAGGCTTGGAGTTAGCGCTTCAAGCACAAGTGAATCACTTAAAGGTGAAAGGTGATTCAGACTTGGTAATCAAACAAGTCAATGGGGATTATGCCATCAGAAAAGAAGAGTTAATCCCTTTGTATGATTACGTCAGAAAGTTAATGGCGGAATTCCCTTCAGAACCGACATTTTCTTATGTCCCAAGATCACAAAATGCTCAAGCTGATGCACTGGCTAATATAGCCACAGCTCTAGTAGATCCAAATCGGGATGCGACAACCATCAGTATTGCCCACCATCGTGAAATTTCACCTTATGTTCAAGCCAGAACAGAGGAAATTAATGAAATTAGTCCCATTCCTGAACCGTATGGTCATACTACAGGATGGATGTCACCTATCAGAGAATACCTTCAAAATGGAACACTTCCACCTGATAGAGCCGAGAAAGAACAAATCTGGCGACGTGTGGTCAATTTTACTCTTTATGATGGCCCAAACCACATAGAGAAAATTCTCTACAAACGTGGTTTTGATGGAGTTCTCTTCAGATGCATTGATGGTGAAGAGACAATGGCTGTCATGAAAGAAGTGCATGCAGGAGTCTGTGGTGCCCACCAGTCTGGACATAGATTGTCTGATCAAATTCGAAGGCTTGGATACTTTTGGCCTTCAATGATACAAGATTGTGTTGATTTCACAAAGAAGTGTCATTCATGTCAAGTACATGCCAACTTCATTCATCAACCTCCAGATTTGCTTCATACAGCTAAATACTCATGGCCATTTTCCACATGGGGAATGGATGTGGTGGGACCTTACCCTTCAGCTACGGCCAAGCAGTTTAAGTACATTCTTACTGCTACTGATTTCTTTTCCAAATGGGTAGAGGTAGTACCTCTCAAAGAAGTCAGTTCTAAATGCATTGTTAGCTTCATCAAGTCTAACATCATTACTAGATTTGGTGTCCCTCATACCATATTGACGGACAACGCCATCAACTTCTGTTCTTCTGAGGTGAAGAAATTGTATCAAGAATACAACATTAAATCCAACCATTCATCTCGGTATCATACGGCAGCCAATGGCCAAATAGAAGCCTTTAACAAGACTCTTTAAAATATACTACAAAAGATGTTGGATGAAGATAAGAGGTCATGGCATGATAAACTCTTTCATGCTTTATGGGATTATCGGACTACCACCCGCAATGCAACGCGGTCAACTCCATATTTGTTGGTATATGGAACAGAAGCAGTCTTGCCAATTGTAGTTCAATTGCCCTCACTCAGAGTAGCCATTTGTGATCAGTTATCTACAGGTGAGAAATCCCAAAAGCGATTGAATGAATTGGAACGGTTAGATGAGAAAAGATTGTGCACTTTGCACCACTTGGAAATCTATCAGAATCGAATAGCACAAGCTTTTAACAAAAAAGTTCGTCTTCGTTCATTCAATTAGGAGGAATTGGTATTATTTCTCAGAACTCCAATGATACCAGGAAAGAAACCTCCCATGCTTGAACCAAAATGGGAAGGACCTTATTCAATACATAGGGTCTACTCCAATGGAGCTTATTCATTAATCTCGATGGATGGAGAACTCATTACTACTCCAACTAATGCCATATTTTTGAAGAAATATTTTGTATAAAATACAAAGTATTCACAAGATGTCCCTGCAACATGACATTAAACTGTGCAGCACCAGTATGTCCCCACAACATGACACTAAACTGTGTAGAACCAGTTCGTCCTTGCTATATGACGTTAAACTATACAGCAATGGTCCTGTATAACCTTAAACTGCAACTTCGTCCCACACGACGTTAAACTGTGAAAAAGTTCCCTAAATGGTCCAGTATGACCTTAGACTGCAACTAGGTCCAGTATGACCTTAAACTGCATCATCAACGGTCCATGCATATGACCCTAAACTATTTGCAAGTCCCTTACGTCCAGCAAGACGTTAAACTGTGACGTCCTAACTACATGACGCTAAACTGTATAAAAGTCCCTTAGGTCTGGAAATACATTAAACTACAAAATCATCAAAGGTCATGTATGGCCTTAAAACAAAACCACCGTCGAGAAAGACATTAAACTGCACCATCCACGGTCCATGCATATGACCTTAAACTATTCGCATTTTCGTCCAACATGACGTTAAACTGTGAAAAAAATCCCCAATGCGTCCAACATGACGTAAATGGTGTGTTATTTTGTCCTTACTGCATGACATTAAACTGCGCAGTCCCCCTTTCGTCCAACATGAAGTTAAACTCTATTGTCCCCATCGTCCTAACTACATGACGCTAAATTGTACAGAAAATTCATGATACGTCCTACATGACATTAAATTGTATTTTTTCCCTGCTACATGACACTAAACTGCGTAGCACCAATAGTCCTAACTGCAAGACTTTAAACTGCATAGTCCCTTTATATGTCCTAAATGACATTAAACTATGCATCGTTAAAGTTATTGTTACCTCTTGTTTCTCACACCGAGTATGACTCATGTTAGCTTAGAGAAAACCTCAACCGTAACACTCTCTTTGGGCCGCTAACCATGTATAAGTCCCAACAACATTTTATTTAGATGGTTGTCCCCAAGAACAACTTGATCATTAATTCATTCTTTAATTGAACTACATGGACTTTGATCCTTGCCCTCCTGGCTGGGTATGTAGGCAACCTCCCAGGGTTCAAGCCCAAAAACAATCTCTTCACATCGGTTCACCACCATCTCATATGATGTTGATTCGTGAAACCGCCCCTAGAATCAATATCTTTACATTGATTCACTTTTGTCCTTGTTATATGATGTTAAACTATGCAACACTATTTTCCGGTACAACAATAAACTACAATACTCTTTGATTTCCTCATTTGAGAGAGAACTATTATTGACATTGATTTTTCAATCATGTTTCATTTCAAAAGACTACGTGCATACATGGTAATAACTAAACTTTTTATCTCAGGTTAAACCATCATTTCACTAAAGTCCCCTTTCACCCTTCACATGTACGAACCAAATTTGTACAAAGGGTAGTTCTAGAACAACGTGGGATTGATTCCCATCCTTATGGGATACGTAGGAACGTTCGAGTATCCCTCGAATCCAGCCCCACGTCTTTTAGGCCTAACCCCAAATTTCACTTTCAGTCCCTTAGCTGAAAAGTCCTCATGAAAACACACACTGTGTATTCATTATTATTGTCCAAACTCTATGACCCTAAACTAAGATCTCTTATACTTTCTTCCTGCACGACGTTAAACTACATTTCAAGAACTACGTATGGATTGATTCTCATTCTTATGAGATACGCAGTGAAGTCCAAAATTTCAATTCAGGACCCATCCACAACATGATTATGGTTATCATTGACCTATGTATCTCTATATACATTGGACAATACCCATATTTATGTGTTATAATCCTAACCTGAAATATTTTCAGATCTTTATAACCCTTTTCATGACTTTTAGTCACAAAAATGTCAAACTTCTGAGAATTCTTTTTCCTTACTATGCAATACGTGCCCATAGGTGGCCTTGCATAAACAGTCCACATTACATACTTGTTAGCCAAAATATACTATTTATTTGACTATGCATCCAATGCCCTTAGGTGGCCCTACATTATTCAACCCCCTAACGGGTTTGTCAGATAGTGGTAACTTCATTCTTAGGAAGAATGCCACTTTTGTCCTTATTTGTCTTAAACAACAGTATGTAGGGATCTGCAAAAAAATAGCCATCCTTAACATATTTGTCCCATATCCTTTTTCATGATCTGAAAGTATTCAAGTCTATGGTTTATTTTTCTTCCCTACATTTTGGGTCAGACCATTGTAGGAGTGATATTCATCCAGTTCTTCGTTAATCTTGTCTGGAAATATCTTCTCCATATTCAAGTACCTCTTTCCATACAGAAAACTCTATACTTTAGAAAATTTGAATCTCCATAAACTTTCACTGGCTTTTAGCACTAGGAAATTAAATTTTTGAGAGTTCTTTTTGCCTGACTATGCAGCACATTCCCATAGGTGGCCTTGCATAAACAGTCCACATAACAGACTTGTCAACCGAAATATGCTATTTATTTGACCATGAAGCCAATGCCCTTAGGTGGACCCGCATAATTCAACCCCCTAACGGGTTTTTTGTCAAATAATAGTAACATCATTCTTGGAAACTACTTCTTCTAATGCCTTTTAGCTCTTTTTCATATCATTCCTCAGATTTAAATATTCTTAAGCCATAGTTTACATGTTTTCCCTCATACTTGAGTATGGTAATATGTTTTCATATAAATTGTCAAGGAATTGAATCAATTCTTAATCCATTTTGGTCAAAGATATTTCGACATTAAAACATTAGCCCCATTATGTCCGGCGTGTATGACTTTAAACTGCCCACAAAAGACAAAGGAACTCTGAATAAAAGTCAAGTTCCAGCTCACTAAACATACATTCTGTATGATTTAGGTAATATTTAGCAATTAAAAGATTCAAGGTTTATAGGGTTATTTCTAGATAATCCTAGTAAAAATCAAACTATGCTTACTAAGCCCATTGGCTTAAGTAAATTTAAAGAAGGTAGTGAAATAATGAAGGTACAAATGATTGAAGATGAAAGTGTTTTTCATTGATACACAAGAGTTAGAAGGACATCCACAGACTGGAGTCTCTTCTCTTTTTCAAGAATTACAAGAAGCATTCAACATAACACTTCATTTGATTTAGGGCATCTCGAGATTCATCAGAAACCACCTGGAATTCATTCATTCAACTGGATACAATAAGAGATGCAGTGATACCAGCTCTTCCTGGAACAATTGTAAAAAGATGTTCTTGAGTGCGGTTTGAGAAAATTTTCTGCTGATCAAACAGTGACTCTGTTTCTGTCCAAGAGACTTAGAAGATGGATACTTGGATTTGAGAATGAAGCATTGGAAGTAAAGAGCCATTTAGAGAGAGTACTCTTTTCAGATATTGCTCTAATACCATGTTTGTCTCTCTCCACCAACCGGTAGTGGAAAACATTTCAGCCCATGGGTTTTCCATTTTCATATCTGCAAGGAAATGACATGGAGGAATAATTTGAAAGTTCACACCATTTTTGTTGCTCTTAATGAACAGCTTAACCGAAATGAAGGAGTATCAGCATAGCTGCATTTCAGGTCTATAGTTCTTTGCATCTGAAACATTGACTTCTTGTAGGTGACCATGACCATATAGAGGCAGGTAGATGCTCTGTGGGAAATTAAGATGATATTTCTTCAAGTGCTTAGCCAAATCTGAGAGAGTGTTGTTGCAGATATCATAGTAATCAAGGCCAATAATGTTCATCATATCATCAATCCGCATGCTAGCCAGTTCATCAGAAGTTTTAATTCCATTAGTATCCATTGAATCTGCCCAAAAGATGAATAAATTAAACTCTTAAATGGCTTTATTTTTCATAAAATTTGTGAAAGATTTCGAAAAAATGGCTAAGGCATTAAGGCGCGCAAGTCTAAAAAATGGCGTGCAAGTATTCGTGTGCCGTGCTAGTTTTTGACGCGCAAGTATAAACCGCGTAAGTACAAATGCCTTTACAGTAGCACGACATCAAGGAAAACACTAGAAAACAGAGCAACCTGTGCGGCTAAGGTGACCTGTGTGGCGAGAGCTCGAAGGTATGAAGTCCGGAAATCCGGATGCTTGTACAAAAGTGAGGCCCTCTATTTATAGACGTGGTCGGGACCCTGCGCGCTGGACCCTACACGACCGAGGGTCGTATCCCTGCGCGATGCGCACTTGCGCGCCGCCCTCTGTGCCCTAAAGACTTGCGCTCCCCCTTTTCCTTTTGAATGTATTCGATTTCCTCAGAGTCAAATCCTCATTTCTCTCCGGATCTAACACTGAGGGGGGACTTTTGTTGATGCTCCTTTCGTCACAGAATCTAAAAATCGGAAAAGGGGAATATCTGAGCTCAATGTGATTCAACCTTTGAATAAAATATCAAAAATCGACAAAGGCATAAACAAAGGATCAAAAGCAGCTCCACCGCGCAATTTATATCACTGTCGTGCAAGTCCACTTGCGCGATGCCCTTATGGTCGCGCAAGTGACTTGCACGACCTAATTGATAAACTGCCCGGTAACCGCCCGTGGTCTTCTCCTGCCTATAAATAGACCCTGTGGGCCCCCCATTCGAGAGGATCTTTTTCCAGAAACTCGGATTGAAGCTCTCGACGCCCAAGTATCTTCTCAAAGCTTCCGGAACACTTATAAGGTAATTTATTACCTAGAACGGAAGATCTAAAGAGAGGGAGGAAGGCTTAAGTGTTGAAACTCATCAACACTTGCGCGCCTGAGTGGCCAGCCCTTAAGGGAAGTGGTCACACTTGCGCGCCGCCTTACTCCTTCGATAGAACTTGCGCATCCCTTTTCTGGAAGAACCTCAAGAGGATTCTAAAGACTTTAATAAAGAGTCACCCAAGTATTTCAATGCTGGTTGACCATCGCGCAAGTACACCACATGTCGCGCAGGTACACCAGCGCGACCAATACTTGCGCGCCTTCCAAGACTTGCGCGCCCCTTCCTTTTTGGGTGCCTTTCTTGCCCATTTCACCCCTCTTAATCCATTAAACCTTTACTGTTCAAGATTCAGTCTTCAAGACACTCTTCAAATCCATTTATGGAATGATTTCTTGATTTGACTTCCTTATCTGAAAGGAATTCTATGGAATATCACTCAAAACCTAGTGATTTAAATATCTTTATGTCACTAAATATGGAGAGTTTATTCATTCAACCTTATCCTTTAAGATGAGATAATCCTTAACCTGGTTCTCCTTTTCAGGAATAATCCCCAGTCATAAGTCCTCTAATATGGGCATCTTCATTAGGAGTAATCCCCAAGTACCTTGATTTTTGGGCATCCTTCTTAGGAGTAAACCCCAGATCCTCTAATTTGGGCTTCCTTTTCAGGAGTAATCCCTAGTCTCAAATATGGGCATCCTCCTCAGGAGTAAGCCCCAAACCTTAATCCTTAACATGGGCTTCCTTTTCAGGAATAAGTCCCAGTCATAAATCCCTTAACCTGGGCCTCCTTTTCAAGAGTAAGTCCCAATCATAATCTTGGGCTTCCTTTTCAGGAGTAAGCCCCAAGTCCCTTAAATTCCCTTTAACCAGTCCTAATTTACGTTTAATCTGGGATTCCTTCTCAGGAGTAAGCCCCAAACCTTAATCCTTAACCTGGGATTCCTTTTCAGGAATAAGTCCCAATCATAAATCCCTTAACCTGGGCCTCCTTTTCAAGAGTAAGTCCCAGTCATAATCTTGGGCTTCCTTTTCAGGAGTAAGCCCCAAGTCCCTTAAATTCTCTTTAACCAGTCCTAATTTACGTTTAATCTGGGATTCCTTCTCAGGAGTAAAACCCAATTATCAATCCTCTCCTGATTTGGGTTTCCTTTTCAGGAATAAGTCCCAAGTTAGAGTATTCAAATATCCATAAAGTAAATATACCTTTATGGACCCTGTTCCTGGATTTTCTCCCTAAAGTAAATCCTAAACTTCATTTATCTCGGCAGTCATACATACATAAGCCCCACATTATTTCTTATGATTGCATCTTTCATGGAACAATTGTCTAATTTTTACCAATACCTCTTGTTTCTCACACCGAGCATGACTCACGTGATCTTAGAGTGTAAAAGTAATTGTGACATCCTTATTTGAGCCATCAATCATAAACATCATACTCTCTTACTCGAACTACGTGGGTTCTGATTCCTTTTCCAAAACAAAGGATATGTAGGTAGCCCATCTATGGGTTTGATCCCAACTCCGAAATAATTCATGTCCTTCTGAATGACAATAAAATTCAAGTGCCCCACTGAGTGGCTTTAAAACCAGCCTTGTCATCATAATGACCAAGAGACTTTTATATAAATATTATGAAGGATACCATTGACCAAGAATCTCTAAATAGATATAGATGATTCTCTATTGATGAAGAACCTCGAATACATATAAAAGATTCTCTAAATTTCTTACATATTTAATCATTGATTGTTAAACTAAAGGAAATCTCATTTTATACTTGGTAATGTAATAAGGATTCACGAACATAACTTAAATCTATAAAGAGAGTCCCAGAATAGACAATAATTCCCCTAAAAAAGGTGTGATGAGTCCGACCTCCCATCCTCTCGACCAATGCAAATTCCTAAGCCTCATCAGTTCACAAACTAATGAAGTGCCTACCTTTGGAAAGTAGGTCCAAGTGGATGTGGAATCATTGGATGTTTCCGGTTCTACGAACAAACCCGTTAGAAACCGATCGAAACGTTTGAATCTCCCATCCAGGAGGTCATCCCCGAATTCCGAGGGAAACAAAGTCTCACTACCTTACATAGATCTAGCTCATTAGTAATTAAAAAGGTAATGAGACTACTCTAAATAGATGTTATCCACTATTTTAAGGTTTCATTATCTATAATTGTTTAATCTATTATAAAGGTGAAGGGATCTCAAATTAGTATAGGATTTCCCTAGTAAGTTTATCATAAATGTCTTGAATCAAAATAAGGGTGATTGATTTCAATACAGATCAATCACCAGGGAAGGTTATGATAGTGTCAAACATGTGGTTAAACCAAGGTTTATATACCCATGCATCATTGTCTATCCTGAAAGGTTGGAAATAAAGTGAAAGATAATTCTTCTATAGATATCTCCCTATACAAATATGAATCATGTGAAGGGGTATATTTTCATTATGGTTGGGACTAAGATAGGAGTTCTAGGAATTGATAAATGTCTTTCATGGATAGGAATCAATAAACACATTTTTCTTGAAGAGAAAATGGTCCCCTCTATAGATCATGCTCATATAGAGGGGAATGATGATAAATTTATTATTATTTTTTATACTTTGGAAAACCCTAGGATTAGGGGTCCCATGATTCACTATGTATATTATAATAACATTAATAAATATATTTATAGTTCTTGGAATGAATACATAGTACTCATACATAGATCTGGTTCAGATGTAGGGGAGGGGAATTTTTGTAATGAGAAGATATACATAAATGAGTGAATTAGTTTCGAAATCATCAACACAGATATTGATCATATGAAGGAGGGATGAATATCTATATTTTTACCAAGAGGATAGTGAATATGTCCCATAAAAATCACCCAAATGTCTCTATATATCCCATAGTGATAGGTATCAAGACTAAACAGATCTATTGAATAAGAAATATTCCCCACATAAATCTAACTTGTATGCAGTTAATAGGAGGAATTAATTCTCTAGAGAACATGATGGACATGTTTGAATGTATTGTATATGGATCAAGTTATCAATTAATTATACATAGATTCTATGTATAATAGGCCACTCTGGATGGTTTATTCATTCATTATATACTTTTACCTCACAGTTTAATTTCATGTGATATAGACAAGTGGTTTAGCATGGGTCTAATCCTTATGTGAAGTGTGAGGACCCTGTACTTATTCTGAGGGTTCAATCATTGAGATTAGTTGAGTGAAATTTGTATTTGGGTGTAAATAGGGAGGCCACTCATTATGTATTCTACTCTGAATCTATGGTTGGGTCTAGATTAGAAGATCTATATGTCATCATATATCTTAAATGGATGAGCATCAATCCACACACAATATTCTGAAAAGAAATTACATGTACTAGTCTTGATCATATATGGGGAGAAGGAATTTATTTTTTTTGGATTTGGACACCATGTGGGTCATGGATCCCATATGGTGGCCCACTTTTAAAAGATGATGGTATTGTGGGATAGACCATGTACCGCCCAATTTAACTTCATGTGAGAAGAATGTTGATGTTTTGAAGTTAAAAGTCTTATTGCAAGGAATTTCACTAGGAAGTTTAAAGTTATGCGACTAGGATTTTTAGTGGGTAGTTTAAAGTCAGCAGACTCAGATTTAATATGTTTTTTGTTAGATAAATCTCATGGATGGGTCTAGGATAGGGATCATATACATCACTATGTATCTTAATTTTCATGAATCAACCCATGCATGGTTCTTATAATGATATTTTCTCGACATTAATTAAGTTCAAATATAGTGACCATTATTTATTGATAGAAGTTCTAGATACGCATAGAAAAAGGGTCCAAGCATCACTATGTATCCCATAAGGATGTGAATCAATCCATAAATAGAAATTATGTAGAAATTCCCTGTATATATATATATATATGGATCTTATATTAGGTTTGGATATTTATATATTCCATCATGAGGAAGTGAAAAATTACCTTTCATAAATTTGGCCCATACGTAGAGGAATGAAGAAAAGGGAATTATTATTATAAACATGATGGATAGAACCATGATTACAGGACTCAAGCATCACTATATATCCTATGAGTATGGGAATCAATCCATACAGAGTTCTTATAATTAATCCCTTATATATAACTAGCTTATATATAGGGGAGGTTAATTTATCGGGTTACATCTAGACATAAAGGAAAAGCATTCAACCATATCATAGATTTATGAAAATTGAGTATATGTTACATATACTTAAACAAATATATCTATCATGTAATTAATATTCCCCATGGGATTCCCCACTCTAAGAATTTTGTGGTATTTTATGATAAAATATGTGTTGCATAATTTAATATCATGAGATTATCATGTATATACTATGTAGTTTAAAGTATTTTCAGAATGAATTTTATTGGGTAGTTTACGTAGATTCATGTCATACTTGTGCAAGGATATTTAATTCAATGAAGATTGTGCATAAAATGTTTGGTGTAAGATAATGACCATGGTTGGGTCAATATTAGGGATCCTATATATCATTATAAATCCTTATTTTTAGTAATTTGGTCGCATGTAGTTCATAGAATGATATCATCTCCACATTTATCATCTTCAAATATATGGTTCATTATTAATTAATGGAATTTGTGGTTGGGTCTATAATAAAGCTACATGCATAACTAATAATCCTATAAGGATGGTAATCAATCCTCACATAGTTCTTATATAGATCTTCCTTATAGAGATCTAGATCATACATAGAAAAAGGGAATTTCCCTATTCCATAACGTGGAAAGAAAAAAGTTGCCATGCATGGATCTATCTCTTATGTAGGGGAAAGAAATAAAGGATATAAGAATTTTAAATATTGTCATAGGAACAAGGATTAAGGGACATTGGCATCACTACATGTCCAATGAGTATGGGAATCAATCCATTTATCTTCCTTATAATGAAGACCCTATATAAATCTAGCTCATTTTTAATTGAAGCGAATTTTTGTATTGTATCCTAATATAGGGACAGAATATTCAAACCAATTATGAATTTATAGATATTTGGAATGTATCACATATCCTTATATAGATCAAGATATCCTGTAAGTAATGGTCCCCATAGGATGGCTCGCTCTTATAGTTTATGGTCTTATAGGATGGACTATGTGTCGTGTAGTTTAAAATCATGAGACAAGGACATAGATTCGATTTCATATAAAATATTTCCACAATTACATACACTAGGAAATTTAATGTCATGAAACCCAGACTTAAAATTTTTTGTGTCAAAGAAATCATGTTGTTGTGTCTATGATAGGGATCCTAGATTCCACTATATATCCTAATTTCTAGGTTTCTTGCTATACATATTTTATAAAATGATTTTGTCTCTACATTGATCTGGTTCAAATAAATGCCAAATTATCTGTTTATAGAAGGTATTATTGGGATTAAAATAGGGGTTTAGATTTCTTTATTTGGCCCATAATAATTGGAATTAGTACACATAATGTTCTTATGAAGAAAATCCATACATAGATCCACCTCATAAACAAGGATATTCAATTTCCCTATTCTATCATGAGGAAAGAAAAAGGTCCCTAGCACGGATATAGAACATTTATAGGGAAAATATTGAAAGAGAATTATTATTTTTAATAATGTGGCTAGACCTAGGATTAGGGGGCATGGGTGTCACTAAGAATCCCATAAGGTTGAGAATAATTCCATATCTAGTTTTTATAATGAAGTACTTACATAAATATTTCTCTTATGCATAGAAGGAAAATTTGTGTATTATATCCTGATATAAGGATGGAATATTCAACCGTATACTAGAATTACTTATTGGTGTAATATTCCACATATCCTTATACAAGTCTATCCCTCATGTGATTAACGAACCCATAAGATGGCTCAATTTAAGTAGATCAAGGTCTTGTAGGATGGGTCACATGTCGTGTAGTTTAAAATAATGAGACAAGAACTTTAATTTTGAATAGTTTAAAGTCTTTTTATAAGTATGTGTTCTATATATTTTAGACTCAGTTAGCTTAGAATAGAACTGATTTGGGAATTATGATAAATATTTCATTATAAATATTACCTTAGTAGGGGAGTGAAATTTTTTTAATCCATCAAGGCTAAGGAGTAATCTCCATTTGAATAAACCTTATATATAAAATAATGTCATTCCCACCTGGATTCCAATTTTATTGGGTTTTTCCATGGTGTCATCAAGATTATTAGCTCTAATACTAATTTACATGAAGTAATGACTAGAGGGAGACATTCTTATTTAAGGCTTGCACAATCTGATTTTGATGGAATTCTAGGATGTTCAACATATGTTACCTCTTCTCATGTATTCATTCTAACTCATCAAACCACTTCTGTAATTGTGCATTTTTTGAGATTTTATTAAAGTTGATAGTTTTAAGTGAGGGTAACTATACTTTTAGGGGAAGTATCACCTTTTTTCCATAGATATAAAAATATTGTGTTTCATGTGTGTTAGTGAAGGTAGTGGTATGATTGGCCCACAAGGCTTGTAGGAGATTCTTTTTTCCAAAACCACTTATTATTTCCTACATTTTCTAGAGTATGTATGATAATGTCTTTTTAGAAACCTCAATTTACCCATTTTATTCCATGTAGTAGTGATATAAATGGTTGAACATAATGTTTTACTCAAAGTGGAGCCTCCTGAAATTTAAAATAATGGATTTCTATATATTTTTGTTTCAATATCATATAAGGGAAACCAAATTTGGTGATGATATTATACATTGTGAAGTTAATGATGCTTTTCATTAAAGCTTATATAATGGGTATGGGTTATAACCATTTTAAAAAAAATCATAATTATAAAGGATGTACTTGGACTTCTTAGTTGTATTTGGGTGATATAGCCATATGACATCCATTCCCCATTTGAAAAATAGGAAGGAGAACTTGGTAGATTCCAAAACATTTAGTGGATGATGGATGAAGTTAAAAGGTATTTTTCATGTGTCATATTTCATAGTGAATTGTTGGAAATATTGTATCATCATTAGGTAGAAGTAACTAAAACTCTTTATTTGGTGAGAAAGCCTAGTTCTAAAATGGTCAATGTCATAGGAACTTATGTGACCAGTATATATTACTGTATGGGTATCTCCCTCAATGATTCATCTGAGGAGGATTCTGATGAATATGTATTCATAGAAGACCTTTTTTCTTTTGGTTTGTCTCAAATGGTGAATTATGAATCCCAACATCAGACATGTTCCCTTTTTTCTCGATATGATGGAAGTGACGTGTTTTTAAAGTAATCTATTATGGTGTTCATCCATTGAAGAATGTATGTTAGCTCATCATGTCTTAGGGAGGGGTTGATATGATTAATCTATTATATATCATATAATATTAATGTAGAGACTACCCTTTGGCATGAATAGTGGAAGACGATGTCATCTTGGTCAAGATTGGGGAGGGTTATGGCTAAATTCACCATCGCATCAGTACTGGTATTTTGTGAATTAGGTATATGATACAACATTGCTTCAAAATAGAACTCCTCCTCTAGTCAAGTCACATATCTGATGAGAGGGGTAAATTTTTTATTTTTGATGGAATATTATTCATTGATATTCTTCTTCACCAGCTCTGAGCTTCCTTATATATTCATATAAGATATTTTTAGTTGAAGGGCTACTTCCAGGCCTGTAGTGACGGATTGGTATTCTACATAGTTATTGGTTAAGCCTTCAAATTGGAAATATACTTGAATAATTTACTTATCTTGGGAAAACAATACTATCCCTAGACTAACCTAGTTGATCTTTGGGATTCCCATTCTATTTCTGTTCAGAATTTGAGAGGCCCAATTAAAATGAATCTCCAAAGATTAGTGTTTAATGGTGTACATTCTAGGGCAAAATGTTCTATGAGCAAATCAGCTAGTGTCTACCCATTAATCTCCTTTTATAACATGAATTCATTTTCATACCATTATAGGATAACATTCCATCATTCCAAGTGCTCTATTTACATATGGTGTCTGATAATATACATAATATAGTTTTTACAAGAGACCTAGTGGAATTTTTAACAATACAAGGAGTGTTTCTGGATTCGTAACATGTATAAGAGTATAATTTAATTATTATCAATATTAGAATATATATTCTTGGTGTATAGAATTGTTCTATTGAGATATTATAGAATGTTTTAATTTAATACATCATTGTTATTCAAGATAAGGGAACTAAGAAATTTCAACCCAGAAGAAAAAAAATAGGATTAGTGGCTTCCCTTCTACCAATGGCATAAAGACCAATGGATGTAATAAATATAGTATGATGTTCTCAAAATATTCTTGGATGTCTTCATCTCACACGTAGGAAACTACATTATTCATTAACTTATTAGATGGTATGGATTTCATGGCCATGTTTTCTCTAAAAATATTTATATAAGTGAGGTTTGGATGAATATATCCCAACTATGTACACTTTTGAGGATACTTCATTGAAAAAAAAACACTAGTCTTCCCCAGATCAACCTCAATGTCATTGTAGTGTACCACAATTATATGGAATTCCCCTAAAGTGACAAAAAAAATCACAGGTCAAAGGGATCATCTTAAAGTTGTATTATCATAAATTCTGGAACAAGGTTTAAAGGTTAAAAATGTTATCATAGTGTTATCGAGACAAAACTGTTAAGTCATAAATATTTATTAATGTGATTATCACTAGAAAGGTATTGAAGATATGATACATAGAACCATGTTACATGGCACTAACATTCTTCAGTATTGAGTCTATGAACTGGTAGTAGAATATCTTTTAGGTAAACTAAATGTAGTTCCTTCCTCATCATCAGGGACCATATTGTTCTAATTGTAACCTAAGAACCCATCAATAAATTAAATGGATTGGAAGTATGTGGTTTTATAAATTTGGAGTTTTATGATTGGGACTTCAGAGTTAACCTCTAAACAATATCAATTAAATCCCTTAAATTCAATGTAGACCCTTATTTTCTTGTTTTTTTTTATTGGAGAAAATTCTGGAAATCCATTTTGGGTATTGTAACACTCATATGAAATCATCTTTGATAATATAATTATCTTTAGATTCCATCTTGGATTCATGTGATGGATTCATTCTCATATATTCTAGTTTAAAACATCAATGTCCATATGGTTGGCCTAGGTGGTGGGTATCCACCTCATGATTTTGTCCTAGCATCTCTGTATAATTTTAGAAAAATAAATAGAGATGATTCTTCAAGAATGAGATATAAATGACATTATATTCTATATTCATGGTCGAACTAATACATTTTTTCTATGGAACATCTTCAGTTCCAAAATTTTCCTTACTGAGCTCATAGATGGAAGTGGAAAAACCTACCTAAACATCATGTGGGAATATCTGAGTTCAACATATTCTTTTTATATCTCTATTTTAATAAAGGAATACTTAGGACTAATATATAACATGTGGAGAATATTTAGACTCAATTAAGAATAATATTCTATCAAAAAAATCATTTCCATCCAAAACTATAAGGTACATCATTAGAAAATTTTAGACGTACTTACTTTACTCTATAATGTTATCAAGGGAATAATGATTTTGGACATCCCAAGTTGTAAGAAATTTCCTGGGGATTTTCCAATTTCCTTTAAAATTGATGGGAAATTATTTAGTTCAAATTATACATTGGTTTGACTATTTTTGGTTGATCCCAATTTAGCTGGAATGAAAATTAGTGTGTGGACATGTGTTAGTGATGTTTTATGTTTATAGTGGCCTAGTAGGGCTGGATCTACCACCTTGATCAAGTTTATAGGTAACACATATTCCTCATAGTTCAGGATCCCAGACCATACAAGGGAGACCCTAATTTCATTGAAGGAAGTAGTCTATATTTAACCCTCTATCATTTGTTTCTTTCCATAGCTATTGTAGAAACATTCCTTAGTATATTATGATTAAAAATATTCAAAGGGGGTGAAATCACCCTAGATCATGATAACTTTATTATTGATGTAATATTTCAAACATTGATGGAATGTAGATGGTACCACCATGTGGATATGAATCCATGGTCCCCTAATTAAGACATTGTTTATTGTATCATACTTGATGACTTTAGACATGGTATTAAACTTGAGGTCCTCGAATTGGTCTTCAATATTGATATTTCAAATTGTATTTTCCTCTTTATTATCATTCCCTTGAATTTTTAGCTTCACTGTCGATAAATCATCCTCGTTGCATCCCAAATTTGAAAGGGTCTTGAAAGTGATGAGACTGATATCAGATCCATTACCAATCATAACCTATTGAATATCGACATTTTTTATCTTTCCTAAAACATATAGGGGTCTGATATTTTCTTTAAGAGATTCATTCAAGTCTTGATATATGAATGAGATAGTGGCATAATATTCAATTCAAGTAGTGTTTTCTCGATACAACTCATATACATTAGCTTATGTCTCAAACTCATAAGGACTTTGGAGGGCCTTAATTAGAATCTCCCAGATCTCTTTTAAAAGATAACGAAAATCCATGATCAAGATCTTCTTCATGATAGTAGGTAGGTGTTTTAGGATATCATACTTATTCACAAGAATTCTATGATACCAAACATGGGATTGAAAATTTTTCTATTGGGGCATAAATTTCTTGAGATAGATGCATGTGATAATTTTTATATGGGTTTTAGATACATACTTTAAAAATGATACTTCTAAGATATTTCACATGGATGTGACTACACCACCCCCTGTTCCATCATCTTCTGTAGACTCAAACTCCATCTCCCCATTTAGTTGTGGGGAACTTAAATTCATATATATATTAATCAATTAAAAAGGGTTATTCTGGTGGGATGAAGTTAACATGGACAAAAATATTATCTTTATCTAATGAGGGTCCTATTTTGGTGGGTAGTGCTCATATTCTAAATGATGAGGGAAAGAAATACACAAGTGTCAAGTCTAGTTTGGGAGTCATATGAGACTCTTTATATCATTCCCTATTCTATTGATTTTTATTACATGTAACTCTAAAGGATGACCTTGGAAGCATCCCTTTGGATGAATTGATAGGTTTTGGGATCAAAACTGGTTGATGAATTTGTTATCTATGAATTATGCGATCAATTTATTATTTTGTTGGTTATCCATTCATCAAACTTTTATTCACTCTTGGTCAGGATCTCATTCCAATTGATTTTTTCATCTAATGGCGTGGTGGATACATGGTCCACATGCAATGAGGCTTTCCCTAGAATCACCTACACATATTTAACTATGCCCCGGAAGATGTCTTTGAAGATGAAACTGACTAGTCTAGTGTATCCCAACCACTTATGATAGGATAAATAGTCAAGACAATCATTTAGGATAACCTCATAAAGTGTACTTGGAATAAGTAGTTTGAGGATATTGTTTCTATAGTTTTAAAGAAGTAACTAAGAACCCATTCATATTGGAACAAATATAATTTATTCTTTTTTCCTCAAATTTTCTATGATCCTGGTCACTATTTTCCTATAGATGAGTGAGGTTTTGTGGTTTTTGTCTCTTGGAGGGAGGTGTCTGGTGATGTGTTCCTTCCAAGATTCTATGAGAGACACCGTAGAGAATTTAAGTGTGGTATGGTATTTTATACCTTTTAATACATTTTACTAGGTTCTATGGTCAAGGGATGATATTTAGACCTTGTTTAGTGAATGGAATATTCAAGGTGTTTGGCCATTTTTATGAACTATTGAAATCCACCTAGATATTTCATCAAAATCAATGATGTTTGTATATAATTAAGAGATTCCTGGAATAGAGTTCCATAAAATGATCGAGAAGAAGTGGAATAATCAGTGACTATGTTCTACCATTACATTTACTCTAGACACTTTTGTTTTTAATATATTTGTAGTTAGTGAGGTCAATGATCATTATTCCCTTAGCGTGGAGATGAATTGATAATGGAATTGACATTATAGGTCTTTCCAACTTATTATGAACCCTGGTAGGAGGATATTAAACAATATGAGGTTTTCCATATTAAATTATATATAAAATAAATCAGTTTAATTGCCTCTTATTGGTCTCATGGTCACATTATGGGGACCCACCAGGAAATGAAGTGTGTGGGATGCAATTATAGATCTCTTACACCATCAAATTTTGAGAAGATGGGATTAAAAACATTAGGTAGGGTTATCTTTTCATCCACCTATTCAGGATATGGATTCTTCTTGGGTTTTATTGTGGAACTCCACCATTCAATGACATCCATTAAAGTAGTGAAATACTCTATGTTATTGAGGAGTTATGGGGGGTAACTTTGTTTGAAATACCTCATGAGCAAGGGATGTGAGTGAATGTTGATGCGTTAACCCTTTATTAATTGGTTGTGGATTATTAATCCTTTTAGAGACCGATTTATTTTCCAAATAAGAGGGATATTTTTACCATAATGGATGAAAATCATAATGTTATTCAATTTTTATCTTCAGGTAAACTAGTTTTCTGGATTAAAATATAACTTATTGTTTAGATTATATACCCTTATGCATATTATCTCCCTAAAATAGGTGGGATGAGAGATATTTTATTCCTCCAATTGGTGACACAAATTGGGAATATTACCCTTGAAAATGAATCATTAATCTATCTGAGGTTGTACATCTCAGTCTTATATTATGCTAGCCTCTCTTCTATGGAGAGGATTTTGACCTGTTTTGGGGGGTGTGGGCTATAACCAGAACTTACCCATTATACCTAGAGTAATTTTACCAAAGTAGTGGAGACTCTTCATTTATAGGTGTTATTTTCTTACTCCTACCTTGGTTCTGGGTTGTGTAGCCTCAGTCTGTGCATCAATGAAACCCTCCTCTTAGGGTACTATGTTGACATTGCATCCCTCAGTGTCCATATCTTAATCTATATCATCTACTGGTTTGATAATGATTCCATTCATTTATCCATACCGACTGATGGGAATCATATTTTTTCTCTAGATAATAGGGGAAATCTTCACCGCCCATGTCCCCTTCAAGAGTTCCATCAAGTTCATTCCTCTCACCCTTTCTCTCACTAGGCTATTTTGGACTGAGATCCTTGTCGTGCTTGATTTTCATTATCAGATACTCTCTTAGTTTTGTTTTTTGAATAATATGCATAAGGGAGTCTCTATACATACCTTCCAAGAAATATCTGAATGGAAGGTGGTATTATATGTGTTGGGAGGAATAGTTGGGGTGTTGTTCATTGATAGACACTACCCATATTAGAGAAGAATGGTCTCCTTGGGTGAGATGGTGATCATGGACCTTGTCTAAATGTATGAGGTTGATTAAAGATCATTAATGATACTTATAAAACCTTTTTGGGGTTTTTTTACTTCTAGAGGGGAATCCTTGGTCAAAAAATCCCATGGCCTTATTGGTTGGGGTTTATTTGCAGCCACCGATGCTTTTTTGAGACCCTCTTGGGATTTGATTAACCTATGGGTGGAGGAAGTGGTAAAGATTTCACCATCCATATGGGTTAGGTTTTTCCTTATATTTATTCCATAAAAATCACATTTATATAGTACATTTGCAGTCATGCTTTGGTCGGGTGCCTCTTCTACACAAAATGGGAGACACTTTCCATGGGGATTTTTCAAGCGGCTTGAGACTTCAACTTCTTCATTTCAGATATGTGCATTTTTTGAGAATGAATCTTAAGATCCTAATGGTGTCTTTATCCCTCTACTTAAGTCACATTTTTTTCTTCATAATAGGTTCATTTCAATAGATTTATCAACTAGCTTGTGTGTTTCTTGGTCCTATTATTTCTTTTATGGTTATGATGTTTCATTATTACAACACCCTAAGAATTTACATTATTTACATTTTAGTATAAATGTAATTTTTTTACTAGATTTATTAATAAAAAACAAGTTTAGATTATGTTATATGGAACATAATGATTATCTTTATCTATATGTAACACAAAGGTGATCTGGTGTATCACAAAAGACTATCTTTCCTCGATAGCTGGCGTAATATGCAAGACTGAGTTTTAACAAACAATAATATATTATTAAAAATATTATTATTTAATATAATAAGATAAAACCTAAATATTAAATGGATGGTTATAAATAAGATTTAAAAACTAATGAAATGAAATTACTTAATTCATTTTTTACTAATTAATTAGAAATGAATATAAGAACCAGTTGAATATAAAGAGAATGTTTTTATAAAAAACTATTTTTATCCTCAGAAAGTCTTTTTATTCTAATAAGTTAAATTAATTACTAGTGTTCAATAATATTAATTAAATTTATATATTGTGTATTTAGTAATTTTTTTTACATTCATCCTGTATATTTTATAATCATAAGATAATAATAAACTCAATATTACGCATAAAAACCTATATTTTTATAATGATAATTTACTAACTTTTAAAGAAAAAAAATATTTTAAATCCAAATTTTGACACCTTTATAAATTTAATATGACTAGATAAAAAAAAATTTGAAAGATAAATATCTAAATTATGTTATTTTTAATTTTTTTTAATTTTCTCTGAAGTTTTATTTTTTTGATTAATAGGGAAAAATATTGAATTTTAATTCCAAAGTGCCTTTTTGCCTAATTTATATTTAAGATTACATTTAATTATAATTTTTTTGAAGTTTAATTCAATAAAATTTTTATTAATTAATTCAATTTGTGTCATTAGAATTAATTTCACATTGAAATTGGATATAAAAACTTAAAAAAGTTCTGAACATTTTTACTTTAAAACCTCGCATTGTCGTCCCATCTGTAGGATTAAATTTAAATTAATTTCCAACAGTTATTATTTTTAATTTGGAAAAATTAATTCCATAATTTTAATAATTATAATTTATAATTTATAATAATTTCAAAATAGGTTTTGAAAAAAAATATTAGTGAATGTTATTAAATTCTTTTACAACAATTAAGAGAAAAATTATCTTAACAAAGGAACAAACCTTAAACTTAAGAGCCAAAAAGACCTAGAAACTTGTCCAAAATCCATTGGCTGGACATATTTATACCATATAATACCTTGTATATAATATTTTCCATTATTGGATCCAAATTTCATTTAAAAAATAGGGGTTTAATTCCCTTTCCAAAAATTTAAAAGAGTGTCACTCCTCCACTATAAAAATGAACTCAACAATCCAACATCCTCACACCTCTAAAGACACTTCTTATTGCCCAATATATTTTCCAAATATATACTTAAAATTCCTCCCCTAAACCTATAATATCCACCTTGGGAATAAAGAAAACCAAGGAATCCCTTTGTTAAAACTCAAATTAGTCACCTCAATAAGAAGTAACATCCTTCATAAAGATCTTTTGTATTATTTCATTCTCAATTATTTCAATTATCCTCATTACATGGTTATATAACAACAATATTTTCCTAAATATACTTATATATTGTTATGTTAAGTGTTATACCGACACTTATACACACTTCCATCTAAATGATAATTAACATGCCATTTTTATGTACGTTGAACTACCGCCTTACAAAACAAAGTGGTTCATTTTTCCTTTAACGTATTCCTTGGTTGGGAATTATGGTAAAAAGATTTTTTATATATGATATAAATCAAATTTTTTTTGTCTTCATGATTCTTTAGTTTTTATATAGAACATAAATTTATGCTTTCCATTTTTGGAGAATATGATAAAATCATATCTAGAAGTGTGGACTAACGCCTACTAGAATGATATGATTCATTCACGCAATACATGGAATGTATAAAAGATGGTATTAATTAAAAATTTGTGAAATAAATTAAATACACATAATATTAATCACATAAATACATTCCTATAAATACAATATATCATTTTTTTTATTTCCCCATTTCACACACACAAAAGTGATAATGTCGGTCATGGACATGTGGACTACCACCTCCTCGACATGATGTGATTCATTTTACATCACAATAATTATATATATATATATATATAATATAAAATTTCATTTGTGTTTTAATTATTATTCTTAAAAAATAAATGTTACTTACCCTCTTTCCATAACAATCATTGAAAAATGGGAACATTACTCATGCGTACGTATGATCTACATTCTTCATGATTGTAACATTGGTTCATTTTTCATAACGAATTTTAATGATTGGTTTTAAAAGTTTAATTAATGTATAGATATAATAATAAGCTAATTAATATTATTCTGTTTATTTTTTTTATAATGACCCCTTTGACCAGATTTGACCAACCAAATTCATTTTTGACACAAATTGAATATATTAAAAACACCAGACATAAACATACTTGTTTATGCAGTTTTTAAAAAAATGAAATATGTGAAATAAAAGTAAAAATAAACATAAAGAGGTTATAAAGAAATTAATTAATTTACATATGATTATTATTTAGGAATATAAAGCTACACACGTAAATTTAGACTCAAGGTAAAGGATTTTTATCTCACTTTTTACGTACATGAGATAAATTTCATATTCACCACTTAATTATTTTGTGTGGTGTATTTAATGCCTCTTTTGATATATTATATCATAAACCTGTTTATATTCATGGTATAAAAAACATGAATTTAATGTTATTCTTTCATGGGGGTTATGATTCAAATGTTTTAAAGTGTTATGTGACACTTTGGAATGTTTAAATATTATTTTCCTCAAGAATGTGTTTATTGATTACCTTTTAAATCTTAATTTGTTTTTTATTGTTAAATTTCCCTTGAAACAATCACTTTTTTAGGATCAGTTTTATAGTACATAACATTTTTCTAAACATTAAAACTCTCATGAAAGAGATATTATTATTTCTTAAACCGTATATATTTTTCTATATGGTGTTCACTTTGATAGTTATTTGATTAACTGGGGAATTGATTATAAATATGTGTCCTTTAATAAATATGGATATTTGATAATGCACATTTTTCATAAGTCAAATCAACTATTTGATATATGAGTAATTCTTAAGATTGGTAAAAAAAATTGGGGGGGACTAGTTATAGATATCTCATCTATGCATTGGTTGTCCCATAAGATTAATTGGTTAGCCAAATCCAAATTGTTTCAACTATCTTGAGAATAAATATTGACGGTAAAGGTACCATATACCACGGAAATGTGGAAACCAATAATTAATAATTTCTATTTTTAGACTCATTTATTATTTTTCTAGGATATTATTTTTTTGACATATTTATGAATTCATTCTATTCATAGTTTATTGAATAAATGGAATGGGTTTCAGTCTCTTACCTTTCCATATTGATACTTCTTTATCTACCTACTTTAATAGAACGTGTTATCACTTATTTACATTTCCATATTTATTATTCTCATAAATTCATTATTTACTCCCCTTTGCATACCCTTACTAATCAATTTACCTCACTGTTATTATGTTTCTTTTCCCTAGGTTACGAATAATATTCCTTTGAATGAGTTTCATGGATAGTGTTTACTTTATTTAATTATGTATCATGTATTTATTTTCTTGGTCCAATGTCTTATCATTAATATATATGTAAGCTAGTTTTGAAAAAATTCTACACTGTTTGGTCCCTTATTATTTAAAGCTTATATATATTCTAATGTAATAAGGTAAGAAACCTACTTCGGGCTTTTGGGGTTGGGGCATTAATGTTGGTATTAGAGTAGGTTTGACATCAACCTTGGAAACTAGATTTAGAAAACATATATTGGGTAACATAACCCTAAGATAGACTTTGAGGATAAGTATATAATAATAACCTATAAGTTTGGTAAGGTCGAGATTATGTGAGTCTTCCTAATATTATGTCCCTTTATTTAAACTACAAGTGGTCATAGTTCTGGAACAGATGTACTTAGGGGTAAACACTCTAATAAGGTGTGTCGGGTCTGACTTGACGTAACTGACTACAAGATAATGGGACTTAATGTGCACCTTCTTTAACACTATTGTGGGATACATTTAGGATAATTTTTATTTTCTTTAAAAAACATTATAAAGTCTTTGAAATTAAAGATATCCTCAAATAAACCATGTTTATTATTATTATATTAGTTATGGGAAAAAATTAAATTTATGATTAGTTTTTTCCTAGTTTTGGGATTATAAATTATGTTACATAATGTTATGATCTAATCCAACATATTTCATTGTTTTGAAAATACATTTATAAGGAATAATGGTGTCAATACTCATGGAAAATGTAAAGATTTTCCTACTGAGGAAACAAATAAAGCTTGTAATGGAATTGAGATTGTTATGGAAATATTAATGAATCTTAATCAGGTTATGAAACAAAACCTTTCCTAGATGGAGAAACGTCTTCCACAGTGATATTATCTAATGTTTTATCACATTATGAGATAGAGGCACCCATCATTTTGTTGGACTATTGACCCCATGGTTGTTGGGCAATGAATTCACTCTTTGGAAAAAATATTTATGGCATTAATATGTGGTGAAAAGAAAAATGTTACACTTTCATTTTATTATATCAATAGTGTTTTTTATCAATGGTGTTCATTGATCTAGAATAATATATAGGAATAAGAAATAGATCTCATGAAATGGAGTTCTTTTAAGCTGGTATTCTTCAATAAATACTTCCCTCGTGATCAAAACAATTACCTAAAGAGAAAGTTCCATTGTTCAAATAAAAAGGAAGAATAAATTATTATAGAGTATTAATCTACCTTTACAAGGTTATTAATTTATTTTACAAAAATCATATGAAACACTAAATTCAATATTGATCATTTCTCTAAAGGAATTAAGCCAACGCTCTGAAGGGTGGTAGTTTCTCAAATATTTTCTTCATACAATGAAATAGTTTCTTTTTATATAGAGATAGAGAATGAATTCTCAAAGTATTATGTTTTCAAATGGAATCAATAGAATAATATAATGTAATATAAAATAACATATAAAGGGAAGAATCGAAAGAATGGTTTTCCCACATGTGATAACTATGGAAATAATCACCCTGGATAATGCTTAAAGGGAATGGGAGTTTATTATAAGGGTGGAGACAAGGGTCACCATGATAAATAATGAAAAGTGAAAAATAAAAATGATATTATTCCATCTTATAGGTAAAAGGATATGGTTCACTATGAAAATGAATTCTCTAAGAATCAAGGTAATGTATCTCAGAAAAATCTAAGGGATCAAGGTCAAGAATAGTTTATTGACATGACCGAAGTAGAATTATTATTTTTATTAGTTTGTTTTTGTATCCATGAAATATGGTGTGATTGTATTCCATTAATGATATTATTAATTTTATAGGGATTGTATTAGAGTACTTTTTCATTGCATATTTGACAGTATATGTTGAATGTTGACAAGAAAAGTTATTCAGTAAAAAAATTGAACTTTTTAGAGAACCTATGTTTGAGGGAAAGATAACAAATAATATGTTCTTATTATTGAGAAAATAGTGTTTTTATAAATAAAAGATTAGTTTGGACAACATAAAATGGATAATTTGTGACTACCTTGGAACTGAGAAATGATTTATTGACAAATTGTTTTATGCTATCATTGATGGATTTTACATCATTTTTGGATTTAAAGGAAATATCCAATAACAAATGTTATATTTAAGGAATAAAAAACATGAATGTTTTTAGTAAGTTTTTATATTAATTAAAATTATTACCATATTCACTTGTTTGTTATGTGACAATTAAAATTTCCATCATGTTATTTGATAATTTAATTTTTTAAATTCAAATACCTTTCTTCTAAACTATTAGATCATAATCTCCTTGAAAATCTATCCATTTATGAAAAGGTATAATTTGATAGTTTGAAGTGATTTTAGAGGTTAATTTACTACTTCACCATACGATGAATCATATGCTAATAAATGAAGTATATATAGTTCAAGGAACAACCAAACGATAATATTGTGTTTGTGAAATATACACGTATATTTACTTATATTATTATAGTGTGAAAGAACCCCTCAACTATAGGAGAAATTGTCTTAAAAAAGAATTATCCTATTATCATCATTTTTGATGTTATCAATGACCTTTTTCATAATATTATTTTAATGCTTTTTGGTCATCAACTTTCAACTAAACATGTTCTTTATCACTCTCCATCACTCTCTATTATAACTTTGTTGTTATATTTTTATTCTATATCCATTTTTTAATTTCCCACCAATTTTCTCTTACTAGGGAACCTAATTATGTGAACATTTTACATCCCTTTAATTCTTATTAATAAGATGTGTTATTAACCCTATTCATGATATGGGTTTTTCAATAATATATTATATTCAAATATTTTTCCATTGATTTCTGAGAATACTTTTGAATTATGAGGATGTAAATTATTTATGTTGGGATGAATGTAATGCCGAAGGACTTTAAAATATTTTCATTTTAAAATAAATTAAAAAAACCATATATTTATTTATATGAAACACCAAGTTAAGATTATGTTATTCACAATATATAGTTTATCATTCTCTACACATAACATCGAGGTGAGTTTGTGTTACATTCATGGTTGAATTTCCATGATGGCTTGTGTAACACACAAGACTGAGTTTTACAAAACAATAATATATTATTAAAAATGTTGTTATATAATATATTAAGATACAAACTTTACATTTAATTTATGTTTATAAATATTATTAATTATCTTTTAAAAATATATGGTTGAATTCATTGGTCACTAAATAATTATAAATCAATATAATAAGAAATTAAAAATAATAGAAATTTATTTATAAAAATTATACCTTCTTCTCTCATAGATGTAATTTGTTCCACTATTGGAGTCACTTTTAATTGTAATAACGTGGGTGCAATTCCCTTTCCAAAAGTCTACAAGAGTGCCACTGGTCTTCCACTATAAAAAGGCACTCAATGCTCCCACATACTCACACTTCTCAGTATATTATATCTTGAAATATATCTACCAAAATATATCATAAACATCCAAAAATTCAATATATAATCCTCATAATTGGCTTAAATCAAGCTAAGGAATCCCTTTGCTGAAAATCAAAAGGAGTTACCTAAATAAGAGGTAAAATACTTCCTCAAGCACTTTTGTATTATTTCTCTTTCCACTCTTTCAATTATCATTAATATATGATTATTTAAATACTCCTATATCATAAATATATCTATATGTCATTATGTTAAGGTTTATACCTACACTTACACACACTTCCATCTAATGGGTAATGAACTTACCATTCTTGTGTACGGTGAACTGCCTCCTCACAAAATGTTGTTTTTCATTTTTACATTACCACCTTTCATAGTTTTAATTATGATAGAAATGTTTTCTATATATGATATATATTATATTATTATATATTTATTATTCTATAATTATTATATAGATTATTCTTTTATTCTTTCCATTTTGTGGGAAAATGATAACATCACTTGTGGAAGTGCAGACTACGGCCTCCTAAAAGCGATCAGATTGGTTCACACGATACATAGAATGTATAAAGTATGGTTTTAATTAAACATATTTGAAATAAATTAAATCTATATAATATTAATGAAATAATTAAATTTCTATAAATATATAATATTATTTTCATTATTACCCCTTTTCACACACTAAAAAGTGATAACATCAGTCGTGGGAGTGTATATTACCACCTCCTCAACACAATGTGATTCATTTTACACATACAAAATTATATATATATATATATATATAAGAATATATGAATAAATAATATGTTATTTCTTATGTAATTATCATTATAGAAAGATAAATTTTACTTAACTTCTTTCTATAAAGATCATGGAAAAATGGGAACGTTACTCTTGCGTATATATGGCTTATTGTCTCAATGATTATAATGTCAGTTCATTTTGAATAATCATATTTAATGATTGATTTTAAAAGTATAATTTATTTATATAATGGCACCTGTGACCATATTTAACCTACCAAAGTCATGTTTGACACATATACCAAATATGGTCAAAATACCCAATGTATATTTAATTTCTCAATAATTGTTTATAACATTGTAATAAGTGAAATAAAATTAATTATAAACATAAAAAAGGTTTTTAAGTTAGTAAATAATTAAAATAAGTTTATAATTCAGTAATATAAAGAGGCACATGATAATTCAAACTCAAGCTATGTGATTTTTATCCCACCTTTTTCATTTATTACATAAATGTCATATTCACAACTTACTTCTTTTTTGGGGTGTATCTACTATCAATTTTGATATATTATGTCATGAAACATTGTCTATTAATGTAATAAAATTATTTTATTTTATTTTATTACTTCATATGGATTATGATTCAATGATTTCAAAGTGGTATGGGACATTTTGGAATGTTTAAAGATTGTCTTCCTCAAAAATGTGTTTAATTATTACCTTTACAATATCACTTTATTTTGTAGTTGTTAAATTTCTCGTGAAACAACCAGTTTCTTATCATCAGTATTATTATAAATTAAAATTATTCTAAATATCCATATTCTCTTGAAATAGATATTACTTGTGCTGAAACTATATACTATTTTACATCTCGTGTTCACTTTGACAATTACTTGATTACCAGGGGAATTATTAATGAATTAATATAATTTATTCAATATGTATATTTGATAAGTCACATTGTTAATAAGTTAATTAAATTATTCAATATATTAGGAGTTCATTGAATAGGTATGACTTGGGTGGGGCTCAGTTTTAGAGATCCCCTTGAGGCATCGATAGTCTCATGAGATGAATCGGTTGGGAAAGTAAAAATAGTTTAAATTTTCATAACAATAAATCTTGACAACACAGGTACCATGTACCTAGGAAACATTTAGATAGATAATTAAAAATTTAAATCATTAATACATAGTTATTATTTATCCATGACCTTTTTTATTGATATATCTATGGATTCATTCTATTTTCAGTTTGTAGATTAAATGTCATGTGTTTCTGTTTCTTTCCATTCCATATTGATATTACCTTATCTAGATATTTGAATGGAATGTGTTATCATTTATTTACCATTAAATATTTATTCTTCTCATAGATTATTTATTTATTAATCTTTACTTACCCTTAATGATAATTTTATCTCACCCTTCTTTTTTTCCTTTATTCGGGTTATGAAGATGATTCCTTTGAATGAGTTTCAAGAATTTTGTTTACATAAGTTTTTAGGTATCATGTTTCTATTTTATTTCCTTAATGTATTATTTATGTATGTAATCTAGTTTTCCAAAACTGTTAAACTATTTGGTCCCTTGGAATTCAGATCTTGTATCTATGTCCTAAGGCACATACTCCGAGCTTTTGGGGTTGGGCATTAAAATGATGTTGTGTATATGGAACTCTATTATCATGTAGATGAGGTGAAGTGAAATTTTAAATACTCATCCAATCCATGGATATGTATGTATTTATAGTTTTTAATTATCATCTATTGAATTTTTTTAATGTGTTTAGGCAATATTATTATAGGCTCTTGTAATGCATATCCTATACCAATCAAGAGTGCCACTGAACCCCACTCCTGGCCTAGTTTATGGAATGGCCCGAAGGGGGTTTCTCATCCCCATGGGATGGAAACTAGTGAATGGGTATCAATATTATGCTTTGGGTACTATTTTACCCATTTATATACGCATAAATAAACAAAAAAAAAGTAATACTAAAACTGAATAACCATAAAAAACAAGGGACAAAAATTTCGAGATTATATTTTTTATAATTTTAACAAAAAACCAACATACAAAAATGAAGGGAAATGAAAAACATACCAAAAACATGAGGGGAGTCACCATCTATCCACCGCCACCAATACCTACAACAAGAGGAACTCTAGCAACCCAAACCACCAACATCTCCATGATTGATCTTGCCTTTACCTGGGTCATACATATAACAAAGTCAACATACACCCAAAGGTGTATGTAGGGTGTGATTCAAATCCAAGTAGGATTCCACTGAAGAGAAAGTATTCCAAGATATAACATTAAAAGAAAAAATTAACTTTCTCATTCATGAAAGGAGGATTTAAAACATTTTGAAGAAAACAATTTAAGGATAATAACCATTTTAAAGACAACAATTTTAATGGGAACATTCCAAAAGAAAAAATCCCTTAAATAAACATTCTTAGAAATTAAATACACTCAAGTTACACCATATTTTTATGGATGGACCATATCACATAATCCCCAAGATATTAGCATGTGTAAATCCATATGGGTAATCTAGATCGAGTAAGATACTAGAATCTTGTACCTCAGTGAAATTTGGTATAGTAACCACGATTAACAGTTTTCTAATGAACGGTTCATTATGAGAAGACACCCCAAAGCCTAGTGGTGTCCAATTATCATCATAGTTTAGTTAGTGTTGTAATCCTTAATCCAGCTAAGTGAAACCGAGACATTTCACTTCTCAATAACAAGCATACTATAACTATTCCCCCAACCTAGATACCTATGATTACCTTATGCTTAATCCCACATTTAAAATCTTACACAAAACACCCTTTTATATACATGCACCAAGAATTATAAATACACTCGTAATTCACCATTTTTGAAAAAAAATCACTTTCCATTTTACACACACCATAACCATTTAAAAAAATCACAATACTTACACAATAAATGAATCATTTTTAGAAGCATTCGAAGAAAAAAACTTAATAAATATAACCATTTTTAGGGTATAATACCTTTTAAAATCCACAGATAAAGTAACTCCACATTAAAAATGCTTTCCAACATCTAAAAAATTAACAATTGAAATTAAATGCAGACTGGAAGGAATCCATCTTGACATAAAAATACATTTCCTTTGAAAAAATATCATTCAAATAATTCTCAACACAAGTTCCTCTGAGTACGTATTTTTACATCCCTCAAATAATACATATAAAATTACCAAGAAAAATCACAACAAGGTACACATGAAAACATAAAAATTTTTGGAATAAAATCCACTTTCATTATATATGTATTTCAAAAAAATAAAATATAAGTTTCTCACTAAAAAATAAATAAAATGAAATATTTTTAAACTTAATAAAGAAAGATAAAATCATATAAAAATGATAAATCATAGAACCACCTACCTCATGTGTTGAAACTTCTGGAAAAGGGTTCAAACCCACAATTTCACCATCATAATTTCACAGTAAGGAAACATTGAACCATAAACATGAAGATCTAACCCTAATAAGTAATTTTATACCCTAAAAAGACTACCCAGTCTGCTAGAGATATGAAACCCCAAAAATATCAGGATGATGATGATGATGATATGAACCCCCAAAGATGAAAGAGAGAAACCCTAAAAAGAGGGGGAATCTAGAAGAGGAACCACTTACTTTAAGGTTGATAAAGAAAACCTAAAAATCCACCAAAAAAAGGGAGATCAGGGGATACAATAGGAAGGGAGGGAGGTTCCTAGGGCTTAGAATCTCGAATGGGGAGAGAAAGGTGAATTTGGGGTTAAATCTAGGAAGGTCATAAAAGAATTTTTAAATTTTTTAATGATGTTTACATTGTGCATGGTTTTCCAAACCATGTGGAAATTGTGACCCCCTCACTGTCCAAGAAGAACCTATCACACAGTTATCCCACATTTCATAACTAGACATGTGCAAGCTGTGTGGTAGCATTTTTTTAAAAACTCAAACCTACCACATAGTTACCTGGGTATGGGTGCACAATTTATACTAATTGTGAAAAAACTATACACCTCATGTTTTATTACCAAATTTACTGTTTTTATCCAAAAACACAAAGAAAAAGTAAGGGGAAAATCTAGAACAATAATAAATGGAAAAAGTAACTCAAAATTTCAAACCCTATACACCTGGTTCCAGAGAGAAAAAATGAGACCTAAAATCGATCAGGAACCAAAAACGAATATAAAAACTCGCGTGTGACAATTCTCCCCACCATAAGTCTTTAGGCCCCCTCAAAACCACACAAAGTCGTCATCCAAAAACAAAAACCAATACTCATTGAATTCTTGAGGAGATAACCAAAAAAACATCAAACAAGAAGAAAACAAGAACACCATGAATAGAAAACGAGGATCACAAGTCTGAACTCGAGAGGCCAGAATGGAAATCCCACTACACACTTGCTGCCCCTAGAAAGAAACAACACCTCCAGTTGATCAATAAAAAGAAAATAAATTCTCACAACACATCATATAACCTCTCTAGCCAAACACACTTTGGACCTAACAAATCAAAACTCGTATTACTTACCTAAAACAATCAAGTGATGAAAACCCACTTCCTGAGAAACACTTCCAAAAATTTACTTCAATAAACCACAAGGTGCCATCCAACACCAATGTTCACTTAAGGGAGGAATTAAAAATTAGATATCTCTGAACAAGACAACCCATCACCAAGATAAAATTGTAAATTAAACCATATTATTAACAAAGGGAAGTCTGAATATACTCCTCTTCATTAGAAACAAAATGGAACTTCTTTATGCCAGAAGAAATTTCAGTGAGACAATTGGTGGGTATCCCCACCATAAAAACCAACTAGTGTAGACTGCCATGAGAACCTGATATGGCCAATATAGGAACATCCTTCACACACCAAATCCCTACCACAAGGGGCCCGATGAAAGTAACTCAAAATAAAATGGAGAGAACTATATAATTTATCATTCCCATAAGAGTGACCACTTCAAAATGAGTATGACCAAAATAGAAGTCAATTCATGAAGTTCGACCACACAAGGAAACCCAAGAAATGATTCACACTCAAAATCACATAGTCATTGGGGTTTTAACTATATGAGACCACACCACCTCCTTACCCAAAAAAGATGATCTTTCAAACCACATGGGTTTCAGAAATAAAATGACTCCTATATGTCTCTCCTTATAATAAGGGGACCATTCAAGATGAAAGAGCCACATAAGAATATTAAATTTTCCCCATTTCCCTGTTGAAGACAGAATTTAGACCAAGTTCCTTAGCACACCTTGGATTCTTTACTATGTTATAGATTCACTCTGATGCCTATGACTGGAGCCTTGATGTTTTAAGAAACCCCTCCCTTGTAGTTAGGCATTGAAGATCCCCGATCAAAACACACCTCTTGGTTTCTTGAGTAACCATGAAGCACTCTAAGCATAACCAAAGGAGTACAACATGCTATATAACTTGCATTTCCTCAACATGACACTTTCACCAAAACAAGTACATAGAGTATGAAAACACATATTACCTTTTCACCTCAAAAAGGAAACAATATAAACCAATTTCATTCAAAATACATCTCCATTTAGAATAGAGAAATTTGGAATTCTTGAAAGAAGAACATGCTTTTGTTAAAAAATAAGTTCTCGAAAGAGTCACAATCCAACTCTTATATTTGGTGCCAAAAAGGAAACACCACAAAAAAATCACTAGGCATGATCTTAATGACTGGTATAAGAATTACAAATGAATGGATTATAAACCAGGTCCAAAATAGTGTACTATTTTTTCTACCATACACTATGGCTTCTCATGATAGGACTTACTGCACAAATGGAACAACATGATCCCTGAATTAAAAGAAACAGATGATGGTCTAAAGGCATTTTAACAATGCGACCAATGACAATAGACTCAGGACACTTTCCACTATCGTCACTATAATTCCCTTCACCATTTCCCAACAAGAACTTAAAACAAGGAGGTAACAATATTCACCTTTAACAACTCAGATAACTCATCAAAACTGAGGTTTCTTTAAATTTTTCGTGTCCACTCTTCTAATTCAAGAGT
Source organism: Viscum album (assembly GCA_963277665.1). NCBI lineage: Eukaryota > Viridiplantae > Streptophyta > Magnoliopsida > Santalales > Viscaceae > Viscum > Viscum album. The sequence goes on from OY728143.1 coordinate 519,467,443, forward strand.
ATCCTTATGATTATAAAATATATTATGGTTCAACATCAAATAAACATGAAGAAATTCCACCAGTTTTTCAACTGCAGGGTCTATTAATGCTAACCGTATGTATTTACACCACAATGTCCACCAAAACTTTGTGGGGGCGTGCACTTGGAAATAAAAATATGTATAAGTTAATTAGATCTCATTCATCAACTATAATTCACAATGACCAAACATCAATCACATTGGGACCAACACAAAATCTTCTCAAACACTTCTCAAAAGAAACAACTAACCATCATCTCAAAACCAATTTTTCAACAAAATGAAAACGTGAATCATCATTAAAACAATGGGATTTTTCAAACTCAAAACACATTCCAAGAAATATTCCTAAATAATAATTTGACAACAACACAACTACTGGCTACCAAAACACCAAATTTTCTATTAAAATATCCTTTTAAAAGAAATCATGCTTTGTTGGTTTCACACTCACCAATGGTATCCCATGGAGTCTCACACATGAATGTTTTTGTGCCAAATCGGGCACCCATCCCTCATACCAATACATTCACTCATTCATTAATTCCATAAACCATACATCTGTACCCATGTATGTGGTCACTCATGAAAATTCCAAATCTAAAAACAAAACTTTTCAAATTTTCAAGACAAAACATGCAACCCAATATTCAATTTATCAATAACAAATCCCATTCCAAAAATTCATAAAAAATATCTAAAACTCACCAACCACCAAGGTAATAAGGAGATCATTTTTAAAATCCACACAACATTACATTTAATTTCATTAAAAAGTAAAATACTTAGTTTTGCATTCAAAACTCAATTCATCTCATTACATCAAAAATCATCTCATTAAACAAATTCCAAACCCTCTTTAAAACGACTTCATTATTTGCAAAAAAATGATTTCATTAAGTCCCAGTATTATTTATAAAAATTAAACCACACTAATACATTCCAATTTTACCACAAATTTCATTTCATAAAAATCTATTTTTATAATGTCTTTCTCAAAGTTAATTCTCAAAACCCATCTTATTATATTCAAAAATCACTTCATAACCTCTTTAAATCTAGTTTTCACTATTCCAAAATAGGGGTTTTCTAAATAATTTTCATAACCCATGAAGACTCAAAATAAATCACAAGAGGGAACTAGTGTCGGTGGATGACTTGGTCATATGGTTGGCGGCCATACGCCAATCACACCACTATCATGGAGAGTATTCTAAGACCATTCCCTTATCTCCACATAGCTTTTCAGGCCCAACGAACTCATTGTGACCTTTATCCTAACATTATTTTTATTTCCAAAAACAAAATAAACTGTAAGAACCAAGAAAGTAAAAGAAACCTGACTTCCTATGGTAACCAGACTCTTATCATGAGGTTTGATAGCTAGGAACCCTACTCGTAATCAAAACATCAAGTCCTGATAATCCTAGCTTCGGTCAACCTAGACTCTTCCCCAAATAAATTTACCCAAAAAGAGTGTAACCTGCTCTAATACTATTTTTTCACAAACCAAGTTGGAGTGACATAAAACCTGACACCCGACCTAGTCCATGGCATGTTCCAAAGGGAATTCCCAATCCCCATGGGCTGACACCTCATGCCTGGGTATCCATATTATTCTTTGGTAATGATTTCACCCATTTAGATAAGTATAAATAACCAAAAAATAAATAATACAAAAACTGAATAACCATAACCAAACAAGGGAAAAAATTCGAAGTTAAATTTTTTATAATTTTAACCAAAAACCAAAATAATAAAAAGGAATGGAAAAACAAAACATCACAAAAACATTCATGCAACATGAGGGGAATCACCCTCAATACACCACCACCAATACCATCAACAAGTGGAACAACGGCAACCTAAACCACCAACATCTCCATGAATAATCTTTAATTTACTTGGTTCATACAAATAAAAATGTCTACATACACCCAATGGTGTACGTAGGGTGTGATCAATATCCTAGTTGGATACCACCCAAGAGAAATTATTCCATGCTATAACATTAAAAGAAAAATCAACATGCTCATTCATGCAAGAAGGCTTTAAAACATTTTTAAGAAAAATTTTAATGAGAATAATCAATTTCAAAAAACCAATTTTAAAGTTATGATTTCAAAAGAAAATATCGCTAAAATAAACCTTCTTAAAAATAAAATACACTCAAGTTTCTCCATATGTCGATGGATGGATCCACGTCACATAAGCCTCAAGAGAGCACCATGGGTAAATCCCTAAGGGTAATCTAGCTCAAGTGAGACACTAGAACCACATTACATAGTGAAATAGGTATAGTAACCATGACTAACATCTTTCTCATAAACAATACAATAAGAGAGGACACCCCAATGTCCTAGTGGTATCGAATCACTATCATAGTTTAGTTAGTGTTATAATCATCAATGCTGTTAAGTGAGACTAGGACATGAACTTCTGGATCTCTAGTGTACTAGAACTAGTTATCCCACCAATATACCCATAATTCCCTTGTTCCCGGTTTCACATTTCACATATTACATAAAAAAATCCTTTTATATACACATTCCAAGCATTATAGATACACTTGTAAATCACCTTTTACAACAAAAAAACAACTTTACACATTAAAAACACCAAAACCATTTAAAACACATTCCACAGTACTTTCAAAATCTACAAAATCCATTTGGAAACATTCTAAGAAAAATACATAATCAACTTAACCATTTTCATGGTCAAATCCCCTTTAAAATGCACAAAAAATTGTAATTCCACATTAAACATGCATACTAGTATCTAAAAAGTTCACCATTCAAATTTTAAGTACAAAACAAAGAATCTATCATTCCATAAAAATCCATTTCCTTTGAAAAACTCACTTTTAAATAAATTCTCACAACAACTTCCTTTGAGAAATTTTTTTTTCATACCTTAAAAAATTCATAAAACATTAATAAAGGAACATAAAAATAAGGAAAAAATGAAAATGTATCCATTTACACTATAAAATACACTTTCATCATATACCCATGTCAAAACATTTCAAAAAAATGTTTCTCATTACACAAATAAATCATATAACATATTTATAAACTCAGAAAAGCAAGCTAAAATCATAAAAAAATGTTAAATCATGTAACCACGAACCTAATGTGTAAACACTTATAGAAAATGGTGTGAAACCACGACCACACCACCAAAAGAACCTAGACAATAATGATTGAATCAAAAACACCACAATTGATCCCTAATAATCAAGATTCAACCCAAAAAAGACCAACCAACCCGCTTAAGATATGAAACCCCAAAGAGGAAGGAGAGAAACCCTGGAAAGAAGGGGGAATCAAGAATAGGAACCACTTACTTAAAGGGTTCTTGATGAAACCACATCAAATCCACCAAAATAAGATAGATAAATGAAGCCAAGAGGAAGGGAGCGAGTCCTCAAGGGCTGAGAAACATTAATGGGGTGATTAAGAGGGTATTGAGGGTTAAATACCAAAATGAAACAAAGGTAATTTTAAATTTTTTTAATGGCCAAAACATCATGCATGGTTTTCCCACTTGGTTTTCCAAACCATGTGATATTTATGTCCCCTTCTATATCTATAAGGAACCAACCATATGGTGAGCCTGCTATCCTGACTAGCCATTTGCAAGCCATGTAGTATCTTTTGTCCAAAAACTACATCATACTTCATGGTTAACTAGTTCAGGGCACACAGTTTCTACTAATCATGTGAAAACTATGTGCCTCATGTTTTATAACCCAACATTCCTATTTTTTCTCCAAGAAAAAAAAATAAATTATAATGGAAAATCTATGAAAATAATAAATTAATAAAATTACATCAAAATTCCACACCCTTCATACCTAGTTCTATAGAGAAAAATCGAGATACAAAAATGAATAAGACCCAAAAATAAAAATAAAAACCTCAGTATGATAATGCCTCTCTGATATTGGATCTTAGTCCATGGATAAATAAGAAATGTATATCTAGTATCAGAGCATTTCCATACTCTAGAATTGATCCTCATATCCAAGATAGGGGAGGTTTCTATAATATAGTCAATGAAATGTTTCCCAAATGTTTTGGTGTAAGTAAGGTATACACCTATCCTTTAGATCATCTGGAATGTTATGGATAGAATTTGTGATGAGGAAGAACATAGTTTGGAGATCATTCTCTAAAAAATCATTCCATATATCTATTCCATAATCTTCCTCTTCGTGAGAATATTCCCCTACCTCATCAAACCACAGAGGCCACTTATCTATGAACAATTACTTGTTTACATTAGAAGGTGAGGGTGGTTGTCACTTCTCTAGGATTCCTACTGGCATAGTTAAGGTGTTTATGGAATTTAGTGGGTCACTATATATGATTGACCCTATTTTTTCTTGAATATATCTATATAATTGATCTTTCATAATGGTTGTATTGACTTTCTTGGGTGAGATATTACCGTGGGGAGGTTTCCCACGATGGACATCAAGGGTAGGGTCAATATAGACCATCTTTATACAACTATGATGAGAACTATCATGTTAGATATCACCTTATTATTTAGTTTAAGATTAATCAAATCCTTGAAATGATTTAGATATGTTTTGTACAAGATCAAGGATTCTTTTAGTAAGAAAAATATGAATATGATTCTCAACCTAAATTGTGGATAGAATATGATAACCTGTAATTTGGTGATGAGCAGGAATATAATAATATTGTATAGTAGTGAGCTAACTAGGTCAATGAATATCACTATCATGATAATATGGGACCATTGTTTAGAATCCAATGGATTATTCTGGTGAACATTCATATTATTGGTGGGAATATGAGCCCATATTTGGTTGTCTTTCTGAATATGTTGTTTGGATTGGGATGATGATGTAATATGGGCTAGATTCAGATGCACATTCCCCCCTGAAGTCTATTAAAGGACCTATGAAATGTGATTAGGGATATGATGTTCTCTTGTATGGGATTTTAAATATGTTTTTCTAGTCTTTCATTACAAGGATATGGAATATATTACTAGATATTGTTATCTACTAGAATTTTCCATGTGGGTTTTTTGGTAGTTATGTTAATATTACATGACGTGACTCATGAAAAAATGTCAACAAGCCTCAGTTGGAGTAGGAATATGTGCATGATCCGGGTTATCCATTTGAATATATTTTTGGTCTGGTTCCAAAGGAATATGCTACATTCATTAGGTGATTTGCAAGCTGGGATGATGAAACCTAGAGGGAAGGGGGATACGAGCCTAGAATTATACCTCACCCTTTACTAATGTATAATAATAATCCTATTGGATGGGAAAACGATTATGTGCTTGGTCTGGAGTGGCTATATGTCATGTTTATTATCAAAACATGTAGCTCTATGGGTTAGAACTGGAGTATATGGTTCTCCCTATATCATTTCTAAAATATATCAATGATGTTCATTCCCCACTATTAGAATGTAATGGAACTTTAGAAGGGTATGTATAGAAATATAATCTCACATGTTCTCTATTTCTATGACATATAGAAATATATATTTAATTAAAGTAAGGATATATATCCATTTCTGTCATTTATTTACCATTCGAATATTATAATGGGATTCATGCATGGGGTGGGGATATATGTATGTCATATTCTTACTTTTGAGATATGTTGGCATACATGGTATGAGTGATAAGCGATATGAGAATTATCACTATTTTTTGTTAGTATATGTTAGTGTTCATTAGCAGTGGATATGGGGTTATGATCCCTATACATATGGTCAACATTTTTCATTCATGGGTAGACATCATTGACACTCGGATGTAAGTATCCATAGATGATACTAGTCAGGTATCACCCATAGAAGTTGACTGAGGGATATTGTAGGGATGACACTGGCAGTTATAGTTAACCATATCACTCCTTGGAAACTCCTAAACTATAGTGAATTCATAGTCAACTCCCTGTTCCACCTTCCAAAGGTTAGGAAGGCATGGATTGTCATGCTCTATAGATAGACTCATGAAGTGGTTAGTTATAGTGATGGGTTCCACTAGCTTTGACACATATTTCCCTGATAAAGGAGGGATATTATGTTTCCATTCCTAGTTACCCTTATGCACAACCTTAGGGTTGTGATGGTTCCATACCAATGACATTCCCTAACCATTTCATTCTCTACCTAGTACTAAATATGATGAGTAGGTTACATCACCTTCCAATTTTATAAAGGTATTTTTCCTCATGGATAGTGCAGTATCAAAACACTTTCCAGTCAATGATTCCATCACCTTGGGATTGAATAGATTTTATGGTTAAAGGTATCCACGATCATGAGAACACAAAAAAAAGACATCAATCAGTGCAACATCACTAGTGAAAAACATTCTTAATGATATATACATGGGAAATGATTTTTTTATTCTTGTTGTTGAGTGATTTATGTTGGTCTAAAATTTTTTTGCAGTTATATACACTGAAAAAAATGGTTCGAAATGCGGAAACCAAATTAATATTTGGTAGTAGATATGGAAATTTTCATATTGCTTTCACCATTATGCTTCCATATAATACACAAAAAAATTCCCAACATTTTTTTAACTCAATTATTACTTTTATTTATGAAATATTTAAATCGATTTCAAAAAAAAATCTATTGAAATGGGGTTTTGTATATGGGAAATAAAAAACATGATGCCTATGGAAACTCAGTTGTTTTATTTAGAATATAGTTTAATGTTAGGTTCGCCATTTTTTTTTGATATTTAATGTGCCATTTATGTTTAGAATGGTTTCCAGTGGGGTTTATTCATGGAATTGAAAATATACAACACTTCCCACATTCAAAATAGGATACTAGAATGCTCTCCAGAGGCATATAGTCATTGGGGTTCCTTAACCGTGACACATACGAACTCACATTTGTTGAGAGGATCAGATGTTGGGATCATAAAACCCTATTGCAAGGAATTATTTCTGACATCATGAGTCTCTTATAGATTTAATTCATGTTTTTGAATCATTACCAGACCCGATATGGGGATAGTTATCCATATTTAATAATTGTCTATTGGATTTTTCAAATGATGATCTCTATACATAATAAAATAATCCTATTGATAACATTGTCTATATTTATTAGAGTTACCCCATCTGTATATATCACAGGTTCAATATATTATTGGGAATTATTACTTAGTGATGCTAATTTATGGATTATTATGTCTTTAATCCCTTCTTCGGAACATTAACAAATCTAATTTTTTCATTTATTCATTTAGAATATTAAATGAATTATTTTTTGATCTAGGAATTGAGATGGATGGATATCCTGAGTCCCAATTTTCCTAGAATTATTTTTTGAAATATACTTAATATATTAAATATCATGTGTGAAAAATTTTATAGAATAAGTGTAATATATTTTAAATAGAGGCCCAGATCAGAAATTTTAGGCCACTGTTGACTTTCTAGAGTTGGTTTTACTTTTAAGGTAGATGTGAAATAATCTATGTCAGTATTGGGCATTGGGATTGAGTTCCTTTATAGGAGATTAATTAAATAAATTTAAGTATATTTATTTAAATATTTGATTAAAAAACATAAAACTAACATTTTTTTATCAATATTATTTTATGGAAAATATTTAGGCTATCCATGCAACCCCTAAAATTGAGAGGAGCAGTTGGAAATGATTATTGTAAGAAATCTTCATGAATGACATTAGATCATATTGGGAATGTGGATTAGTGTGCCGATAGAATTTGTGGGTCTTTCCAATAATAGTGATGTGTTATCACTCTTCACCATCAAATTAACCACCTTGAGGTAGGGAATTTTTTATAGTGGATTTATTCATTTATTTCTTATCAAATGACGAACATGAATCAATAGACCAACAGATTGACTCTCAGTTTTATCATTTTGCATGTGCGAGCTTATTCTATGGGGAATATTAGTAGAAATTGTTACTTTAATTTGGATATTATTTCATTGTTCTTATTGAAATGTATTTAGTTTAACCTGAACACATCCAAGGTTCATTTATCCTTTTTTCTTATTTTTATATCATCATTATATATGTATTTATCACCAATGTTTCATTTGACTAGTGGTTCGACCAATATACCAAGAAATCAATCATTGTTTGCCTGTTTCTTGGTGTAACATATTGATATTGAAGATTTGGACACCGTATGAAGTGGGGATCATCTGACGATAGTAAAGAAATAATATCAGTTCAAATTTAGGATTCATGATTTTATTTTTGGCCTGTAGCAGTAGAACAACTCGATAGTAAGGGCTTCCTATATGATTTGATGGCCAAAAATCTAGTGAGCAGTGATTGTGAGATCGATCATACCAAATACATGATCTCTATGTGAGATCAATGGTAGATTTGGAGGTTATAGTGGCATGGAGTAAATGTAAGAGGAACCCATGAGTACTATAAAATTCCATGTTATAGGGTGTTTATTCTATTGTTACACTCCAAGGGGGCCTTAGTTATGGAACTAGGGTTTCCATAGAGAATATAAGTATCACACTGCATGTGACACATGTCACATAGAATTTAGACCGTACTTGGTGCCTCAAAGTGTACCACATAGGTTCACATACAAGACTAGGAATACATGGTCTTGGACACACCATGTACTCTAACACACACACAAACACAATACCAGATCATGATACAAAGGTAGGACTTGATGCTAAAGGGAAACATCATGTACTTCAAGTAAAAACCATATAGTCATTAAAATATAGCTTATATCCCTTTTTCTTTTCACCTTGGAAAGGATTTTTTAGGGTGTGTTCCCTAAAAACCTTCCCTGATAATTTCTTATTATCACATCTAGCATATAGGATAGTGATCTTCTATTTGGAACTTTAATCTTATATAGAGTATTTGGAATCCTTTTGTGAGTCCTAAAATGAGATCATCTATCATCAATCCCTATGGTGGGGTTCTTGGTATCGATGCGACCATCACTATGTGGGTGTTGATACCATACATATTGTAATAATCCAAATTGTTTTGTTAGTAAACACTATGGATTTGGGAGTGACCCCCTTTCAGGGTATTGATCTCATCTGAATTCCAGTGTGTGTTTCTTATAGATATTCTCGATGAGCATGAAATATCATATGAATTCCATAAATTATCTATGAATCATGGAGTGTGTTATACCATAAGATTGTTATGTGGAACCTTCGAGTAGGAATACTATGATGGAATTATAGTTGTAACATTACCTTGGGATTGTGTGTCTATGTTGATTATATCAAGATGTTCTTGTAATGTGTTTTTGAAATATACATATTATGAGTTTAATATTAATGTTATTATTTTATAAACATATATATTTTAGGTTTTCTTAGTGGATATTTTCATTCTCATCCCAGCATGGATTTACCCGCACTTTTCATGTCTTATGAAGACAACCAACCTTTTGATGAAGTCCTAGAGGGACCAAGACCAGACAGAGTTTAGTGATCCAGAAATACTACGGTGTGTTTCTATAGTTTCATTGAAAAAAAGATTCACCCTTTTTATAGTTTGGAATTGTTTTTAGTTTATTTTTTGTGGAATTTTATTTGTCCCTTTTCCTTTACATTACTTGTATTCATACTTTAATGGTGGGATTTTTTATCTATTCCTGGTTATCATCTGTTATACATTTCAGCAATGTATGGGCTTAGATGTGTGTGTGTGTGTAGGTAAATTATTCAAAGGCTTACCCTATGTGTGATATTCCAACTCCCTACTAGTCACTAGCCCTAGGCCATTTGGAGGTAGGTTTGGTGTGGTCTCCCAATAATACTCATTGAGTACAGTCGTGATAGAGTAGTATCAGAGCAGTCGGTTAAACATTTGGATTGTACTATGTAAGATTGGTAGTGGGAAATAGTTTTAATTGTTTGGAGTTTGACTACTAGGATAGAGACTCCAGTGTTGGTGTGGTAGCTAATGTATCCATACACCAGGACTCTAATAACTTACTTGTTTACTTTGTACATGTGAACACCATTTACTAGGAAAACATTGGTACATGTATCACAGAGGAAATGGTTTTCATGTTCATATCCTTCTAGAATAATCTCTCCAGATATACTCATTGATAGTGGAACATTATGATTATTACAGAATTCCTCCATCATGTTATCCACCTAGGATTCTGTAATTGTATCACGAGGATGATCCCCTCAATGATGATCCCTTAATATAGGGACTTGTTTATGAGGTGTCACCTCCATGTGGTGTACCGATATTAACTCCACATGGTGAAAATATGGTGGTACTGGTGGTACTAACAGATTAGGTTTACAGTTTGGGAATGCTTCATGAGTTTTAGTGGTAGTTACCACTTAGTTTCTAAGGAGATCCCAAACCTCATGTGGTTTAGGTTTGTCTTGTGAAATTGATGAGAGTCTTCTATCTTTTCAATACACTATAAAATCTTATGGTTCTCCCAGAAGTGATCCCTATCCATTAATCTATAGGATTATGTTGGTTCTTAGTGACCCAGTGATATGATGAGGTTACTCTTGTATGGTTAGAGTTTGAGAAACTTTTCGAATAAGAGTATTCTTCAGTTACATTGAGGTTTTTACACATCTATGAGCTTTTATAGTTTCATTATACTTGTGTGATTGTGGCTTCATATTAATAGAGGTTCACCAACCTCTCTCGTTACATGATGGATATAGTATGTGTTCAATTCTTTCAGGATAAGTCCATTGATAGAGGATTTCATAGATAAATCTGAGCCAGCATGATACCACGTTGAATTCTAACCTATGCTCAGGTGATGGACCATACTTTGGGGGTCAAGAGTTTCCTAGATGAGTAGATGAAGAGAGTTGGTTTCAGTGTTGGGAACACATTAGATAAGTATTTGAAATCAGATAGAAACATCTTACTCAGGTACCTTGACATGTGAGATGTTTCATAAGGTGATCCTAGGACATAGATTTTTTGGTTCATGAATCATGTGATGGATCTAGTCATCCCAGTGAGATGTGTTTCTACTCTTGTGGAAGTTAGAGACATGTTGCATGTGCTTGTATGACCTAACATATATCTAATAGGTAGGTAATGGATGGTCCACCTAGTAAAAGGTAGCGGCAGGAGCAGGATGTTCTGTAGGACATCAGAAATTTAGGAGTAGATGGGAGAGTAGCTAGAGGGGGAAGACATTAGGAATTCCTTCCCCAACCACCACCAGGTGTTCTACGCCTGGATTAGGGAGCTAGGGACAGGGGTGAGCACAGCTATAGGCAGTCCAGGCTTATACCCCAATTCCCTATAGATGATAAAATGTATAATATATTTCTTTTACACCTTATTTTATGAATTGATAGACATGGGTGAGAGTAATTCCATTATTTACATGTATCTGGTTAAAGACTAAGAGATTCTGGTTGAGCCTTTCGCATGACCCTTTTGCTTGGATACTTCAAAATGAAGTGACTCAGGGATCACATAAATCTACCAATGGTGTGAAATAACTCTTAGGGATGAGATTTTCATTTGGGGTCTCTTTGTAGCATAGATAAGACCTTATGATGTCATCTTAGGTTTGGACTTGTCTTCCATAGTTCATGCCAGGAAATATTATTTCAGGAAATGGATTTGGTGTGTCCATAGTGATGGGATGATGTTTTCCTTTTTGGGTTAAATGTAAACCCTGTAAAATAATGATGGAATCATGTATAGGGGGTGTGGCCAATTATACACTAGTTGGATAGCATGATCCTTGGTGGAGTGGATGCAATGAGCCTTCATTTTCCTGCGGTGGTGGTGGAGTATGAGTACATCTTTAATAAAGATGTACCAAGATTACCTACCAATAGAGTGATAGAATTTTTCATTGATCTATAACTTGATAAGGCCCTGATATTTTCACTAGCATATTGGATGGATCCTTTAGATATTTTTGAGTTGAATGTTCAGTTAGAGGACTAACAAAGGAAGGGCTTTGTCAGACCTAGTTTTCCACCCTGGGAAGCTTTAGTATTATTTTACAAGAAGGTGGATGGGAACATGAAGATATTTTTGTATTACCATAACCAAAACCATGTGACCTTACAGAAAAAGTATCCACTATTGAGGATCAATGACCTCTTTGATAAATTGAGAGGGGCATGATGGTTCTCAAAGATAGACCTCAGATCATGTTATCACCTGTTGCAAATACAAAATGAGGATATACCAATGATGGAATTCATATCTCTCTAAAATCACTATGAGTATTTGGTGATTCCATTTGGCATGAAAAACAACTCGGTAGTGTTTTTGGGACTATAACTATGTCTTTCAACCTTTCGTAGACTGGTTTGTGGTATTATTCATCGATGATATCCTATTGTACACAGCATCTGAGGAGTATCACATAAGAAACATGAGGTTGGTCATATACATACTCTGAGAGAACATGTTTTAGGGGAAGCTCTTGAAGTTCTAGTTTTCGATTTAGGAGTTCCACTTTCTGGGACATGTTATCTCAGTAGACGGTGTGGCAGTAGAATTGAAAAATGTTGAGGCAATTCTAGTTTAGGAGCCACCTAAGAATGTGATGGAGGAGCATAGTTTCCTTAGGTTAGAATCATATTATCCGAGATTCATACCTGATTTTTCTAGGATATCATATCCCGTTATAGATTCAACTCAAAGGTGGAATCCATTTGGGTGGATAGAGATGTACCAGTAGGCTTCCCAAGAGTTGAGGCCGAGATTGATGAATGTCCCCATCTTTAGATTTCCAGATGTGGGTGTCATGAATGTAGTCTTATGTAATGCCAAAGGGACTAGGCCTGGATGTGTTCTAGTGCAGAGGTTGGTGGTGATTGCTTATGGTTCCCATTACATGAGACCACATAAAAAGAACTAGATGACCTTAAATCTTGAGTTATCATATGTAGTTTTCATATTGAATATATGGAGACTCTACCTGAGAGGGGAGCTGTTTATCATCAATTCTGACCACAAGATTCCCAAGTATATATCTCATATCAAATATATAATAACATGATATAGATATTATGGATAAAGTTCCTCCAAGATTATGACATCAAGATTTTATATACTCCTAGTAAGGGTAACATGGTTGGATTTTCTCTCAGTAGTAGCTCTTGTTCACAATGGTTGAGTGAGGCGTCGAAGAATTTAGCCTCGATAAAATTATCTTTATTGATGGGGAAGGAGCATCCTACCTCTTGTCCATAGTTGTTACCCCTACACTTTTATAGTTAGTTATGGAGGCATAGCATGGGGATACCAACTATGAAACCCAATGTACTCAAATATCCACTAGACATACTTCTGACAGATTTTATAAAGGTGGGGTTCATTATTTTTCTTTCCAGATTATGGATGATAGTACACTAGTAGTGCGGAGAGAGAAGGTGATAAGGGAGTTTCAAACTTCACCCTTATTGGTTCATTCAGGTGTGTCAATGATGTAATAGGACCTTCAACAATATTTCTGGTGGCCAAGGATGAAGAAGGGATTTATAAGGTTTGTCCCTAAATGCCTTACTTGTTAGTAAGTTATGGTCGAGAACCAAGTTTTAGTGGGTATATCTCAACCCCTTGATGATATAGAGTGGAAGTGGGATGGGATATCCATGGACTTCATGAAGGGGTTACCATATATGTCCAGGGAACAAGATTCCATCTATGTGATAGTAGACTGACTTATCAAGTCATACAACTTCTTAGCTATTAGAGAGGTGAGTTTATTAGAGATCATGGGATTCTTATACATATAAGAGATAGTCTAACTATATAGATTCCCACTGATTATCGTTTCTAACCATGATGTTCACTTCAAATGTCATATATGGAAGGGATTTTAGGAGTCCTTTGGGACTCAGTTTTATTTGATCATGGTGTTTTACCCCCAGGCTAATGGCCAGAATAAGCGGACCATTCAGGTCTTATAGGACATAATGAAATCTTTCAAGTTATACTTTGGTCATAGTTGGGAGGATCCCCTACCTTTGGTGTAGTTTTCGTACAATAACATCTATCATTTCTCCATTGATATGTAACATTTTGAGTATTTTTATTTGAAACCCTATAGGTCAACACTTTAATTGAATGATCCATGTGAGTCATCACTCATGGGCCCAAAGTTTGTGTCAGCTACGAGAGAGGAGGTGCAGATCATCCAGGAGTAGATGAGGATTACACACAGCCCTCATAAGTCATATGTGAATTGACGACATAGGACATTGGAGTTCTAGAAGAGAGACTATTTGTTCTTGAGGGCCTCACCTCAAAATGGATTGTGATGATTTCTTCAGGGTGACAACTTATCCTTAATATGCATTATCCCTTCATATATATTATGTAGATTTCATGAGGTGGCTTTCTGATTATCTCTACCACCATAGTTAGACTAGGTACATGACATCTTCCACATGTCGCAGCTTATGAGGTATGTTCTTTACCCATCACATGTTATCAATTAGGGAAATATAGAGATCAAGGAAAATGGAACCTTTGCTTATTACCCTACGGGGGTCGATGACTGACAGGAGAGAAACCTTCATGGGTGATCGATTCACCTAGTTTGTGTCTATTGATGACATGGGAATCATCAATAAATCCCCTCAGAGAAATACACCCAGATGTGTCCTTAGTTCCAACACCTCTTTGTGCGGCCTCTTGTTTTGGTTTTCCATCATGTAAATCCCCATGTTGGGAAGAATGTAATGAATATTATTTTTTAATTGACTTCTTTATAATATTAAATAGATTATTTTCTAATCTAGTTCATAAGATGATGTGAGATTCGAAGGACCAGTGTTCCCATAATTAAATTTTGAAATATAATAAATATATTAAATATCCCACAACTGTGGTTTTCCAAAAAAAGGTGAATTTCTTCTAAACAGAGTCTTGAATCAGAAATTTGAGGCCTACATTGAGTTCATTTCATGGGTTTTACCCTCGGTGAAAGATAATCTATGTCACATAGAGCGTTGGGATTTAGTACCTTTGTGGCTGAGTAATTAAATATATTTAATTATATTTATCTAATTATTCAATTGAAAAACCTAAACATAGAATTTCCCTATAAATATGGTTCTATGGAAAGAATATGGGGTCAGCTTCATAACACTGAAACTCGAGAGGATCCATTGGAGAGGAACGCTGGATGAGATCTTGGTGAACAACATCGGATCAGATCAGGATCGAGGATCGGTATTCCAATAGTACATATGGATCTCCCTAGTGACAACATAGTGCGATCATTCTTCACCATCGATTGATCCACCTTGTGGTGTGATGTTTTTTTACATGGATTTATACCTGTTTTTCTTATCCTGTGAAAAACACTAATCAATCAACCAACAGATTTATTATCTGTTCGATCATATTGTGGGTGTAGGCTTATTCTGTAGGGATTATTTGGAGAAATTGTAAATTTAATTTGATTTTTTTCTCTCAAGGAAATTCATCGAGTCCAGTAGGAACATGTCTAAGGTTTGTTTATCTTTTGAATATTTCTTCCTTTTCTCCCAACATTCTTTGTGTGTTTATCACTAGTATTTCATTTGACTTTTGGTTTGACCAATATATCAAGAAATAAATAATTTCATATATGTTTCTTGAAATAATAGACTGATATTGTATATTCACACATGGTATGATGTGGGGATCGTGCGACGAAGGAAAGTACAATGGATCAGTTCAGATTTCGGATTCTGAGTTTTGGTTCTGGCATGAAATGGTAGAATGACATGACAACTAGTGTTTCCGGTGAGATTTTATTGCCAAAATTCTAGTGAGTGGTGACGGTCATGTCCAGTCAGACCATATCCATCACTAAGGGAAAATATCTTTTTGCGATGCTCTATTGGCAACGAGAATAATTCTCGTCCCAAATAGTCCGTCCCAGAGGTTATTTGCGACGGGGGGTTCGACCCGTCCCAAATAATTGGTTATTTGCGACGGGGTTTGGGGTCCCATCACAAATTGTAAGGCGTGGTTTGGCGCGGTCTACGTGCCAAACTACGGGAAGGTTATTTGGGACGGGGGGATTCCCCCACCGCAAATAGTGCATCGATCGTAGGGTATTTTTAATGGGACCCGTCACAAATTACTGAGGGTGGTAAATAGATTTTTTCGATGGGATGTTGTCCTGTCGCAAAAAGTGTATCGGCATGCAACTATTTGCGATGGGACCCGTCGTAAATACCATTCAACTGCCGACAGTAATTAATGCGGACAAAGGTATTTGCAATGGGTTTCATCACAAATAATAATATTTGCGACGGGATACCCGTCACAAATAGTACTGTCGCAACTAATCTAACCTATATATACCCACATCTGTTTTTCCTACTCTTCCCCTCAATTCTCACTTTCTCTCCCTCTCTAAACTCTCTTTTTAGAGTGAAAATTTCCCTGAGTTAGTTTTTTTTACAAAGAAGTTCTGAAGTCGTCTACATCAATATGAGATCAAGTTTAAAGGTATTTATATTTTATTTAATTTAGTATTTATTTCATTTTTTATGTTAATTTTAATTATTGTTGATTAGTTGTAATTAAATTAGATTTAAATTGTTTTGTTATCAGTATTTATTTGTAATAATAAATTGAAATTATTAGTACTAATTCTTAATAATTAGTTATAATTATTAATTATTAACGATAAATCAATATTTTATATAAATAATTAGGGGTAATTAGTAATTAGAAGCTATAATTGGTAGTTATTAATAGTAATTAACACTAATTAGTAATAATTAGGTATAATTTGCAATAATTAGTGGTAATTAATAGTAATTAGGGATAATTAGTAATAATTAAGGCTAATTAGTAATAATTAGCGGTAAATAGTAATAATTAGTAATAAATAGTAATAAATAGTAATAATTTGTTATAAATAGAAATAAATAGTAATCGTTAGTAATAAATAGTAATAAATAGGAATAAATAAGATTAATTAGTAATAAATAGGAATAAATAGTAATAAATCGGAATAAATCGGAATAAATAGGAATAAATAAGAATAAATTGGAATAAATAGTAATAAATAGAAATAAATAAGAATAAATAAAAATAAATAATAATAAATAATAATAAATAGTAATAACTAGTAATAAATAGTAATAATTAGTAATAATTAGTAATAAATAGTAATAAATATGAATAAATAGGAATAAATAGTCACAAATAGGAATAATTAGTAATAATTAGGAATAATTAGGAATAATTAGTAATAAATAGGAATAAATAAGAATAATTTGTAATAAATAGAAATAAATAGGAATAAATAGTAATAAATAGTCATAATTAGTCATAATTAGTCATAATTAACAATAATTAGTAATAATTAGTAATAATTAGTAACAAATAGTAATAAATAGTAACAAATAGTAATAAATAGGAATAAATAGGGTTAAATAGGAATGAATAAGAATAAATAAGAATAAATAAGAATAAATAGGAATAAATAGGAATATTTAGTAATAATTAGTAATAAATAGGAATAATTACTAATAAAAAGGGATAAATAGGAATAAATAGGAATAATTAGTAATAGATAGGAATAAATATGAATAATTAGTAATAAATAGGAATAAATAGGTCTAATTAAGAATAATTTGGAATAAATAGGATTAATTAATAATAAATAAGAATAATTAGTAAAAAATATGTATAATTAGTAACAAATAATTAGTAATAAATAATTAGTAATAATGAGTAATAATTAGTAATAAAGTGTAATAAATAGTAGTAATTAGTAACAAATAAGAATAATTTGTAATAATGAGTAATAATTAGAAATATAATGAAATAAATAGGAATAATTAGGAATAAATAGGAATAATTAGGAATAAATAGGAATAATTAGTAATAATTAGGAATAATTTGTAATAATTAGGAATAATTAGTAATAATTATGAATAATTAGTAAAAATTAGTAAAAATTAGTAAAAATTAGTAATAATTTGTAATAATAAGTAATAATTAGTATTAATTAGTATTAATTAGTATTAATTAGTATTAATTAGAAATAATTAGTAATAATTAGTTCTAAATAGTTAAAATTAGAACTAATTAGTAATAAATAGTACTAAATAGTAATAAATAGGAATAAATAGGATTAATTAGGATTAATTAGGATTAATTAGAAATAATTAAAAATAATTAGGAGTAAACGGTAATAAATAGTAACAATTAAGAATAAATAGAAATAAATAGAAATAAATAGTAATAATTAGTAATAATTAGTAATAACTAGTAATAATTCGTAATAACTAGTAGTAACTAGTAATAATTAGTAATAAGTAGTAATAAGTAGTAATAAGTAGTAATAATTAGTACTAAATAGTTATAATTAGTACTAAATAGTAATAAATAATACCAAATAGTAATAAATAAGAATAAATTGGAATAAATTGGAATAAATTGCAATAATTAGGAATAAATTGGAATAAATTGGAATAATTAGGAATAAATAGTAATAATTAGTAATAATTAGGAATACATAGAAATAAATAGTAAAAATAGTAATAAATAGTAATAATTAAGAATAACTAGTAATAACTAGTAAGAACTAATAATAACTAGTAATAACAAGTAATAAGTAGTAATAAGTAGTAATAATTTGTAATAATTAGTAATAATTAGTAATAATTAGTAATAATTACTAAAATAAGAATAATTAGTAATAAATAGTAATAAATATTAATAATTTGGAATAATTATTAATAATTAGTAATAATTCTTAATAATTAGTAATAATTAGTAATAAATAGTAATAAATAGTAATAAATAGTAATAAATGGTAATAAATATTAATAGATAGTAATAATTAGTAATAAATTGTAATAATTAGTAATAATTAGTAATAAATAGTATTAAATATTAATAAATATTAATAAATAGTAATAAATAGTAATAAATAGTAACAATTAGTAATAATTAGTAATAAATAGTAATAATTAGTAATAAATAATAATAAATAGTAATAAATAGTAATAAATAGTAATAAATAGGAATAAATAGTAATAATTAGGAATAAATAGTAATAATTCAGACTAAATAGGAATAAATATTAATAAATATTAATAATTAATAACAATTAGTTACAATTAGTAACAGTAACAAATAGGAAGAAATAGTATCAAATAAGAACAAATAGTAATAAATAGTAACAAATAGGAACAAATAGTAAAAAATAGTAATTATTAGTAACAAATAGTAACAAATAGAAATACTTTGGAATACTTAAGAAAAAATAGTAACAAATAGGAATACTTAGTAATACTTAGGAATAGTTAGGGATAGTTAGGAATGGTTAGGAATAGTTAGGAATAGTTAGGAATAGTTTGAAATAGGTAGGAATACTAGGGAATAATTAGGAATAATTAGGAATAATTAAGAATAAAATAAATTGTAATAAATTTTAATAACTTGTAATAACTTGGCACAATTTCTAGTGGATTGGCGACACTCATTTTGCTCAATGACTCTTCTCCTTTCAACTTTCACTTACTCAAAACATTATAAAAAGTATGCTTCTAAGTATGCATATCCAATCTCGTATGCACGAGTTTGAATATGCATTCATAGGACCACATTTTTTATAATGTTTTCAGGTGGTGACAGTTGCAAGAAGGTGATTCATCGATGGAAAGGGGTCTCTTTTGTCCGACGGATCATTTACTTGCAACTTTCTCACACTGAAATCACAATAGAGAATCTTCTCAGAGGTACCCTTATAAATTCTTGTATGCATGAGAATGAATATATGTACCTCCAAGTAGATTCTTTATTGTGATTTTAGTGTGACAAAAGTTGTAAGTAAATGAGTCGTCATAAAAAAGAGTAGCCGTTAATCCCCTAGAAATTGTGTCTCCCGTAAATAATCACTACTGGAAATATGATTTATACCAATAGTTTTGGGAAAACCCTTGGTATAGTTCACTAATTTGGACCTATACCAACGGTTTGGCCAAAACCTTTGGTATAGTTCACAAATTTGGACCTATACCGACGGTTTGGCCAAAACCGTTGGTCTAGGTCACAAATTTGGAGCTATACCAACGGTTTTGGGCAAACCATTGCTATAGTTCACTAATTTGGACCTACACCAAAGGTTTTTCCAAAACCATTGGTATAGGTCCATTATTGTGACCCTATACCAACGGTTTTGGCCAAACCGTTGGTATAGGTCCCAAAATCAAGGAACCTATACCAATGGTTCCAAAAACCATTGATATAGATCTATACTAATGGTTTTAAGAACCGTTGGTATATGTACATGTATTTTTAATGGAATCTTCTTATAAAGGACATTAAATAAATCAAAATTTAAAGTACTTATAATAATACATATATATATATATATTTATGAAATTATGTTCCCAAAAGTCATTTAGGTTAGTGGCTATGTCGTTCAATCACAAGCAGGAGGTGTCAGGATCAAAACTAACCAGATGATTGTTTTTTTAATTTCATATACCAACGGTTTTATGGAACTGTTGGTATAGATTTTCATATTACTTATTCCAACGGTTTTGAAAACCATTGGTATAGGTCTATACCAACAGTTTTCCCAAAATCATTGGTATAGAAATATCCCCACGGCTTACTTGGAAATGGATCTCCAAACCGTTGGTATAGACTATACCAATAGTTTGGAGGCCTATACCAACAGTTTGGAACCATTGGTATAGATCATATTTTCAGTACTGAATGGTTATTATTAAGAAGTAGTTGTAATTATTAACTTATTTTTTTAGATAGTGTTTTTATAATTTCAAATTATTCAAAAAAAAGAGTGATTTTATATTTTGTAAAAAATATGGAACAAGAAAGTCGACAACTGTCATTATTAGATGATCGCACTTGGATAAATTAGCGCAGAAATCCAAATGGTTCTGGTTTAAATCCTTTATATATTGACGGTGTTGAAATGTTATTATCATTTGCATAATCAAAACTAGAATATATTTCATAAATCATAATTAAGTGTCCTTGTAAAAAATGTGCTCTGAGAACGTTTGACACATTTGACAAGGTTGGGGTACATCTATTGCGGTTTGATTTTCAACTAGATTATGTTTTTTAGTATCAACAAAGGGAACACAGTTCCACAAAAGGTACGAATAACTTGATTCCAGATTCATCAAAGTTTCAAAATTTAGTACATGATGTTGCAGGTCCATCTATCAACAAACTAAAACTAAATATGATATTGATTTAACTCCTAAGTTGGCACCATTTGAATTTTATGAGTTGTTGAGGTCTGCTGAGGATGAATTATATCCTGGTTACAAGATAAGAAAATTATAAGTGGTTACAAAATTTATGGCTATTAAATCAGATAATGAAATGTCAAACAACTATTTTGATCAGATATTTTCTTTGGTTAAAACACTTTTACTTGAAGGAAATGTGTTGTCTGTAAATTACTATGAGAGTAAGAGGTTAGATCATAATCTGGACCTTAGTTATCAGAAGATTCATGCATATTCTAAGGATTCCATCTTATATTCTGGTTAAAATTATTCTTTGGTTAGTTGTCCCACATGTGGACAATCGAGGAATAAAGAAGCTCAACCAGGGATATATGGATCGATTCTGGTAAAATAGTTGAGATATTTACCCCTTACACATAGGTTGCAACATTTATTTACGTCTCAGAACACAGCGTCAATGTTGTCATGGCACAAAACAAATATTTCAACAGATATAATCTTGAATCATCCATTTCATGGGATTCATGGAAACATTTTGACTGTCTATATCTGTGTTTTGCTTTAGAAGCCCGAAACATGCAATTGGGTCTTTCTACTGATAGTTTTTGTCTGTTTGGTTCTTATAGTAGTCAGTATTCATGTTGGATTGTCTTTATAACTCCGTACAATTTACTTCCATGGATGTTGATGAATTATCCCTATATATTTTAGACCTTATTAATCACAGTACATCTAAAAATGAATATTGATGTTTATTTAAAACAATTGATTGATAAGTTAAATGAATTGTGGAGTAATGGTGTTAGTACATATGATGTTGCTGCGAAACAAAATTTCATATTAAAAGATGCATTGATATGGATGATTAGTGACTTTCTGGAATATGGCATGTTATCTGGCCAGAGTACACATGGTCTAAAATCATGTCCTTACTGTATGAAAGACAGCAAAGCCTTTATGCTTGTCAATGAAAAAAACTTTTCTATTTTGACTGTCATTACAGATTTATTCCAACCGATCATCCTTTCCAGAGGAACAAATCTCGTTTCAGAAAACGCTCAATTAAAAGGGATGACCCTCCAAAAATGATTTCTGGTACAGAGTTAAAATCAGTTGTATTTTCATTAATTTTTATCGCATTTGGGCCAACGGTAAATCAACAAGAAATTCATGGCTTTGGGAAAGAACATAATTGGATAAAATGGAGAATGTTTTTGGATCTTCCATATTGGTCTGATTTTTTGGTCCGCCACATGTTGGATGTCATGCTTATTAAGAAAAACTTTTTTGATAATTTATTTCATATAGTTTTGGATACACCATGTAAGACTGAAGACATTGTAAAGGCACAATTAGATCTTTCCCAAATTTGTAGGCGACTAGAACTTGAACTATTTAAAAATGTCAGATTACAGAGGTTAATGAATCCAAAAGAAGCTTATACATTGTACCAAGATATTCGCTTATTATTTTGTCAATGGATTGTAGATTTGAGACTTCCATATGGCTATACTTCAAATTTGGGCAGATTTGTTAAGAATGATGATATTAACAGATTAAAAAGTCAGGATTGTCATGTTATAATGGAATGAATTATGACAATTGGATTCAGAGGTTTTTTGAATACTATGATTTTATATTTGATAACAACAATATCATATATTTTTTTGAGACATCCTTGCAGTGACAATAGACTATGTTGCAATAAGAAAACTGGAAGAAGATGTTCTTGTAATTATATATAAACAAGAAAAAATATTTTCACCTGTTTCTTTGAATCAATGGAATATATAATATTACATTTTACACATGAAGCTAAATATGGAGGTCGTTTATAGTTTCTATGGTTGGACCCATTCGAGATATGCATGCAGAAATTGAAGAGAAAAGTATGTAAAAAAGCATCAATTTAAGGCTCAATTGTAGAAGCTTATTTGTAAGAGGAAATTGCTTTTTTCTGCTCACATCATTTTGAATATGAATATACCTCAAAACAAAAACCCATGGGAAGGAATGAGGAGAATGTTATTGATGAAATGGACAAAGAATTATTATTTTTTAATCATCCAAATCTAGGTTTTAGTGAAGTTCATGAATGATGGATTTCAGATGATGAACATCACAGAAATTTTACATATGTTCTGCTTAACTATGAAGAAATGACATCTTTTGTATTGTGAGTGCTTATATCACTTATTATATAATTTATGTTATAGTATGTAACCATATTTTATTTGTAGGTTATATGATAATCATATTAAGAAACAACTTCTACAAATTATAGCAGCTTCTCTTGAAGAAAACAGACAAAAAAAATTCACAATGGTTTCAAAAACTGGTAACATAAATTATTGATGGTTTAATATCAATTCAGTTTATTATTTATTATATTGATAATTGATTTAAAAATATTCTAGTGTCTCAACATGCGGATAAAATTAATAAGTGACTTTGTATACTGAGTAACTCACCATCCAAAATGCTTAAATCTTATAATTCGTATGTGCTGAATGGTTTTCGATTTCATACACGTGCATATGGGGAATCAAAAAAAACAATGAACAATGGAGTTTTCTTGACAGGATCGCATCATAGAGAAACTGAAGATGGATTTTATAGAATTCTGGATGAAATTATTGAGCTGTGTTATATTGGACAGAATTACATAACGATGTTTAAATGTCGGTTGTTGGATACTGAGAGAGGATTGCATTTTCATCTGACTCATTGAATTGACGATATTAAATATAAAAGTCTTCTTGTAGTAAATGAACAATTTTTACTGGCTCAATAGGCACATCAAATTTATTACCCAGAGTATTGTGCTACTTCAAGAGACTAGAGTGATTGGTGGATCATAATAAAAATGAAATCTTGGGAAAATCAGTTTACTCAAACTGAATGTGGTTCCGCTGAAGGGGAAATAATAGAAATTTTTCAAAAAACAACTCAAAATTCATCTTTTTCACAAAGCGACGTGAATATCGATGATAACACCCCACAATTAAGGGTTGATGGTGAAGAAGATGGTAATGATGTTACAGATGAATTTGAAATTAAAAGGGATGATGAAACTGAAACTCATATAAATATTGATGATGTCGAGGGGAAATATGAAGACATTGACATCGTCAGATATGAATATGATGATGAAGGTGAAAATTGAAACAGTTATATTCTGGTTATAATCATAAAAAATATATATCTACATATAATAGCTATTTTCAACTATCTGCTAACAACACTCATTTTTTGTTTCAGATGGACCCTACTCTATTTCGTGAGTTGGTGGAGGCTGAGATACCTTTGGATGAGGGGGATTTGGGATCATCTGACCCTTAGCCTACTGGCAGTTCAGGGGGTACACAGAGGGGGCGATGTCTTGCAGGACTGATGATTCCTGACCCTATCCTCGAGTGACATCCATGTCTTGGCTTCGATCCATGGACACATAGGTATGGTAACCTATATATTTTAGTAAGATTTCATTAATTTATTTATATATAAACTAATTGTTTTATTATTTATTATTTTTTCATATTTTTTCGGATATATCAATTGAATTGGGGAGCGCTATCTTGCGCAATTATTTTTCTTAGCCATGGATCACATGGGAACAGATTCATGTTGATGTGTAGCTCATCATGTTCAATTATTGGCGAGTATGTAAATAAATAATATTTATTTTGAAATTTATTTTATTAATAACTTGATATTATAAATTATTTGTAGGGTTTATGGAATCCAATTGATGATAGCGTGTGTGACGCTATCCACACGGCATGGAAGGTGTCTATGCGTGACCATTTCCGTTAGTTTTTGGACAATTTGAGAAGGATGATAATTAAAAAAGCAGGAGTGATGGAATTTGATGAGTCTTGTAGAGCCACCGACTATAGTAAATTTCTTCTCACATTTGGGATGGATTTTGTTTACACTGGTAGGGTGGTGGATTTCTGAGGAGATCTTCAGTGGGTCGGCAGAACCAGGGGAGACAGTATGTGATGCATTGAGCTGGTAGTCATACATTAAATACGCATAGAGAACATATGGTAAGAATCATTTTTAAATATTTTATATAACATTAAATATAAATATTTTATATTATATTTCTATAGGCAGTCATTCATCCCAATATTAGGGAGTACGACGTTTATTAGACGATGTAAAGTGATCTGGCCATTGTATAGATTAGATGTGATTACTAGAGTCAAATTGTGGTTAGTATCATTTTTGTCAGTTTGACAATTAACTATATATAATACTTTCATAGTTTTAATTTCAAATTGGAATTTAAGGAGTTATATGAGGTTGAGACCTCTAAAACATAGGTTGAGAGCCAGGTTGAGATGACTGATCCGACCAGTGCCAACCATTTCGATGAGGCACCATGGATGTAGGAGACTCAGTATGGATTTTAGAAGGGCCGAGTAGTTGGTATCAACTCTCATTTGACTTCTGGTACTTATTATGGTACTAATAGGATGTCTATGTCGATCTAGAGAGGATCTCATGGACAGGCATAATCTTCTGCCTCACAGTATCAGGAGTTGTTTTGAAATCAGACTGAGCTTATAGAGAGTTTGCAGAAGTAGCATAAAGAGATTATTTAGCAGTAGCAGCAGTACGAGGAGGAGAGGCATCGATGGGAGAAGCAACAACAGCAACACAAGGAGGACGCGCATTGATGGAAGTAACAACATCACAAGCAGATGGAGTACATGCGCCGTCTGACTCGTAGTTTAGGGATGAATTTTCCTCGACCATCTCCTACAGCTCTGCCATCTCCTCTAGAAGACGACCCCCTAGTGATTTTTTTATGTTAAAAACATTTTAATTGCAGATCTGTTGTAATATGAACTATTTATAGATTCGTTCTTTTATATTGGTGTGAATATTGCATAATTTAATTATTTTTATTTTTAATATTTTATTATTTATTATTTGTATTATATTTTTAATGTTTTTTATTTTAATACTACTAATAATAATAATGTTTTATGATTTTTTTTATATTTTTTTGTCAATTTGGAGAGTTTCCATATTTTTTATTTTTTGTTATTTTAATAATATTAATATTATTTTTTCATGAATCATAATTTTATTAAATATTTTTTTTGTATTATATTTTTTAATGTTTGTTTATTTTACTAATAATAATATCATTATTTGATGATTTTTTTATATTTTTTGGAGAATATTAAGAATTTTAATATATTTTTATTTTATTATTATTTTAATAATATTAATATTATATTTTCATTAATCATAATTTTATTAAATATATTTTTTTACTTGGTTTAGTATTTTCGATGGGACCTATTACGATCGGAGCCCGTCGCAAATAAAATAAATATATATTTTTAAAAAAGTATTTGCAATGGGACCAAGGGCCCATCGCAAAAGGTTTATATATATATATATAATGTATATAATCGGAGACTTATTTGCGACGGTGAAGTTCCCTATCGCAAATACTATTTTTTGTGACGGGCCCATCGCAAAAAATAGTATTTGGGTCGCCTTTTTCTGCAATGGGCTATTTGCAACGGGGCCCCGTAACTAAAGTTTATTTGTGATGGGATCCCGTCATAATTAGCTCGTCACAAACACCTCAAATTCTAGTATTGCATGATCTTGTGGTGAGATCAGCCATGTAATTTGATGTGGTGGTGGAACGATGTTTGTGGGGGAAGAACCCTTAGGTTCTGTGAAATCTTTCATTACATAGTATGTATTCGGTCATTACGCATTATGTGGATCCCTAGAAGAAACACTAAGGTTTCCATGGAGGATATAAGTATCACACAGTGTGTGGCCCTTACCTGGAGGCTTAGTATATACCTCGTAGGGTACACAGAAATGGCTATGAGTACCCTATGTTAGACATTCCATGTACTCAAGCATAGACATAGAAACGATAATGAACCATGATACACATGTAGGTCTTAGTGGAAAAGGGACGTGTCATGTAATGTTATTACACGCTATGCACTACTTAAAATCTAGCATGTATCCCTTTTACTCTTCAAATTAAATAAGTTTTTTTGTGTGTATTCCCTTTAACCATTCCCTAAGGGTTGTTTCGAATCGCGTCATGTGTATAGGATGTTGATTCCCTCTGGGGAATTTTATTCTCGGATAGAGTTATTGGAATCCCTATATGATGCTTGGAATGATACCCTCTATCATCATTGCCCACGTTGGGGTTCTTGGTATCAGCATGACTAACACTATGTGGGAACCAATCCCCTACTTGGTGCATTAATCCGTATTGGGTTGTTAGTATACCCCATGGATCTGGGATTGATCCCATTTCTATTTATCGATCTCTTTAGAATTTTAGGGTTTACTTCTTATGGAGAGACCTCACAGGCATGAAATCTTAGATGGACACCAAACTTTCTATCTAACTCATGGATTGTGTTATCCTGGGTGAGTAATATGTGGAACCTTCAAGCAGGAATCCTTATCTGGCATTATAGTTGTGACCTTACCATGAGATTGTGAGTCTTTGTTGAGTATATAGGGATATTATTGTTATTTGTGTTGTTGAAATATATCTATGATGAGAGGACTATTATTAGTATTATTTCAATATTATTAGTGATTTTTGGGTGTCCTGCTAGGTATTGTTATACTCACCCCTATATAGGATTTACCTTTATGTTTCTTGTCATATACAAATGACTCTCCTTTTGAATGATTCTTAGGGGGACCAAGAATAGTCAATGATTAGTGAGACAGACAAATCAAGGAGTGTTCCTATTATTGAATTGATAATAGTAATCACCCCTTTACATGTTGGACTTGTTTTAAGTTTCTTTGTGGTGGGATTAAATTTGGAATAATTTATTTCAACTACTTGGTTTTATACTCTGATGGTGGGATTTTAGTTGTATACTTTCTTGGTTATCAGTTTTTTTACATTTCATCATTGTATGGGGTTGGAGATGTCTGTGTGTGTAGGTACATTAGGCAAAGGCATCCCATGTGTTTGATATTCCTACTTGGAGTCGGTCTCCATCACATGGCCTATTATAGACAGTCTTGGGGTAGTCGTGACCTGGGACCCATTTGGATGACTAATGACATGGGTTCTCTAGAGATTATAATCATATATAAACGAGATTAGTGTCTATGGAAATGGAAATACTAGCTAAAGTATTCCTAATAAAATTTGGTGAAGGATTTACACATGATTTACCTTTTCTATTTTACTTCATGAGGAATGTGTCCCGGTAAGGATGATTGGTTTTCGATGGAGTATCGCCTTATAAAGACAGGTCCCATCAGAAATGTAGCTTAATGAAGATGGATCCCATCAAGAATATGGTGATATAAGGATGATTTGTTGGGAATGTGTCCCTGATGAATGATTATGATGAAAGTTCAATTATATTGTGTTTGAATCTTGATAAGGTTTCCCTTATATCTAAATAATAAAAGAATAAAAGACCATGTATTAAGAGTGACAAAGATTTAGGTCATATGATAGGACCATAATGTGCAGTTTAGTATCATGCTGTAATGATATTTGAATTCTGTATATGGGGATTTAGCCTTATAGTGGAGTAATAAAAATCCTATTAATATTATAAATATTATTCAATGTAGTTCTGATAGGTATTCATGTCATGAAAGGTGTGACAATATAGGTTTGAGTGGGGATTTTTTATATTAGGAAAACATGGGTTGGTTTGATTGGGAGTATAGTCATTTGAAGGAAATAAGGATATCCTCAAGGATTAATCCTAAAATGGATTCCCAAACAGAGTAATTATATTTTTTATTATATTGATGTGATCATTTCAAATCTCTAATGCCATGTTATTCATCATTGGTTTGAGATAAAAGATATAGTAGAAGATCAAAGACATTGCATATGGATGTGGGGCTTACTCATTATGGTTGGCCTATGGAGATACAGTCATGAATCCCTTATAGGGGATGGATACATAGTAAAATACATAATATTAAATTGAAAGGAATTATAAAATATAAATGGGAAATTGTCTATATTTGTTTCATTAAAATTGAGTTGTCTTTACGAGGAATATGGCCTCATGTAAGGATGATGTCATGCTTGGACATTAGAATAACATACTATGAATCCGGATAATAATAATAATGTAAGTCCTCATAGTTCATATGGGTTCTTAACAATAAGGGAAATGTATTTAAATCATAAGGATTTTGGCCTTATGATTCACGAAGTGTTGGAGGAAATTAAGGTGCATATCCTTATAAGAGGACAAGGACTTAGGAGATATGGGAGGTCACATGTGTGACCTAGGATCATCCATTCCACATGTAGTGTGATTCACTTCGCGTGAAGGTTATATAAAAATATGATCATGAAAGGGTGAAATTAACATAGCTAGTATCATGGTTAGGTAATCAGATGGTGCGACCACATCTTGAAGAATTCATCTCATAAACGCTTGTCCAAGAATTCATCATTAAATCCCATGAACTCTGAGAGGTTCTTTATGTGATCATCCCTAATGTTGGTGGCCATGTAAAAAGATCACCTATTCTCAATAAAGTTTTCATAGGTTTCTCAAAAAATAAATCAGGTGGAAGGCAATGAAATCCTTTGATTCTTTCACTCTATGAATCCATCCAAAATTTCATATGATTATTCGCTTCCCTCTCTCTATGTATTTTCTAGATTTGTGTGTGTACAATAGTTTATAGGGATATCCCATATATCTATTCCACATTTCATATATGAAAATCTATATAACCAGACATAGGTTAGTAGGAGGAAAATCTAGATTAATCACCCCGAGATTCTGTATTGCATGTGACTAAGTTTTATGTCACCAGTGATATGTCCTAGCGTATCATGAGAATAAAAGTGATTGTTATAGAGTCATGTCTTGGAAAACCTTACCCATCCCAGTCACATGATCATTATATTATGGGGAGGTGACATGAATTTTGTAGTGTCACTTAAAGGATGATTATAATGAGATCCTCCTGCCTTAGATAGACTTCCTATCCAGGTCTACTTAGGTTTAGAAAATCTTGTGTGTCGGTGAGGCATCACATGAAGATCAACCAATAGATGAAGGCACCATCATATAAAACCTCAATCTCATGATTAATTTATCATCAATTTCTTATCGAGAGTCTTCACATGAGAAGGCATGGGTTATGAGATCATCATTCCTTTTGATGGTTATGTGATCGTGTGACCTAATCAGATGGTATTATAAATGTTCATTCATTTTAGGTATAAACTATTTGTCTTTTATATCAGGTGTTTTATGAAGTTCACTATTTACAATGTTTATTTTGAGAATTCAACATTGATATATGAGGGTGTACTGAGAGTTTGGTTATCATTACCTTGTGACTTCCCTTGTTGATAGGATACATGGGTAGATGACAATAATTTGAGATGGGTGCATTATATTTCCTTTTGGTGTCGAGGTCTAGTTTCATAATGCAAGACACACAAATCCGAGATATTTTTTTGGCCATTATTTTTATGCAGGATTTATTGGTGGAGTCCATGACTCTTGTGCAATGAACAAGTTATTGCAACCAATTGAGATTCACATTCACCAATTTTTGGAAGATTCCAATGAAGGTATGTGCACAATTTATAGTACCTCATTTACTAAAATCTTCTTGAGACACTACACAAAAATTTGAAATTAAAATACAATGTATTGAAACATTAAAGAAGGTGTGATTGATGGTACCCAAGTCCACTGATGAAAATTCATCTAAAATAAATCTTGTTTTTTTACTAAGTTGTAGTAAAAAAAATGTGATGGAAGGTGTGTTATGACAACCAGTCAAAAATTGGATGTATTCTAAGATCAAGCCCAAATCATCACATGCCCACATGCCAAGGCCAAAAATACAAATCTATATCCCTAAAAATCATCATATTACACTAAAAATATTTGAGGAACAAATATTTGTAAAGTACTAAAGAAACTTAGCTCTAAAATTGCACATACCTCAATCCTAGGAGGAGTATGAATCAGTTTTGAAGATTCTGGATAATTAACATTACCACCTCAACCATCATTTGCAATAAGAATCAATCATCTGAGGAAGATAGATTCATTTGAGTCAGGCATTAGGATTAAAGATTATTTATAAAACTCTGATATCATTAGAGAACAAAAAATATTCTCATACCAATCAAATAGAGTTTTTTCTATAATAAGAACCAATGTTTACTAGAGGAAGGGGCTAGAGATATTTTAAAAACTCAATAGGTCAACTGAAAATGTTGTTGTCTATTTTTCTTCTATTTATTTTTTACTATTGTTATTTCTTCAATGATAGAACACTAGTAAATTATTGTTCGGGACAAAGTGATATATCCCACACCTAGGATTAATTTTAGTTTCCAGAAAAAATATTCCATATTTATTTATAGGGATATATATTTATATATATCTTTTAAGATATCTTTATTTTTTTTCTATGTTTAAATATTTGTATCCTTGTTTCACTGGTTTTACATAGAGGCCACTTTATAAATCCATAACTACTTATGATAATTAAAACTGGGATGAGCTAATAATTAATGGTTGTATCTATCATTAGTATAGGTTCATAGAGAGAATATAATTATTGTTTTATTTTTCCATTCTAAACCAAAATCTATTTGAAAGGATAACCATATAGATTTATTTTGATTAGATAATGGTAAAGAATCCAAATTAAATAATGTTTCATGGGAAAGTGAGAAGAGTAATATGAGGTTAGACCAATATGTTTTAAAATTAAAATTTAAACCAATAAATTTCATCCGCTATTTTCAAATATTGAAACCATTAAATATGTAAAAACACAATCATAAAAATGTATTCTCATGAGACAACCCATGTCCCACGTTATTTAAATCAGGTTCAAAGTTATTTTTTAGCACCCCAAGATATTAAATCTTGAAACCTATATTTTTTGTGGGTGAATATTTTTCTTTATTTTTTTTTATAAAAATCTATTAGACTAATCCAGTTCTTACAAAGTCATTGGTTTTGATCTTGAGCTAGATAGAACGTTGTTCTCTAGAATCTGAACTCAGAAAATCACTAAACAAGAGGAAATAGATTTTTTTTAACGATTAAAATGTGAAACTCTCCTTAATCAACTTCTTCATTCATGATAGTTACATTAATTACTGAATATTAGAAGATAATATTACTCATATGAATTGTAATTTAATGGAAATGTATGAACCAAATATCAACATTAATAACAGATGATTGCAACTAAATAAAATCCAAGACTATAAACTCAAAACATTAATGATAGGTACTCTACATAAATTTTAATGTATTATAATTTGAATTCCAAAATGGGTATTTGAGATAATTTAAAGAAGTATGTAATAGATTCATAACTAGAGGATTCGATGAGGCTCAAATAAGATAGAATGACTTTCTCACTTTAAGTAAATCCAATAAGTGGGTCTACATTCTTTAACATATAGAAGTTACCTCATGGGATAAAATAGAAAGGTCCTTCCTTTATAAATCATTCCCTTCCTTGAGGATTTATTAACATAGGAATTAGATCTACATAATTAAATAAGAAACTTGAGAAATTTCATATGATTTTTAAGAAATATTCAAGAAACTAATTGCATCCTCACCACACTAGTCTTATGAAGAAAATCACATATTTGTATTATTTTACCAATAATTAATGTACAATTATCAAAAAAATATATTCTTATTTGGGAGGAACATTTATTATTAGGTTTCCAGATTAATTTAGAGACAATATTAGGACAATCTCCCAAAATTTCCATCAATTTGATCCAATAACTACAACTATATTTGTGAAAGTTGTAAGATACTCCAAATCACATTTATTAGAAAATAAAATTTAACGGGTATCATTTTTTGTGAGAAATATAATTTTTAACAAGGTGGAGGATTCATCACCCACCATTCCCCCTCAAGTCTTCCAACTTTTCTATTCTCATGAGCATTTCATTGATGTATTCCCTCAAGTTGAAGGGAATACAAGTTTTGATACCATATTTAAAATAAAATTCTAAAATCCACCAATTGGTAACCAAGTATTTATATATTTTTTCACCCAAAAATTTTGATATGGGATCCAAGAGCATCTAAGTACACTATTCTAACAAGAATTCCAATAATATTCTTAAAATCCTTACCAGCCCCATCTATTAAAAAGACAATGTTTTCACCCATTAATAAGATACAGACAAGGAAACTCTTAATATTATTTCATGAATGATATACTAGGACAAGTAATAAAATATCAAAACAGTCAGTAAAACACTCTCACCTCTCATGGAATGTATTTTAAGGAATTCAAATGATGGTTTTTCTTGCTCGTGACCAAACTCAATAATCAGGTAAATCAAGGATCAGGTAGGATTCTTGCTCAATAAATTCCTTACCTAAAAAAATTTAGTAATATCACATGAATGAGTGGAAAGGATTTAGAATGTAACGAAGGAACAACCATGGATACCAAAGCTATAAGTGAACAGAAACATGTACCTGGTGGATCTGCCCTACAAAGAAACCCGAGGAGGAATCTGTGAATATAACCCATGTGAATAAGGACAAAGAGAAATATATGATGGAAAATCCATATCAACCCTGACCTCCCTTCACTACAAGGATGTTTTACCCCAAATAAATCTATATCAAAATAACTACAATGGGAGATCCTAGTGGTGTTTAAAGAAGTATAGATCAATATCCCTCTCTTGTAGGTTGTATGCCAAATTCCAATTTATAAAAACTATATTAAATACATGTGCATTGGGAGAAATATATTATGATATAATGAATAGGTAATGTTATGTAGGAATGTTTTTCCCTTTTACCAATCAAATGAGGTAGAAATGTAAATATTTTGGTATCATTTATATCTCTTGTATTATTGGATATATCACGTTTTCTAATTCATTATGTGATTTAGTAGCCTTAATTAATGTAATTTTATATTCCAGTTATTATTCTCTATAGATTTTCAAACTCAAACCTACTCTTGTGGTTGTGAAACATACCAATAGAGCCATATCCTGCCTAGTATGTGTTATACAAGTTGTCTCGGTAAGTGTACAAGGTTACCCATTCCTTGATGACTTATACATTTTTAACATGGAAGAAAGAAAAGGAAAATATAACTCTCCCATAATTCTTGGTAAACCATTCTTCAAGACCACTAAAACGATAATAAATGTTAACAAATAAATCCTTCCCATGATTTCTGGTGAGGAAACTATGGATTTTAATATATTTAACACAACGAAACACTCGCATGAAGAGCATTATATTTTTACATTAAAACATTTTCAATTACTATGTTCACCAAGGGGGTAATTGAAATGTTTGATGATATAATCTTATTAGGAGAAGCTTTAAAAATTCCCACCCTACATGAAAAATATCACATGAATTAGTGGAAAGGATTTAGAATGTAATGAAGGAACAACCATGGATACCAAAGCTATAAGTGAACAGAAACATGTACCTGGTGGATCTGCCCTGCAAAGGAACCGGAGGAGGAATCTGTGAATACAACCCATGTGAATAAGGACAAAGAGAAATATATGATGGAAAATCCATATCATCCCTGACCTCCCTTCGCTACAAGGATGTTTTACCCCCAATAAATCTATATAAAAATAACAACAATGGGAGATCCTAGTGGTGTTTAAATAAGTATAGATCTATATCCCTCTCTTTTATGTTGTATGCCAAATTCCAATGTATAAAAAATATATTAAATACATGTGCATTGGGATAAATATATTATGATATAATGAAGAGGTAATGTTATGTAGGAATGTTTTTCCCTTTTACCAATCAAATCACGTAGAAATGTAAATATTTTGGTATCATTTCTATCTCTTGTATTATTGGATATATAACGTTTTCTAATTCATTGTGTGATTTAGTATCATTAATTAATGTAATTTCATATTCCAGTTATTATTCTCTATAGATTTTCGAACTCAAACCTACTCATGTGGTTGTGAAACATACCAATAGGGCCACATCCTACCTAGCATGTGTTATAAAAGTTGTCTCAGTAGGTGTACAATGTTACCCATTCCTTGATGACTTATACATCTTTAACATGGAAGAAAGAAAACGAAAAGATAACTATCCCATAATTCTTGGTAAACCATTCTTCAAGACCACTAAAACGATAATAAATTCTAATAAATAAAGGCTTCCCATGACTTTTGGTGAGGAAACTATGGATTTTAATATATTTAACACATTGAAACACTCACATGAAGATCATTATATTTTTACATTAAAACATTTTCAATTACTATGTTTACCAAGGGGAGAAATTGAAATGTTCGATGATATAATCTTATTAGGAGAATCTTTAAAAACACCCACCCTACATGAAAAATATTTTCTTCTATAAAACATAAAATATTTCCTTTAAAATGAAAATGAGAAACTACCGATTATAATCTAATAAAATTTTATCCTATCAAAAAATGAAACCTTTTTAAAATTTTGAAACATAAAACTAGGGCTATAGGATGAACGTTGGGGGATATCCTAGGGATTAAGCCTAATACATTCATTCATAGGTATTTACTTGGAAATGAGTCAAAAATACTAAGATATCCCCAAAGTTGGCTCAACTTGACCCTTTTAGAAGTAGTAAAAAATATGTAAAAAGACATTTTGGATATGAAATAATCGACGCCATCTCATAATCTAGATGGGTGAGTCCCATTCAAATTTTCCAAAAGAAAATTGGATACATAATTGGGTGATATAAGAAAAATTTGTTAGTATCCCTAAGAATTTAGAATATATTGAGTGTTTTTATAATTTTTTGGAGTCTTGTCCATGGGACCAAAAAAATAATACTTCCCCATACCTGTGGTGGAGAAAATACTAGAGTAACTAGCTAGTAAGGATTATTATTACTTCCTTGATGAATGTTTTAGGTATTTCGAGATACGAATTTCCTTATATGACCAAGACAAGTCCACTTTTACATGTCCCCTAGGTATGTTTTCTTATCGAATGATTCATTTTAGTGATTTTAATTACCTATGTAGCATCTAATGATGTATGATAAGTATCCTCCCAAAATTGATTAGGAACTCCAAAAATTTATTTTTGGATGAATTTTCTGTATTTGGATCTCTTTTAAAATATATATGCAATGTTTGGAGAATTTTTTAAAAATATATGTTGAGAAAAACATGGTTCTAAATTTTAAAAGGTTTCATTTTATTGTAGAAAAATAATTTTTTTTGTACAATTTAATTTCTAAAAGTATAATTGAATAAAAAAGACAAAGTTTATAGTAATTACATACTACCTTACCCACCACTATGAGACATAATAGATGATTTTTAGGCCATTTTGGATTTTCTATAAGTTTAATTAATGACATTATAAAATTTTATTTTCCCCTAAATAACCTAATCACAAAGGATACTAATTTTTTATGATTCATGTACAATATAATTTGATTGGAAGAAAGGATATTTTACCCCTACCACCATTATCTATCCATAAAACATCATTTTTTACCTTAAAATTTTATGTGATGCTTTAAATATATATAGGGGATATTCTTTCCCAATTGATTAATGGACTTCAGAAAGTGATAGCCTCATGCTCGGAGACCCTAGACACTACCAGATTAACTAAAAAATAACTGAGAATGGTTTTTTTCTCTATAACGGAATACTTCAAGAAATTATGTTCATATATTTTAGGGAGTAATGTAACTATTTATTATTGATATGTATCATTTAGATATTTAATTGAGAGAACTAATGAAAATCTCAGACTAATGGGACGGATGTTGCTGCAGTAAGTGTTTGAATTGAAAATTGAGGATAAGAATGGTTGTAAAAATATGGTCACCAAACACATGATCTAGTTTCCTCACATATACAAGGTAGAACTAATCCTTAAAATGATTTTGGATTATTCATTCCCAAGTGATAAACAATAAAAAGTCATCTAATTTCCCTGATGTTCTAAAACAATGAATGTTTTCATCGTAGAAAATGTAACACCCTGTGATTTTTAGAAATATTTCCTTTTAAATCTTTCTTTTTGATATCTTGTGTTACATGAAACACCATGTTTATCTTACAATTCATGAAACATACATTTTGAATCAAGTAAATCATACTGTTAAAAAATATTAACATTAAATATGATAGTTGTCAACTAACTATTGGAATGGTTGGTATAAATATTATTAATTAAGTTATGAAAATATATGGTTTTCACATGTATTTAAAGTAAAAAATTTGGTGACCAAATAATTATAAATTAAAATAAGAAACATTTTAAAATAATAATAATAAATCTGAATAAATATTTTTATTTGCACATAAGTGTTTTACATAAATAAATTTTAAAAAAATCACTATTGGTGAATGGTATTAATTAAATGTATATATTAAAAATTCAATACAATATTTAAAATTCATCTTTTTTGTTTTGTAGAAATGATATAAAATAAATCCAAATTTATGTATAAAAACTATATTTTTTTAAAGTAATTTCGACGCATTTTGTACGCTTTTTAAAAAATAATTCTTGGAAAAAATTTAAAATTAATTTGAAAAAAGTTTATTTATTTTTGAAATTGTTTAATTCAAATTTACCTTTAGTTAATTTTTTATAATTTTATGAGAAGATAAATTTTCTATAAATCGTGAAAAATACTGGTTTTTATTAAATAAATTCATATATTTTAAAGAATATAAGAGTATAAATATTATTTCAAAATTGTTTTAGAAGTAAAATTAGTTCAATTATAAACCTATTAATATAATTTAGGTAATTATAATAAATTTAATATTTCATTTTGATATAAAAACATTTTAAACTTCTTAATATTTTCTCTCCAGAAAACTATTTTTTTATCGTGTATGTATGTTTATTATTAAATTAAAATTTTTCAATTTTGTGACTGTAATTTTGAAAAATTGGTTCCATATATGTAATAATAATAATATATTTTTTATAATAAATTAGACTTAATTTTTTATGATAAGGAATTGAAAAATCCGAAAAAATCATTTACCAAGGTTATGGTAAAAATAGGATTACCACAAGGTAAACTAAATAGATAAAGGTTAAAAAAGACCTAAATTATGTTTGACACCAATTTCATGGCCATATTTATACCTTATAACATCTAAGGTTATATAATGGCCCAATTTGGATCATTTTTATCTAAAAAATGTGGTGATAACTTTTTCTTTACAAAAATTACAAGTGTGTCACTCACCTCACTTATAAATGGTCACCCCCTCTCCTATTCTATTCACACTTATGACATCCATTTATTTATACAAAAACATCCCAATTAAATTCATTAATTCCCTAAAATAGTCCTAGAATCATTAGTTTGGTCCTAAATATAACCTAGTAATGATTGTAGAGAAAATCAATAGAAGTTTTCTAAAAAATAGTTAATGTCCCTAACTGAGCATTTTATTATATTTCTTCCTCAACCTCATTAAATTGTTATTTTAAAATTATTATATAAAAACCTTTTTATCTTAATTATACTGAAAAAAAATTTATGTTAATTTCATTCTCTACAACCATCTTCACTTCCATCAAATGGGATAAAAAATCATCATTCATGTCTACTGCAGACTACAACCTCACGAAATGTTGTCATTCCTTTTCCATAACCTCCTCTCAAAGATGAATATAAATATGGATTTAATGTTTATATAAGATATTTATGATATTATCATACCTTTTTAATTATAATACCACATATTAAATCTTACCATTTAACATGTGGTAAAATAATAATGTCACTCATGTGTACAGAAGACTACAACCTCACAGACTGATGTGATGTGTTTTTACATTTCCATTTTACATGGATTGTAATATGGAAATATTAAGTGAATATATATTAATATTTTAAAATATTTATGCATATTTAATAAATATATAATTTATACCTTCTGAATTTCAATTCCATGGGTTATAGGATAACATTGTTTGTGTATATGGTGGACTACCGCCTCACAAAGCTATATGATTCGTTTTTCACTAACACTTTTCAGGGAAGGTAATATGGGTAATTTTAATGACTATATTTGATATATATGAAATAAAAATGATTCTTTAAATTTAATATATTATTTTCATTTATTTGTTTTCATCTTTTGGGAAAATGGAAGTAGTGTTCATGTGTATGTATGGTTTACCCTCTCCAAGAATAGTGTATTTCATTTTATATTTCTAACATTTATGGATTAACATCTCTCTAAATATATATATATATACTAAATAAATTTGATATCTATACCATGGTTAACATTCACAAGATGTTGGAACCATGATCAAAGTAATTGGAGAAAAAAAAACTTACAGGAAAAAGAAAGTCGTTATTTTCTAAAACATGACTTTAACATGGAATTGTTAATAAATATGAAATAATAGGTCACAAGTAAATAATATATCATATTAAATATTTATTTATTTATTTATGTTTATATAATACAATTATAATAAACATATCTTTATTATATATGAGTTTCAAATGTTTTTTAAAGAAGTCGAGACATAACGAAAGGTATTTTCATCTCACTTTTTAATTTTGTGGGACACGTACTATAATCAAAACCTCTTTATTTTATATGGTGTGTGTAATACCCATGATTTTTTATGATTATTATCCTGAAAATTATGGGTATTTAAATATCCATTTTGGTATTTCTCTTTCATTGGGTTTACTATTTCAATGTTATCATCACATTAAGGGGATTTTGTCTCCATTTTCCATCTTTGAAGCATATCTTATATTATTCACCTATCATCGTTTATGAGGTTTAAATACAATCCATATTATATTTAATATCTTAAATTTATTTATTTTCATGATATTCTTAGTTTCATTTAATGGTATTCCTTCAAGGGGGTTATGATTCGATGTTACAAAGTGGCAATGGTTTTATGATAAAATTTCATTGTTTATCGATATTGTTTATTTTTATGCTTATAAGGATGAAATATTATGATATATATCTTAATAAACTAATAAATTTTCTTCAACTATATTTATTTAATTTTAATACACCTTTGCCGTCATTTTCCTCAATTTATATGCTCAATATTTTAATACAATTTTTTAATAAATATCATCTTTATTTCTCCATTCATTCAAAAAACATTTCTTAAAACAACATGCTTTCTGAAAAAATAATTTACATAATAAAAATGATTTATTAAATATATTTTTATCCATGTTTGAATTATTTTTCAATTTTTTTAAATGAATATTTATTTCATTTTCCAATCAATGCCTATTTGGATTTTTCCAAAAAAGTGAAGGTGATAGTTGTTTTAATGTAAATTGAATGAGTGGTATCTTCCTCTATCATAAAAAAATAATATTTATAAATATTAGTTTATAATTTTCAAGCATTATATTCAAATTAAATAATATTTAGAAATTTTTATACTTAAAAAATCAAAGTGGAATGGATACTTTCGTCCATAAATGTTTTAAATTATTATTGAGGCTTAATTTATAATTTTCAATATTTATTTTCAAAGAAAAGATTTTTAAAAATGATTTTGGTTCAAAAAAAGTTGAATGGGAAATGGTAATTTTTAATAAAAAATATTTGAAATTATTTTTAAAGCTTCCTTTTATAAGTTTAAAATTATATTTTTTAAATAAAATTATTATGATTTTTTTGTCTAAAAAAGTTTTTTTCAATTTAGAAATGGTATTTTCATCCAAAAATTTTCTAAGGGATATTTAAAAATAAATTTTCATCTAATATGACATAATTTGATGTTTTTTATTCTATAAAAGGGATGTAATATAAGTGTAAAAATATTATTATTTGTATCAATTTTTATTTTGATGATGAAAATACATATTTATAAAACCTATTTCTCTTCCACTATTTATACTATCAAAAATTTCTAATGAAACCCACTTATTTTTCAACAGTTTATACTATGATTATATAATGAAATGCATATGAAACTTTTTTATTTTATATATTTTATATTATGATGAAATATTTATGAAAAAAAAGAATTTTATTAGATTCTGATATAATTAATTTTTTTAATCTTTTGCAACACATAAGTATGATTTTCATTATGTGGTGGGTGGGGACCTATATCTCCCTTAAATGCATAGGGTAATGAACGATATATCATGACATAAATGGGAATGGAATGGGGATTTAACCTATTTTAGTAATTGAATTTTTTTATTATAGTAGTCTTGGGAGTGAACCTTGAATACTATGATGGTTTGGGGAGTGAACCAATTCCACTATGACAGTCTTAGCAATGAGACCTAAACTATTATAGAAATGATTTTATATTCTTTTGTTTATGATATAAATCAATGTATTATTCAATTTTTATGTTCTCATGGTTTATATTCCTTGATTCCATTATTATTAATGTATTATGAACTAACAATATTTATTCCATGACTCAATTTTATGATCTATGATATACAGGGTTTATTTTTTTAAATTTTATTCTCATTTTCTCATACCCTTACGATCATGATATATTGATCTCTCCATTTTTTACCCTTATGTAACATATGAGATCATCCTTTTTTATTTTTCCTTTACCTATGTTATGAAGAAACATTTTAGGTAGGGTATTTCTAAGAAGAATACAATGTGGGGATATCTTTATGGCATATGATGAAGATCATTTAGTAAATAAGAATACATTGTGTTTAGTCTCCAAAGAAAATATACCTTTATGATCCTTATAAATTTGTATGTGTAATGTAATTAATATTTATTTAAAAATAAATAATATATATATGTGAGAATTTTATGACTATACAATTGGTAAAAAAGAATAAGTTTAGTTAACCTTTAGAAAATATGATCAGAAAATTTTTGTGAGATCCCTAGAGATGTTTCTATGGATAATCTATGGATATGTATAAGGATAAGTATAAGGATGATTAAAAGTATATCAAAATGTTCTTGAATAATATTAATGGATAGAGTGAGTGGTTTCCAAGCAATTATATCCCTATCTGGATTCTACAAGTGGTTGTGACTCGAGAACAGAGGTACCTAGGGGAAATAACTCCAAAGGGGAGCACTGTTATAGACTTCTTTGTCACTTGTTGTATGAAAAAATAATTTACTCACAATTAGTTTGACACACCCAAGGTATATGCGTCATAAAATCATAAACAATTTATTCACCATCATCAAATATTTAAATAGTGACCATAAATGACATTTGTTAAGCCTAAGGTTTCATACATTGAAAAGAAGGTATCATGATTTAGACATCATTTAAGTGATTTTTCACTATTATTTGGATTCCCACTATGAATATTATTTCCCAAATAATGAGTTTTGGTTTTATTCAATGGAAGGAACTGAAAGGAAATATAAGTAACTAGATAAACATTGAATTTGATAGACAATGTTTTGATTGGCTACTAAATTGGATGATGACTATATGGAAGAATATTTTGATTATTCCTATTCATTTATCCTGATATATGATTAAAAATTTTCACCTAAAATAACTCTCAAACTCACCAAAAAAAATAATGATATAGTTATTTTAGAGTTTAGGTGGGGGAGACCATGGGGGAAAGAATATTAATTTTCTTATATGTCAAGAATGTTAGGAGAAACACTCAACGGAATGTCTAAAAAGAATGTGAAGATGTTTTATGTGTGGAGAAGAAGGGAATAGAGTTAGAAATTATAGATGGAAAATGAAAAGTTTAGTTCATGAAATGGATGGGAATATTGGTCTCCCAAAATTATTATGAACATATTTATATTTTAAATATAGAAAGTATAGGCATTATGCAAATCGACTTCTAAGTTGGAAAGCTCGTGAAGAAAATCAGAAAGTATGCATGATTAATAGTTATACATATAATGATTAATAGACTAAAAATGACATATAAAATGTATGGGTTATTCTAACAGTATTATTTATGTTAAACATAAGAAGAATGATTAAATTGAGGTTGATTAATGTTAACACATGATTCATATTTTATATTATATGAAATATTTATTAAGGAATAAGATGATGAATCCTATTTAATGGTTTAGTAATTAAGTGGGATGATTTATGTGTTTATGTATTTGAATTCAAAAATTATGATATTGGAATCGTGGAATATATAATAATTTGTTTTGTATAAGTTTTTAATTATTTATTTTCAATAAACTTTTCAATGGTAGTAATGAACTAGAAAAAAGATTTAATAGCAAGGTCATATTTTTTGGGAAACACATGATTAAGGGAATATAACCCTTAATATATTCCGAATTTTGATAAAATGGAGTTTAGTTTGGATGAAGAGATTTTTGATATAGATA
The DNA here is from genome assembly GCA_963277665.1 of Viscum album. NCBI lineage: Eukaryota > Viridiplantae > Streptophyta > Magnoliopsida > Santalales > Viscaceae > Viscum > Viscum album. The sequence continues at coordinate 519,511,038 of OY728143.1, forward strand.
AATTAAACTGGATAGTATTGATGACCCTATAAATTATAGTGATTTGTTGAAAAAGTTGTATATTTTATCATTGATGGGGTTTACAAAATTTTTAGATTCATGGAACATATTCAATAATTTATGGTTTCATTTAAGGAAGGAGGGAGAGTTTATGTTATCATTTAGGTTCTATGGTAATTTTAAATATTACAATGCTTTAGTAGAATATATGATCAAGGTATTCACATATTTGTTATGTGGTGATTAAGAACTACATATTTTTATTTGGGAGATTATTGTTAAGTTGATTTAGTTAAATTTAGTTGTCTTTTATATATATTTTGAAATATTGAAGGGTTGTAACATTAACCATTTATGGAATTGTTTAAGTTTAATTTTGGATGAGGTTTTTTGGATTAATTTATAATTTTAAGATATGATAACTTATGTAAAACTTGTTTGAATAAATTTTTTTAAAAAAATAACCAATGATAGAAGGTATGAATTATCAATTTTTTTCCATATTATTATTTTTTAGTACTTCATATATGAAAAATTCATCTCTTATCGTGGGAGGTTAAGTGTAAATTGATCAACGCACAAAAAAAGGATAGGATTGTGATTATAAAATGGAATAAAATAAAGTAAATATATATTCTCATAAAAATTAAAAAACATTAAAAAATGTATATTGAAATTAAATGGTGTCTAATTACCATAATTTTTTATGATATCAATGACCATTTTTACACTTATTTTGTTTATGCTTATTTATTCTTTGATTTTATCATGATCTTTCACTTTCTTCTAAAAAATGATATCCTCCACCCACAACAATTATTTAGACATTACACATTTCTTCCATGTCTAAATATTAACTTACCATCTATATTATCTTTTTTTAATACCTAGTATATGTTATTCTTGATAATATTTTTACATCCCATTTTATTTGCAAGAGAAATTTTTATTAACCCATTTTATGATGTTAGTTTCCCACAAAGGGGTTTTCAAATTTTAATCCCATGATTACCAAAAACAAGTTCAAATTGGGGGGACATGGTTTATTTAAATGGGTTATAATGTAACTCCCAAATATTTTGTGAAAAAAATATTTCAAATTACTTTTTTATAGATTATGTTACATACAACCCCGATTTTATCTTGTATTACATGCAACGTTGAGTTTAAAAGAAATAAGATAAAGTATTAAAATGTTATTATTTATTATGACAGTTATCACCTAGAAATTTGAATAATGGGTATGAATAGTATTAACTAAAGTTTAGAAATATATGTTTTCAAAATGTAAATAAAATGAATTCATTGGTGACCAACTAATTATAAATTAAAATAAGAACCATTTAAAAATAATGAACATATTTTTGTGAAAAAAAACTATTCTTATGCGCACAAATATGTTTTACATAAATATATTAAGAAAATTGAAATATATTAGTGAAATATTAAAATTCTATATTCAATTTCATATTTAAAAATCGTTTTATATTTTAGGCATGCAAGAGAAAAAATAAAAACAATTTAATACGTAAAATATATAGTTTTCTTGAAAAACGTTTTCTCGGATTTCGCGCACTTGTAAAAATTAATTATTGGCGCTATTAGAAAATTTTCCTGAAAAAAATATAATTAAATTCTAAAATCATTATGTAAAAATTTTCAAAGGGTGAATTTTTGAGAATTTTCTGATGAGATAAATATTTCTATGATTAGTGAAAAAAATAGTTTTTATGAAGAATTTTTATTTAATTAAAATATTTTAAGAGAGTAAACAAAATTAAGATGGTTTTAAAAGAAAAATTAATTTAATTATATATCTATTAATCCAATTTTATGTCATTTTAAATAATTTCATATTAAATTTGGATATAAAAGAATTTTTCCAAATAATAGGCAACATCCCAAACCAAACAATTTATATTATTTCTTCATCCACATAAATTAATTATTATCAAACCATTATAATATAAAAACCTTATTATATTCTATATAATTTTATTTTTTTGATTTATTTTTATACCCTATAACCATATCCACTACTAACAAATGGGATATAATATCATTATTCGTGTGTATGGCATATTAGAGCCTCAAAGACCGATGTTATTTACTTTTCATCATCACCAAACATGGATACATAAAATGATGGGTTTAATATTTAGATGTGATATTTATGATATTATTTTACCTCTATAATTATAATACCACATCTACCTTCTTACGTTCCAACCAGTTGGAAAACAATAACATCACTCGTGTGTATGGAGGAATACCGCCTCGTAAACTAGTGTGTTGTGTTATTCCATTTCCTTTTTAATTGGATGATAATAAAGATAGATTAAATTAATATATATATATATATATATTATTAGTGACATAATTTTTTATCTTAAATAAATATATCACATATACCTTCTTACTTTCTATTCAGTGGGGGGTGCGATAATGTCGTTCATGTTTATGGCGGACTACCACCTGACCAATCGATGTGATTCTTTTTTCAATAATTATATTTATGTAAATTAATAAGGGAAAATAGATGAGTATATGTGATATATGTGAAAAAACTTATTCTATGATGGTAATGTATTATTTACCCTTATTATGTTTCATCCATTTAGAACATAGAAATAGTGTTCATATATATGTATTACTTACCCTCTCTATGAATGGTGTATTTCATTTTTCTCTCTAACTTTTATGGATTAATATCAATACCAATATACTTAATATAAATGAAATTTATATAATTTTTAAAATTATCAAGATTATGTAACCATGATCAAAGTAATAGGACCAATTATAATAATTCAAAACATAAACAAAAAACAAAGAAGTTATTGCCTGAAATGTGACATTAACCATAAGTTATTAATAAACATGTAATCAAGTTAACAAGTAAATCATATATGGTATTATATAAATAATTATGTTTTTTTAATATATGTATAAAAAACTTATATGTATTATGAAGGATGTAAAAATTTGTATGAAGTATGTCGATACTTAAGGTAAAGAATTTCCATCACAATTTTTACTTCTATGAGACGCATGCCATATTCACCACATATTTATTTTATTTGTTATATATTCTTACCATGAATGTATTTTATGATTATTATCATGAAAATTATTGTTATTTACATATCCATTTTATCATCTCTTCCATGGTGATTACGGTTTTAAAGTTACCAACTCGGTAAGGTATTTTTATCCCAATTTCCTTATCTGAGACATATATTACGTTATGCACATATTTTTTTATGTACTTCATGTAAAAACACTTTTAAACATAATATGTTGAATTTATTTATTCTCATGATATTGTAAGTTTCATTTTATGTTACTCCATCACAGGTCATATGACTCAATGTTACTAATGTGGTAATGATTTTATGATAGAATCTTATCATTTATCAAGATTGTTTATGTTTATGCTTCGGATGATGAAATATTATGATATATATCTTAATAAACACATCAAATTTATTAACCTATAATTTTTTCATGAGAATAAATAGTTTCCATTTATTTTCCTCTCTTTGTGTACTCAAGAGTTTAAATTATTTTTTTAAGAAAACATTTCTTTATTTCTATCTTTAGTCGAAAACATTTTTTTATACAAAACTTGTTTTCTAGAAATGTTTTCAAAAAAATGTTTTCAAAATTCTCAAAATTATTTATAAAAATAAAATTTTCCTATGGTTTAATTTTTTTACACAATTTTTTTAAAGTAACCTTTATTCCATTTTCTAATCAATGCAAGTTTGGATTTTAGTGGCATAAAAGGAATCTTTCTTTAATGTGTATAGAATGAACTGTATTTTCTTTTGTCATCACCAATTCATATTTTTAGTGATTACTTTATAATTTTAAAATTTTATTTTCAAGTAAATGTATTTTTAACATTTTTATATTTTAAAAAAATATGGAATGGATATTTTCCTTAAAAAATGTTTTAAATGATTTTTTAAGCTCCCTTTATAAGTTTTAAAGTTCATTTTTGAAGAAATGTATTATTAAATTGTATTTTTTTTACAGAAAATTCATTGTGGAAATCATATCCTCCACAATATATATTTTAAATGACTTTAAATAATTATTTATAATTTTTAAAGGTTATTTTCAATGACTTTTTTAAAATTGTTTTATGTTTTTAAATGTGTTTTTTCAAATTGGAAAGGTTATTTTCCTCCAAAAAATCCAAGTTATATTTAAAAAAAAATCCACCTAAGATGACATAATTTGATGATAATTATGATTTACTAGTGATATTATCCAAGGATACCATTCTTATTCTTTCTCAGAAAGGTTTGTATTAATGATGAAATGATTTTTATAGAACTTTTTTCTATTCAATGAGTTATACCGTGATAAAATTTTTATCATACTCTTTTTTTCATGAGTTATTCTATAATGAAATGGTAAAATGGATATGAAATATTATTATTTTCCATGAGTTTTTTTATGATGAAATTATTATGAAACCTATTCCTTTTCTTAGGATCTGATATGATGAATTTTCTATAATCTTGTGAAAAGTGTATCTAATATTTTCATTATGTGAAAAGAATAACATATATGTCCCCCTAATGAATTGATTAAATATTGATATATGATGTGATAAAAAGGAGAATAATGGGGAGTGAACCAAGTTTAGTAAGGGTATTTTCCCATTATGTTAGTCTTAGGAGTGAATCTTAACTACTCTGATGGTTTGGGGAGTGCACTCATTACACTATAATAGTCTTCGTAATAATCCTTGAAATATTAAAGAATTAATTTTATAATCTTATGTCTATTCCAAAAATCTATATCATTTGATAATTCTATTTCTTCATAGTTCATGATCTTTGATTACATGATGATCTATGTCTTCTTAACTTCCAAGATTTATTCCATGGATCAATTTTATAATCTATGATATGTAGGGTATGTTTCTTGAAAAACAATTATCATTTTTTCAAACCCGTAATATCAATATATATCAATGTATCCCTTGTTTATCCTTACTTATAATTTAATCTCAACCTTTCTCGGGTGTTCTTTCCCAGGGTTATGAATAAAAGTTTTAATAAGGGTATGTATAAGAAGACTACTTCGTGGGAAGATCATTATGGGATATATTAATGATCATTTGATAAATAAGAAGTCTTTGTAACAAGTCTCTCAAGAAAATAAACATTTAATATATTTAGGCATGTGTATGTTTAATGTAATGAATATTCATCTAAAAATATGTTATATCAATATAGGATAAGTTTACTTATTTTCAAAAATGGTACCATCCTTATTTCCTAAACAACAAACCACTAAATTTAAATCTTAATAAAACTATTATTTTTGAGAGAATCATTATTTATAGAAACTTTTTAATGACTAAATACTTATAAGGTGAATCCATTAAGAGGAAATGAACTTTTCTCTATGTTTTTATCATAATATTTCATATAAAGGCCATTTTAGATATCAAATGACCAATATAAAATTTTTGAAAGATGGAATGTTTGGGTAATCGGTTTTTAATTACACAACTTCTAATGTACTTGTTTAATTTTAAAAATACATGAAATTCCCATAAAACTATTGATTTTATATGAGATATTTAATGAATGAGGAAATCACATCATGGTCCCGTTTAATGTTTCATTTATATTTTCCTAAATGTTTTTAGCAGTTTGTTGTGTTTCTATGTTGATTAATGTGGAATCTACATAAACTAATGTTTCAGAAACTATGATTTAGTTTCTAAAATCAAATATTTTTGTTGGTTTATAATACCTCAAGCTATAATATGTGATCAAGGAACCCACATCTATAACATGTTCATGGAGGCCTCATAAATAAATTTAATGAGGTCCCCAAAATGTCCACCACTAACAAACCAAGAACAAATGGAATGTTCGAGGTGTCCAATAGAGAAGTCAAAATAATTTTAGACAAAAAAATTTAGCATAACCATAGAGACTAAATTATTAAATTTCAGGTTTTTTTGTGGGTATATAGAAATACCTACAAAACCCACTTATGTATATCACAAAACAAATTTATTTATGGAAAACATTATCACTTTCCAAATGAGTTATAGAACAAATCCTACTAGGCCTTCAAAATAGTAAACCTAGAGTTTCATGAGGTTACATAATAGAATAAGATACAGATGAGGTATCATGAGGATTTGACAAGAGAATAATATGAGAACTCAATACTATATAAGGAGAAAACTAAATATTTTCATGATAAATTGATTGAGAGAAGAGAATTCCATGTTAGAGAAAAGGTGTTGTTATTTTCTTCAAGGGTGATTCTCTTCCATTGTAAGATTCATTCCAAGTGGATTGGGTCGTGCACAGTGACTAATATGTTACCTTTTGGTCTATTTTATACTCAAGGAAAATTTTTAATGTCCTTATTAAATTTTAAAGGAAAACTATTTAAATTTTTTTCAGAATATAGGATTCAAGCCCTCTCCCTTATTCAAATACATACAGCACTATAAGGTTCTATCTTTTCCTCATGTTCATCTGGATAATTACTTTATTTTGAACTATTTTTCATTAGCAAATTAATGATAGAATTAACTTGGTATTATCTCTAGACCAAATGTTTGGGATAAGTAAAATGTAATTTTTGGAATTTAATACCATTATCCTGTTTCATATTTAAAAACATATATATATATAGTGAAAATCTTGAAAATAATCAACAATAAAAATATATACATAACCTACCTATATTTTTAGAAGTTTTTGTGTAGTTTTAATAAGTTTATATTGTAATATTTTTTGGTTTGAAAATAAATAAAATTTAGAAAAAAAGAAAAAAATAGATAAGAAAATTTAACTTCAATGGTGTTCTACAAAATAAAAATATCATGTTGGTTTTTTAAGATTATACTGATTCTAGATTTATTGACTGTAAATTATTTTTTATTGAACATAATCAATATTATATGGAAATTATATTTTAAGAAAAGTAAATATAGTGAAAACTAAAAATACATATTTGGAATAAGTATTTTAACATGTGGTAATAGAAATTTCAAACTCAAACTAGAGTGACCCGTACATTTCAATTAAGTAACACTTAAAGTATCCATCCTAAAAAAATTCATATAATTACTTTGAACATCGAAAAAATGGACAATTTGGATCCCATAATGAATATTTAACATAATTTAACTGGTTGTGTGAGTATTCCTCTGTGAAAATTTTAATAATTTAATTTTCATTGTTCTCTACATTTACATTGTTGGGAAAAAAATGAAGAACAAAGTTTTCGTATGTCAAAAATAAATTCCTTTAGGTGAGGGGAATAATGAACCCATTAAGGGTGAAATTGGATTATAAAAATAATATTTTGTGGGTATTAATTAAGTGTTAATGTGAGATTTATTTTATGAATATTTTGATCAAGGTATAGATTTAATTTTTAGTTATTAAAATTTTAATTCCACTTAAATCATTTGAATTCACTAGTGAAGCTAGAATTTGAAAGTGAATGGAAGTAAAGTAGTGTGTTAAAGTCACATAGCAGGAATAACCATTTAGTGGTGGAATTGGTTGATATTATTCACTTCTGGATGTGTATTTGAATTTTGGAAGAACAATCAAAAAAATTAATCCATTGATAAAAATTTCTCGGAGGGAAATGGTTCAAATGTGGGGGAGTGATGTGATCCCAACTTTTTAAAAAAATTAATTTATTTTCATTTCTAACAACCCCCATAACTAATTCAAATACTAGCTAATTAACACAATTCTTATACTCTTTTATAATCTATATTTATCTATAAATGGATTCAAATTATGATCTTCTTGATTTTTTCATTTTTTGGAATTAAATAAGGAATCCCAATTTTTATTAACAAATCATGTTTTATCTCGAGTTAGATTCCTAAATTGATTAATTTTTTATTTATAATTATTTCATTCATAAATAAATTGAAAATAATCTTCACATTAACATTTAAATTGAATTTGATTATTTCTTATTTGATATGGAACTCATATTCTTTAATGTATTTATTTTTTTATCTTAATTTTTTTAATAATATTTGAATTTAATGAAATCCATAAAATTTAAAAAAAATTAAAAAAATTAATTTATCATTTTCAATTTAGATATTATTTTTATGATTATTTTTTTTCAGGGAATTTAGATTTTGAACTTGTTGATGAATTGTAATTAATTTGTAATCAAATTGTTCGAAAGATAAATTTGTGATTTTTAATTATTTTTATCATTTTTCAAGTTTTATGGAAAACATTTATGCACTAATTTTTTTTGAATGTACAATTGAAATGAAAAAATGTCCCCTGGAAAATCTAAAGTGACCATATATTGAAAGTGTAGTCACGTAAGTGACCATTCCTATAAAGTGAATTTGTAGAGTGTTTTTATGTCAAAACATTGGTGGCTATTAAAAAACTAACCATGAAAAAAAATTTCAAAGTGACCATGGTTGTTAAGATGAATATTCAGGGAAGTTTCCCATGTCAAATATATTGACCATTAGTTCATATATTTCAAGTAATTGTGCATCCACTCCTACCTATTATGGAATTCCAATCATCTTACAATGAGTCCCCCCTTTCTATCCCAACTGTGTATCCACCTTTAAACCAAAAAAAGGTCTATGGACATTCAATTATTCATTATATAATGAATCTTCAACTTTATATGTGACTACAGGCTACTATAAGTGAATAAAATTACCATGAGGATAATATCCACATGTAGAAAAAATCTAAAGTTCCATGTTCAAGATTGTAGTGAAGAAAAATGAATATTGAACCATATCTGAGAATGTTTCCTCCCAAATTCCACATTAAAAATTCAAGTTTTTTCATTGCTGAATCAAGGAAGAACATCGAATATCGGTGACACTAATGAATCCTTAATGACCCAAGCCTCATAGCATATCTTACCTCTGATAAATAAAAGAAAATAGATTCTTACATTTGAAGCTACTATGTTTCCACTAAAAAATAAATAGAGGAATACCATGTCATGTAATCCTTTGATGATGGTATCGCTAATTTCATGTCACTGCTTACCAAATCCATTATGCTACCCTCCTAGATAGAATATAAAACCCATGATAGAACTAGAATATATTGGATGATATTTCCTATTGTGTTTGAGGATAAGACAAATACACACTCTATGCATTGTATTCTTGAGGAAGGAGAAGCTCTTGACACCAAAGTAGAACAACTATAATCATTCCACCCTAGAAGAAGCACCTTATTCCATCCATCAGAAGCCCAATCTCAACCACTTTTTAATTCATGACAAAATTTAATCTTGAGGGTAGATAAGATCTATTGTAAAAAATGAAACTGAGGAACCAATTATAAATAAATTGGAATAAGGGTCTAGTCATTGAGGCCAAAGATGACATGAATCATCAAGAACAAGAACCATCCTATGTCCAAGCTTGAAAATTAGGAGTAAAAGGTAATTATGCTCATATAAACTGAGATATAACTAATCCACTTGATTCTGAACTCAAAGTAGTTAAAAATAATTTGATATAGATTTTTTTCTATAATTAATGGTGAGAAAAAATTAGATATATTTTCTTGGACCTTATTCCTTTTTACAATACTAGTTAGAAGAGGTCATGACTCATGATGAATTAATTACCTACTTCATACAAATGAGATTAAAATTTTCTTCTTGGTGGAAGTCTCCAATGAAGTTAGACACACAATTTCTAGTTCCCCCTTTTGAGAAACCTTCTCAAGCCACAATAACTAAATTTATAATGTCCATACCATATAATGAAACATTATGGATGGTGTGATCTCTAGAACCCAATTATTACGATGGAAATTCATCCACAATTTAGATGATTTTCTATTCAATATGTAGTAAAAAAAATATATTTAAATAATGGAGATGAAACCTAGGATCACATAGGATGAAGTTCAGGTTGGAGCCTAATTCCCCAAAGGCCCACTTCCCAAGGATAAAAATAAAATATCAAAGCCCAATGCATCATAATCTTTATTCGAAGAAAATTTTATTAACTCTTGGTTTTGATGTAATAATGAAATTCACCTCCAACTTTTATGAATATTGATCCTGGGAGGAGTGTGAATAAGTTAGGTAAGACTCTGGATTCTCAATAAATCCATCTAAAACATCATTCTCAACACTCTCTAATCATCCAAAGAAGATGTATTTCTTTTATTTTCACACTATAATTTAGGATTATTTTGGAAACTATGAAATTATTAGCTCAAGAAAATTAATCTTTCTCAAATCATATGGGTTTTTTCCTATAATAAGAATCACTATTCACTAGAGAAAGGGTCTAGTGGGCAGTGAAAAAATCACTAGATCAACTGGATTTGTTGCTTTGTTCTACTAAATCAATTTATTTTATTCCTATTTTGTATTCTCTAGTGATGGAACTCTAGGATAATTTTGGATTAGCTAAGGATGTGTCTCACACCCCTATGATGAGTTCTATTTTTCCATAACAATGATTCGATATTTAATTATCTTGATGTGTTTGGATGTGAATCTTTTAGAAGATACTTATATGTATCTAAATTTAAATTTTTTTTCCTTCATTCATTGGTTTCACAAAAAAGACACTTGAGAACACCATTACTTCTTATGATAATTAACAGTGGGATAGAGCAAGAGTGATTTGTGGTATCCAATCACTAGGATATGTGAGGATAGAAGATACATTGATTAATGTATTTTTATGTTTCAAAATTAAATTCATAGCAAAGACTAATTGGGAATATTTCCTTTCATTACTAAATGAATAAGAATATAAATTGAATAATGATTCATATAAAATTATAGAGAGTAATCTGAGGATATACCTCTATGTTTTGAATATTAAATCTTAAACCAATCAATTTCAATTTTTGTTTTCAAATTTTCAACCCACTAAACAAGATAAAAACACAATCGTATAATTTTTTTCTCTATAGATATCCTGAGTCCCACTTTATAGAATTTTTTTAGTTTCAATATTTTTTTAGGGTTCCCCGTGATATGGGTATGTTGGTAATCATGATGAAGTTATGATATTTTTCACCAGTGGGTGTGGCTAATTATTTTTTAAAAAATTTAACAGGAGGAGGACCAGACAGTATTTTTTCCTAGAATTGGGTAAACTAAGAGGGAAACCATGTTTCACTAGTTTAACCTAACACTTGGATAAAGTTAGGTAAATTGATAGTATCCTATACTGAAGAAGAAGATACAACTCCCATGGTTCAATATTAGTGGTGAGGTTTTTGATGTTTGTAGGGGTAGTGTGCCTACCCTTAGGGGATGCGGCTAAAGGTCCCCATACAAAATTTTGGGGGTTGTAAAACTTTTAATGGACTTTATAAAAGCTTTCCAGAGACACTGGTAAGTCATTGTAGTAGTGTAAACTTTTACATAGTTAGTGTAGTATCTCAATCTTTGGATAGAGCGGTACTTTATCTCATAGTACTTTCTTCCACCAGTCATTATAGTATAATGGACTTACTATATGGTTGGTGGTATAGTTGTACCAAATTATTTACAATCTCATTTTTTTAGGTTTCCAATGTGTGTGAAACTCTAATTTTTTTCCTTATAATTATTCCCATGAACTATGTGATACTTTTTCCTCCCCAGTGACATAGGGATCATTTCCCTATGTATTTAAATCATTGTGTCTTGCTATCATATTCTTGTTATTTTTTTTCTTCTACTCTTATTATATAAATAATCAATTTTTTAATATATTTCCATGAAAAACACACCAAATTGCATAATGAAATTCTAGAAATGAGTTCTTATTGGTGATTACTATGATAGGCAGTGCCATGGATTTGGATCAGACTTTACAAGTCATGTATTATAGTGGGAGGAACTATTCACTAAAAAAACCTTCTCTATGAAACATTAATTTCAAAAATATAGATGAACATTCATGAGAGTCATATAAATGTTTCAGTGATAGTGATAAGTTATTGATAAGTTTTATATGAATAGTGTTCAGTATGTTTTTAATTTCATAGTAGAAACCCATTCAATGTTCTAAGGTAAAATGTGATGAGTTCATCATGAATTGGAGACTAGTTTAGGTTATAAATAATGAATAAAAGTTTTTTGAAGATTATTGGGTGCTTAAATTAATATAGTTGGGATGTTTAAAGTCCTAAATTTAGATGGGTTATGAAATTCAGAATGAATTTTAATTTTTGACTCTCGAGAATTGGTTGTTTGGAGAATTTAGATTCTAATTGGAATTCCATAAGTATGTGAATCATGTAGATATTTTATTTAGTTTGGATTGAGGTCCAAGAGACTTTTTGGTTGCTCATGTGAATCTCTCTAACATTAGGGTTAGTTTTTATTTTTGAAAGGGGTTTTCGAATCTCTCATGGTAACTTCATGATTAGGTAAAACCATGTGTATAATATTTACAATTTATATTTTTATAGGTTGTAGATGCATATTTTTAGAAAACCATGTAATACCTAAAATTTGGATTTTAGAGAGATCTAAATAATTAGTGCCTGATTTTTTGAACTTTGTGGATATATCATCAGGGTGTGCGGTCTAGGACAGTGCAAGCGACCTGGTTTGTTCAATGTTTGGAAAACCTTGTGGCCAAACCACACGAGGGAATGTTGATTGAGAGATTTCCAACCACATGGTTGATTAAAGGATTGGAAGACCATATGAAAACCATTCAACTACTTAGATTTTTTAAAAATTAAGATTTTACCATTTTTTCTACTGAATTTCTAAACTATCACCCCTCTCTCCTCCTACCTTGTGTGCAGACGAACTAAGAAGGTATCATCACTTTATCTTATTTCTTTTTCCCTCCATTCTCCTAAAATTTTATTTTAAGTAAATATTGGTTGTGTGCAACTTGTATTTAATAAATAATTTCTTTGGAGCATGGTAGAATCCCCCAGTTATGATGAGGATTTTTCTTGGCATGGCTAGACGATGTCCCCTGATGATAAATTCATTTCATTGAATTCTTTTCTGATTAAGGTACATCGCCATGTGAATTTTCTTATGTCTATTTTTAAAATTTATTTAAGTTTACTATTGATCGAGTTTTTGTTGTTTGGGATTTTTTCACGAGGTGGTGTTGAGGGAACACTATGGATCTTCCATGGGTGGGTGATCGCATAGTTGGTCCAACATTATGACCAAGTGAGCTATTAGGAATTCATACCTAAATAAATTAAATCAAAAATTTATTTATAATTAATATAATTTGGATTTATAACTTGAGATAGGGACATATTTTGACATACAAATGCTGATTAGACATGGATGGTCTTAGAAGAGAGTATTTGGGATTTCTTAAAAAGAAATTTTATCTTTTGAGGTAGATGATACCTATGAATTTATCTTTCATTTATGAATGTTTTCATATTCATATGACAAGTGTTCAGGCCCCTGAATTTTATTTACCTTTTACATAAATGAAATGTTTATTGAAAAAAAATCTTATGAATGGGTGAAACTATAAAGGGTCATGATAGAACCTTGGTAAATGTAATGATTCCTCAACTACTGATGGATGATAGATGGATTATAAATTGTATTATTTGAGATATATGGGCCCTAAGGCTTATAAATGGATTGAAATTGATGAACATAGTGACCACTAGTATATGTTCCCTTAGACATCTCCTTGTAGTGAAGGGTGTGGAATTATGATGATTGGCTCGAGTAGGCCATGGAGGATCTAAGAGAGACCTAATAGCCCTTAGGCTAGTTTTTTAGAGAGTAGGGTGAGTGTCCCCAATCCCATGAGTACATGAGTATCTATGTGGGTAAACTCTGGGTGTATTTATGATAGGTTGGGTGGGGAAAAAACTAATATATATTTTTAAGTGATATGGGACTTATTCTATCTTATTACTTAGATATTGGTATGACATTTTCAATGAGGCCTACAATATTATAAGATGATTATAGTGATGATGAAGGGTTTTATTCCATCCATGAATTTTTCTTGGACCAATAATGAGAATGATTTGAGGGACCTTATATACGGTGTTTATCCTCTAATGTGATTTAAATGACCACAATGGGTGACTCTAGGTAATTCTGAACCAAAGAGTGGGTTAATGCATGAAAGTTCATATTTTCGGATTTAGATTTCATAGTGGAACCCAAAATTGATGGTGTGATCCCATTGTAACTGTAGAGGTGATGACGGGTTATACGCCTTAGACATTAGCGTATGAATTGTGTGATGGGTTCCGGAATTTGGCCAACCCGTGTTTGTTATTGATGGTATCATAAATTATGAAGTATGTACTCCCCAAACATTGATTACATGAGATATTTCAAGAGGGATACACTGACCTTGAGTTTTTATGAATGATATTCCTAAGTGACTTCTTATGATCTAGTGTTAACACGTGATCCTATACAGAACTCCTAGGATATTACATGGGATTCAATGTCTGGTCCTATATAGAATTTTGGTGATATTACCTAGGATTCAGTGATTATTACTTTATAGGATACCTATGATACTTTCTAGGATATTATGTTTACACATATCACTATATAAGAAGCTTAGGAAACATCATATGATTTTGTGGTTTTCACCCACTAGTATATGAGAGACATAGGTTACATATAAGGATTTGGTAGTTACACCTAATATATATTGAGTAGTGTATTATGAAACAATCCAAGTGGGATGTAATCTCCCCCCACCCCATGAGTGATTGTATTCTATTATGATGATATAATTGTTGGGATCCTACCCAAACCTTGGTATGATTATTCCATGTTATCATAGACACTCAGAAAATGTTCAATATTGGTATGTTCAATCTAAATTATAACCATAAAACATGAGCATTGATAGCAATTAATATTATTTCACTTCTATGTTTTTTCATTCTTCTAAGAATATCACATGTGCATACAATATATATTTTATTTGTATTTCGGATGCCATTATTTGTTTCCTATATAGTTGTACTCACACATTTCTTGGGTGGCCATGGCTCTTGGGTGCCTAATAAAAACTCATTTATCATAGTTTCGGGTATAGAAGAGGCCCAAGGTTGGATTATATAGCAAGATATTTTAGAATAGTATTTGAAGACTGATATGTGATGATTATTGGGATGGTAGTAAATCCTAATATATTATATTATTTTTTAATTGTATGTGTGTTCTTCCCATTGGATGACTGGCTATGATGTATGACTATATGCTACATTTGATTTCATATATCATGATTCTAGTTCGTTAATTATATTTCTTGATATGGTATGTGAGTATGATATACTCTATAATACCAAATGTAGGATTGAAATAATAGAGATATGGAATCAAGTATCTAAAGATGCTTAAAATACAAGAGGGGTGAATAGTATTATTTTAAAATTCTATTTGGAACTTTTAAAGGTGATTATGTTTAACAAAGTTAAACAAGGTAATTCACAAAACCTCTAGTTCTACGCACTTGCTTGATTCAGGAAATATGATTTTGAGAATGTGTATCCAGAAAAATGGTTCAGGAAAATGAAACTTAATGAAAATTTACACCAACAAAGATTCTACCTTAAAGCGTATAGAATCTTACTAAATCAATGTACAAGTATAAGGTAGTATAAGATAGTTATACTTTCCTCAAAAAATAAAATATAGTGGAAAAATTGTAACAAAACAAGTAACATGTATTAAATATTTTAACCCAAAGAGAAGGGTATCCAACAAACATGGATAAAGGTCCCTTGATTTACACTTTCAAGAACGTTTGTCTTACCCACACCAGGGTAAGTCCTAGATACGAATATCGGAGTCTGTCTTTCTATCCCCACAAGCCGTCAACTTTAAGGTAGTCGACATCTCTGTCTTCCTCAGCAAGGAAGCCCTCTTCTTCAAGGTTGTCGGAACCTCTGTCTTCCTATCCCCGGAATCCCACGATTGTATACAGCAACAATCGAAGTCGCAAAAAGAAAATATAAACAAGAAGTTTAGTACACACAAAGATATAAATACTCTCTCTAGAAATTACTTCAGTAGCATGTAATCTCAATATTGATCAACTATTTATTAGCTCTTTCAAATGTGATCCTATTTATAGGCACAACACCAACGGTCGGCTCCCTCCTCCAATGATCATATTTTTCCTTGAATTTCAGAGGGACCTGCACAAGTGTAACTCAAACAACGGTTAGTTAGTAATTGAATGCATGACATCATTTTATAACAAAAACAAGTGTAAGCAAAAATGTGGTTACCTAACCAAAAAGAAATATTCGGAATGTAAGAAAATAAAAGTTTGGAGTCTAACCAAAAATTAATTCGGAGTCTATAATACAAGGATATTCAGATTCTATTTTCTAAGTAATTTGGAACCGGAACTCTATAGAATTCCAGAGTTTGAATTTCAAGGAAATTCGGAATCTGGATTTACAAGAATCTGGAAAATGAACTTACAAAGTTCGGAGTCTGTGTTCATGAGAATTCGGACTCAGAACTCATAGGAATTCGTAACCTGAATTAGGTTTCAGAACTCAGAGGAATTCATAACAAGAATTCAGAGTCTGTATTCGTAAGAGTTCATACTCAGAATTCTTATTCATAATTCAGTGTCAGAACTCAAAAGAGTTCGTAACCAGAATTCTAGGAATTCAGAGTCGTAACTTAGAAGAGTTCAGAGTCTAAATATAGAGAACTCAAAGTCAGAACTCAGAAGAGTTTGGAGTCAAAATTTGAATACAGAATTCGGATTCAAAACTCAGAGGAGTTCCGAGTCTGAATTCAGAGAACGCGGACTCAGAACATAGAAGAGTTCGTAACCATAATTTTGAGAACTCGGACCCTAAAACAGAATGCTTCATATCTAGGTAATTATAAGATTCTAAGGTTTTAGTTATAAACTGAATTTTAAACTTAGAAAAATTATGATATAAGTAATGAAAACATGGTAAGGATAAATTTCCTTGGGGAAAGAAATTTTTCCTTATAGAAGTAAAACACATGGAAAAATTAGATTTGCCTTGAGATAAGGTGTTTGTGATTTTCAAAACAAGAAGAAATGGTAAAGTCATAAGGAAACCTTATTGACTTAATAATCTCCCCCAAGTATTGTGGAATGGAAAAGTCATAAGGAAAACCTTATTGACTCAACAATCTCCCCCTTTTTGGAAAGCACAAACATCCTTATGAAAAAGAATAAAAGGACTTAGAAAATATTTTTCTAGACTTTTAAAATAAAAATTTTCTCCCTTTTAGCATTGTCAAAGATCAATATGACTAACTCCCCCTTAGGCTTTGGAACACTAAGGATCGTATTCTAGATTTTCAGAATGAGACTTTTCATTATCTTGAGTACAGAATTCTCTGTAATGAAAACTCCCCCTTAGATAAACTCCCACTTACTTAGGGATATTTATTCTTTTCATACCATTCTTTTTCATTTCTCCCCCTTTCAGATTTTCAAAATGAATTTGAGGGAATGGAAAAAAATTATAGTACCTGAAATATTAATCCAAAGTATGCAAATAGAAACGAGCAACCAAAATTTCATTAAGATTGGAAAAATTTGTAAAAGGAAAGAAAATACAAAAAATGATCATATTGGATCTTTTTTCCTTCCTTCACCTTGGGTATCAAATTCTTCACTATGTTTTTCATCTTCTTTATCTCTTTGTGTTCTTCCTCTTCTTGATTCTCTAAGGCTTTGATATTTTCTTCCTGAGCCTTTGAAGCCTCTGGCTGAGCCTTCAACAAGTAATCTTGCTTCACTAGCATCTCTTCAATCTCGATCCATAGATCCCTTTCTCTCTTAGAGCTATGAGAAACAGAGTACAACTTCCCATTCAGATCCTTGACCTCCTAAATCCGAGTATTCTGGTCAAGATTTATCTTTTCATCAAATTTATTTGTGAGATCCTTTATTTTTCTATCTTTAGTGTTAAAGGATTCCTTAACATCATCTTGAAACACATTAAGCTCTCTCAAACCTTCAACTATATTCTTTGACCAAATATCCATATTCTTACAAGATATTTTGGGGGTTTTATAGTTGATAAAGAAATATTTGAAGTCTGATTCCAACTTGACACACTTGTCCATCACCATGGACACTGAATCCAATTTTTGGTTCAAAGTATGTTGAAGCATCTGGCATCTGGAATCAATGCTTGGGAAAATCAGAATGGTCCCAAAAAGATTCTTCAAGGATTGGAGTAGGAAATCATGTCCCAGATAATATGATTCTGAATCCGAGACTTTTATTGGTGATGGCTCTTTTTCTAGCTCAACAATCTTCCTCTTCAAAGATCCACTAACTTCCTTATTATTTGAAGCAACTTTAGTTGGTGTAACCTCAATAACCACTTGTTTCCCTTTATTGGTTCTCATAATGGATTCCTCATTCGGAGATTTATGTTCACTGTCAGAAACCTGAACAATATTATCTTCATCTACCTTTTCATTCTTAGCTTTAGCCTCAACATCTTCATGATGTATGAAATCATGGTTTGAACTTTCTTCCTCAAAGAATTTATTAACTTCTTTTTCACCATTCTCATCTTCACCTTCCTCATCCTTCCTAAGAGTTGGGAGCTTTGAAGACTCTACTTCAGAAGTTCAGATTGATAGTTTCTCAGATGGGGTTTCCTTTTCATGATAATATTCAACTTGATTTATAAGTTCTTCAGTGCCATCACTACTTTTGACCTCTTCTTCTCCTTTTTCTTAAACTACCTTTTTCTTCTACAATCTTTTCTTGGGGTTTTTCCAGAGTAAAAAATTTCTTCCCCAGAGTCTCAGGTAGGGGTTCAACCAAGAAAGATTTTGGTACTGGGATGTTCTCGGATGCTATTTCAGTATCCCTCAGAAGGAATTGCACAATTTCAGCCTCAGACATCTTCTTCTTTTTCTTGATTTCCTTGGCTTGCTTCTCAATCTCATCGGCTACCTTATCTTTCAAAGCTTTGGCCTCTACATGATCCAAGCCAAACTATGGCTATCTTTCCATCCAATTCGTTTTGTCTTCCCTCCACTTGGAAACCACCTCATCCGGATATGATTTATGCTTCTTGTTCTTTGGAGGTACGGATTGAGTTTCTTTAGCCACTGGGATTTTACCTTCAACAACTACTTCTTTCAACTTCCTGTTCATTCCAGCCTTTTTCGATGGTTCATGAACTTCTTGTTCCTTCAGAATAGCTTCAGCCTCTTCCTCTGTTAAATCATATAATTCTCTTAATTCCTTAGAAAAAACAACTTTCATCCTTTTTAGGGTGTCATCATTAATCAGCTTGACTTTGAAGTTTCTTGGGTTTGAACTGCAAGGAATCTTAAAATACTTATGCCACCAAACAATGAGCTTAGAGAGGATGGCTGGATACCTAATTATATGTGCTCTCAAGTTCCGATTCCTAATGTTCTCAATCGTAATGAGAATATGCTTCATCAGGTTTATCTTCCTCACATTCATCAGAAAATCTAGAATGAACATGTCACTCTTCTTGAAAGTATCCTTATCACCTTTTCTCAGAATAATAAAATACTGAACCCTCAATTCAAGGATCTGATTTTTTTGTAGTCAAATGAGCAATCTTTGTAGTCTTGACATCTGTAAGCCAAAGACACTCCATAGCTTTTACATTGACAAAACTTCATTGAACAATCAGAAACTTGTGAGAACAAACCTTGCCTTCCCATTCATATCGAATTTCAACTAAGCTAGCATCCTTGGTGTATGAAAGAACATAGGTCTTTCCATAGCTTTTGAATGAAAACTTTTCTCGGACTTCTTCCTTAAAAAAACTATTTGTCTCATAAAACTCAATAAGTAGATCTGGATATACCAAGTCTTGAGACCCTGGATTCGATATGCAAACACTTTACCAACCATTAATCTTAATGTTCTTGGAGATTATAGAATCATATTTGTTGAAGAAATTCAGATGCACCAACCTTTCTCTATATACTTGCCACTCTGGAATTGGCTTGACAGTAGACATATTTTTCTAAGAGGATTCTTCTGCAGACATTGGGACTTGAGAAAACTCTGAGAAGTTCATAACGGGATTTTGTAAGAGGGGCAGAAATTTTACAAGAAAATTCATGAAATCGATGTGGGACAACCCTTTGAGGGTCCTTTATATAGGTGTTTATTGTGACATTTCATCTTCCCATCTCAATCTAATGGTTGAGATTTCTTCTGATCAGATTTGGAGGTTGAAATGATAGCCACAAGGAAAATTTGGCAGGATATAATCTTTTGAGGATTTTAAAGGAAAACATTCAGATATAAGGAAACTAGAATCCGAGAAATTTTAAAAGAACCAAAAGTAACTACCAGCATGTAAAAGGTGATTACGAAAAATCAAGAAGGAATCATACCTTTCGGATTTCTAGGAAGATTATTCGTATTGAGGAAAATTATTCTTGAAGAACTTTAGATTCTGGAAAAAAAAATTGACTAAGGAAAAAAAACTCAATTACGGAAAAGAAATTGGGTACAAAAATTTTCATTACAAAAATATTCATTATGAAAATCTCAAATACGAAAATATTCATTATGAAAATTTCAGGTAAGAAAATTTTTGAAAACTTCATTATGAAAAATTTTGAAACCTTCATTATGAAAATTATTGAAAACTAATAATAAAATTTACTCCCCCTATGAAAAGGAGTTTATTACTGTAAGGGGATTGATTTAAACAGAATGTTAACAAGGAGGATTACCTTATAGTTTTCATTTATAACTTTTATTTAATGTATTCAAATATATTAGAGGGTAAAGATTTTGTGAAAATATCAGCAAGTTGATCTTGGGTTCCGATAAATTGAAGAATGATATCTCCTTTTTGTGTGTGATTTGTAAGAAAGTGATACATAATATCTATGTGTTTTTCATTAGAGTGATTTGTAGGGTTTTTACTAAGGGAAATGGAACTTTTATTAGCACAAAAAATTTTTGTTTTGGTAAAACTCATACTATAGTCTGTGAGTGTGTCTTGCATCCACAACACTTGAGCACAACAACTTCCAGCTGCTACATATTCAGCTTCAACAGAGTATAGTGCTACTGATTGTTGATTCTTTCATGAACAAGAAACTAATGAATCTTCTAAGAAATTACGAGTTCCCGGTGTACTCTTTATATCCATTCTACATCCACCAAAGTTAGCATCTGAAAAAAATTTCAAAATAGAATCATTTCCAGAAGTATAAAAGAGTCCTAAATCCATGGTTCCCTTTAAGTAGAGAAAAATTATTTTCACTGCCTTTAAATGATATTCCTTAGGATTGGATTGATATCTAGAACATAAGAATACTAAAAACATTAACTCTGGATGACTCGCTGTCAAGTAAAGTAAACATCCTATCATACCTCTAAAAGATGTTTGATCTACTGGTTTCCCAACTTCATCAAGATCAAGTGTGTTTGAGGTTCCAATGGGAGTACTTATACTCTTAGTGTTGTCATATACATACTTTTTGATAAGATATTTAATATAATTATGTTAGGATATATAGATTCTTTCTGTGTTTTGAGAAATTTAAAAACCAAGGAAAAATGTTAACTCACTCATCATACTCATTTTAAACTCAGATTTCATTAGATCCAAAAAGGAATTAGATAAATATTACTGATTTGAACCAAATATAATGTCAACAAAATTAATTTGTATAATAAAAACATTTTTCTTTTCTTTCTTTATAAAAAGGGTTGGATCTTCATTTCCCTTAACATAATTATTTTGAATCAAAAATTATGTAAGTTTGTCATACCAGGCTTGAGGGGCTTTCTTAATTCTATAGAAAGCTTTAGTAAGTCTAAAAACATGATCATGATGTTTTTTATCTTCAAAACCAAGAGGTTGTTCAACAAAAACTTCCTCTTGAACATAACCATTAGGGAAATTACATTTCACATCCATTTGAAAATGTTTGAAATTAAAGAATGATGCAAAGGTGAGTAAAATACAAATAGATTCAATTCTACCTACTGGAGGATAGTTTTTTCATAGTCTATTCCCTCTTTTTGATTATAGAAATTAAAAACTAATCTAGATTTATTTCTTACTATGATTCCATTTTCATCATACTTATTTTTGAAGAACCATTTTACTCCAATAACAGAATTTTCCTTAGGTCTTTCAACCAAGGTGTAGACTTTATTCCTTTCAAATTCTTTTAGCTCATATTACATAGATTTTATCCAATTGTCATCACTTAAAGATTCATCAGGGGTTTTTGTTTCTAATTGGGAAAGAAATGCTAGATGTTCTACTTCATTTCTTAAGGAAATTCTAGTCCTTATAGGTTGATTCACATCACCAATGATACTATCACTGGGATAAATATTGATAAATAAATGATTTGGGTTTTGTAAAACCTATTCATCAACATAGGGTAGGAAATATTCTGGGGTAAATGCTTTAAAAACATTTTCTTGGACATTTTCCTTATCAGAAGGATCTTCTAACAAAGGTTTATAATAAGTTTTTGAAAACACATCTGAAGATGTAGGTTAGGGTTGTTTAAAAACAAAAGTATCAGTTTCATTAAATTTGACATGTACTGTTTCTTCAACAGTGCAAGTATTTTTATTGAAAACTCTACAAGCCAGAGAAGTTGTGGAGTAGCCTAAGAAAATTACTTCATCATATTTTCCTGCGAATTTATGAAGATTATATTTAGTATTCGAAATGAATACCTTGCAACAAAAAACCTTTAATTAGGAAATTCTAGGTTTTCCACCATTCCATAACTCATAAAGAGTTTTTTTTAAGAAAATGTCTAATTAAAACTCAATTTATAGTATAAAAAGTATTATTAATAGCTTCATCCCAAACATTTCTTGCAATATAATATTCACTCAACATGGTTCTAGTTATCTATTGAAGAATTATATTTATTCTTTCAATAACACCATTCTGTTGAGGAGGAATTGGTGCTGAGAAATTTTGAGTAATGAATTTTATACTACAAAAAGTTTCAAAATCATAATTATGAAATTCTCCTCCATGATCACTATGAATAGTTTTCAATGGAAGGTTTTTCTCATTTTTAACTTGGGCTCCAAAACTTTTAAAATACAAAAAAGCTTCAGACTTATTTTTTGGAAAATAGACCCATGTAAATCTAGTGTAATCATCAACTAAAACAATTACATAATACTTTCCTCCAATGCTTCCAGTTTGTGTAGGACCAAAAAGATCCATATGCACTAACTGTAATGCATCAGTAGTTGAGACTTCACTGACTGTTTTGATACTTGATTTATGTTTCTTTCCATATTGATAAGAGTCACAAACTTTTTAAGAATAAAATATAAGCTCCAGTAGATCCTTAACTAATATTTTCGTAGAAAGTTTTCATAGGTTCTTAATGTTACAGTGACCTAACCTTATATGCCACAACCAAGAATGATCCTTCATTGACCAAGGTAAGTTAGATCTTGGCTCTTAAGGTCTTCTATGTTTAGTGTGCATACATTCTATTTCCTATGAGTAGAATGAATAAACTCTTCCTTGGAATTATGTACTAAGCACTTATCATTCCTATCATAAATAGGTGGTCTTGATGGATTGAGATTGTCTATGGAACCAACATTGATTCCTGTCATCTTTATGAAAAACTATCCACAAAAACTTATTAGTAATAAATGTTTGTAAGCAAGGAAAATATTCCAAATCAAGGAAAAATATAGAACAAGAGTATCTCTACCCAAAAAAAATAATCTGAACTTTATGAGTCCGAGAAACTAATTCCAAGAATAAGAAAAAGATTAATTCTCTTCTAAATCTAATCGTGAGATTAATTCAGATTGAACCAATACTCTGATACCATTTGTGGATATGGTATGTGAGTATGATATACTCTATAATATCAAATGTAGGATTGAAATAATAGAGATATTGAATCAAGTATCTAAAGATGCTTAAAATACAAGAGGGTGGGTGAATTGTATTCTTTAAAAATTATGTTGGGAACTTTTAAAGGTGATTATGTTTAACAAAGTTAAACAAGGTAATTCAAAAAACCTCTACTTCTACACACTTGATTGATTCAGGAAATATGATTCCAAGAATTTGAATCCAGAAATATGGTTCCGGAAAATGAAACGTGATGAAAATTTACAACAACAAAGATTCTACCTTAAAGTGTATAGAATCTTACTAAATCAAAGTACAAGTATAAGGAAGTATAAGATAGTTATACTTTCCTCAACAAATAAAATGCAGTGGAAAACTTGTTACAAAACAAGTAAAAAGTATTAAATCTTTTAACCCAAAGAAAATGGTACCCAAAAACCTTGGATAAAGGTCCCTTGATTTATACTTTCAAGAAAGTCTGTCTTACCCACACCAGGGTAAACCCTTGATACGAAGATTGGAGTTTGTCTTTCTATTCGTGAAAACCCTCAACATCAAGGTAGTTGGCACCTCTGTCTTCCTCAGCAAGGAAGCCCTCTCCTTCAAGGTAGTCGGCACCACTATCTTCATATCCCTGGATGCCCTCGATTGTACACAGGAATAATTGGATTCGCACAAAGAAAATCTGAACAAGAAGTTCAGTACGCACAAATCAATTAAACCTCTATCTCTAGAAATTACCTCAGTAACATGTAGTATCTAGATTGATCAACTTGTTATTATATCTTTCAAATGTGCTTCTATTTATAGGCACAACACCAATGGTTGGCTCCCTCCTCTAACAGTCATATTTTTCCATGATTTCAAAGGGACTTGTACACGTGTCACTCAAACAATGGTTAATTAGTAACTAAATGCACAAAAACATTTTGAAACAAAAATACGTATAAGAAAAAATGTGGTTACATAACCAAAAACCAATATTCGGAATGTAAGAAAATAAAAGTTTTCAATCTAACAAAAAATGAATTTGGAGTCTATAATAAAAGGATATTCTGATTCTTTTTTCTAAATAATTAGGAACCTAAATTCTATAGAATTCCGAAGTCTGAATTTGAAGGAAATTTGGAATCTGGATTCGCAAGAATTTGGAACCTGAACTTAAAAAGTTAGGAGTCATAGTTCATGAGAATTCAGAGTCAGAAAACATAGGAATTCGTAACCTGAATTCGGTGTCAGAACTCAGAAGAATTCGTAACAAGAATTCAGAGTCAGTATTCATAAGAGTTTTCACTCAGAATTTGTATGTAAAATTTGGAGTCAGAACTCAGAAGAGTTCTTAACCATAATTCTGAGAATTCTAAGTCATAAATCAGAAGAGTTCGGAGTCCGAATTCAGAGAACTCGGAGTCAGAACTCAGAAGAGTTCGGAGTCAGAATTCGTATTCAGAATTCGGAGTCAGAACCTAGAAGAGTTCTGAGTCTGAATTCAGAGAACTCGGATTCAGAACTCAGAAGAGTTATTAACTCGATTTCTGAGAACTCAGACCCTAAAACAGAATTCTTCATATCTTGGTAATTATAGGATTCTGAGGTTTCGGTTATAAACCAAATTTTACACTTATAAAAATTATGATATAAACAATAAAAACATGGTAAGGATAAATTTCCTTGGGGAAGGAAATTTTTCCTTATAGAAGTAAAACAAATGAAAAAATGAGATTTTCCTTGAGAATAAGTTTTTGTGATTTTCAAATCAAGAAGGAATGGTAAAGTCATAATGAAACCTTATTGACTTAACAATCTCCCCCAAGTATAAAGGAATGGAAAAGTCATAAGGAAAACCTTATTGACTCAAAAATATGTACTCTAATTTTTTATCATAAAATATTCTTTATTATTTGAAATGTTATTCATGATTCTGAAATGATGGTATAGTATATTAATAGTAACACCATAGACTGTCACTTTTAGTCAGTATTATCTAGTGTATATGGGGTCATGCATGAGGTATCTATGATGTCATCAGTCTGGGAACTCTCGAGTGGTCTGGGGCTATAGTTTTTCAGTATGACTCACAAAATTTTTAAATTTTTATTTATTTTCTAATGATTTCGTGTAATTTTTATTAAGGTCAAAGGATGTGTTAAAGATAGAAAAAATAATCTCAAGTTTCTTGTATTTATTTATGTAAGTGAGTGACATTGATAGATTTAATTTTTTTTTACTTAAACTCTTGTTTCTTATGTAGAGTTATAACTCAGTAGCATAGAAACATTTCCAATAATTCATTGATGAGTGATAAATTCACTCACTAAAAATATTGGAGTATAATGATTTTTATTGGTGGAAATGGTTCAAATCCAGAAAAGTGGATAATATAAATTTTTTTGTACAACTATAACTATCTGGTTTCAATAGAAATATCTAGAGTTCGAACAATGGCGAATAGATCTCTAGATTTAATTAAAAAATGGATTAAAACGAGTAAATATTTTAAAGTGGTAAATGGAGTCAAATGTTTAAGAGCAATGGTAGCTTTTAAAGTAGGTAAAAAATATTAGTTTTTTAAAGGTACGAATTAAAATAGTTGAGAGAGTAATGTGTTTTCGATGTAAACTAGTAGATGAAGTGGTTAGTGATGAGTAACTTCTTTTAAGAGGTTGTAATATCCCAAAATGAAATTGGTTCTAAAAGGATTACATGAAAAATTTGGAGCAAAAACTCTCTAAATATATTACTTGGATGTTGAGTATAATCAATTTTGACCAAAAAGACTGTTGTGTATCAAGAATAATATAGATAATGGGTTATTAAATCTAATAAGTGTAACCCAATATATTTTTTGGGATATCGGGGAGAACGTGAAAGAAAAATCATAAGAAACTTAAAAGAAAACAATAGTGAAAAGAAAAATATGTATCAGAAAACACTTTGTATTTTATAGAAAATTTGTAAGAAATAGTAAAATTGGAGTGAAAATGGGAGAGGTCATAATGCACCATAAATAAATATAGTGTTTCTAAATAATATTCATCTAGATATTTAAAGATTATTTATGGTAGTATTTGATTTATGGTAGTACTGTCAACAAAATACAAAGAATGATAATGTTATAACAGTGAGTTTTTTTATGGATTTGTTAACAATAAACGTTGGATCAAATAAAGAAACATATTTAAATGAAAAACTTGGAATTAATTTTTTTGGATGTTATTCAGGAGTAAGAATTCGATGAACTATAGTTTATATAGGAAGGAGACCTGATTGATATGTAGAAGTTATAAAGGAAGATGATAATATTGGGATATTAAAAATCTATAACTTTGGAATCTAATAAAAAAATAATGGATTATAGTCCAAAGGAATATTTCAATGATTTATTTGTATTTTCCATAATTTCATAGTTTTTTTCTATAGTCTGAAAGTAAAGGTATAAATTTTTGGGAGCATATCTTCTTTTCGATTATCAGAACACACTATGATTAAATTATAAGTAATGCTATAAATTTCTTGAACTGCATCAATTTGTGGGAAATGATACCACAATGTGATTATTTTTCATAGAATATTAATAAAAGAAAACCAACCATGTATATGGAAAATTAGTTATAATGTTTATATAAGAGCAACCATACCACATCCTCTGAAGAATTGAAAATACTTATTAATTCAAAGGAACTGTGGAATGCTATAGATGAAACATAAGCATCTCTATTTTGTGGAATAAATGCATAATTTCTAGCCAATACATGGTATGTATAGTAGCCTCATTAATATAATAAAAGTATAAATTTTGGAAATGTTTATGGAATATATACATGCATACATAAGCATTACTCATCCCCTAAATGGGGGTATTACACATTGTAACACAATGGTCAAAACCAGAATAGTGTTAGCCATATATATGCGAGTTTGTATAATTAAAATTGGCTATTTCATGGCTCATGGATCATGTTTTGGAAGATAGTATTACTGAATATCATAAAATATAAATTAAGGGTTAATTCTATGTCATCTATAAGTGGAATAGAATCAATATCCATAATTGTTTAGCCCATGGTAATTAAGCACATAGTAATTGTAGGATAGAAATATGTATGAATATTCTCATATACAAGAGGGTGTTAAGTTTAATTTTAAGAACTTTAATTTTTAACCTTAAGGACTTATTTTTTTAACAAAGTTAAACAAATCAGATTCACTAAACCCTCCTTATTAAGGTTAATAAAACTTACCTTAGGTTTGATAATGATGCATAATGAAATATGAACATAGGTATACTTAAACAAGATTCTAACTTAAAGCATATAGAATCTTATATTAGAGTTATTACAAAAGTGAAAGTATAAGAAACAGTCTCTATTTGTAATAAGTTTTAGTAGAAATTGAAATATATTTAAAAGAGTAAAATTATTTTGACCCAAAGAGTAGGGTATCCAAACACCTTGGATAAAGATCTCTTGATTTATACTTTCAAGTAAGTATGTCTTACCCACACCAGAGTAAGCCCTCGATCCATAAAATATCGAATGCAACTTCTATCTTATTATCCCCATAGTCCCTTTATTAAATAAATAATCAAAAACTCTATCTTTATTCATCAGGGAATCCCTTGATTAAGAAGTTAATCATCACCTCTGTCTTCCTTAATCATAGAATCCATCAATCCTAATCACTAACAATTGGTGTCACATAAATAAAAACAAAGCTTATTAAATATTTAAAGTATGTTTAACAAGTTGTTCACAACTTAATCACTTCAAGGCTTTCACACAAAGTAATTTTGGAAGAGTGCTCATGTGTCTCAAAATCAAAAAGTGTGCCGGTGCTTTTGAGATCATCCAAATGATTGGGTATTTATTGGTGATATCTCCAATCATCAAATTTTCCTCCAACGATCATGTTTTTTCAAAAATTTCGGAGGGACCTGTATAACCATCACATATAATGGTCATAAAATACCTAATTAGATGAAATCATTTAGTATAAGAAAAAATATTATGATAATGATTATCTTTGAAATAATATGTAAGAATGTGATTAAAATTATTATGAAAATAAAATAGTGTAAAGAATATATTATATAAAAAACCATATTCTTAGGATAATGAAAAATTATATTCTAATAAAAATGAGAATCGAAAAGTAAAAAGTTAAGAATAAGAATTGAGAAAGCATATGAATCATATTCATAGAACTATGATAATTGGATTCAAGGTTCTAAGAGAATCAAAATTGAAAAACTCAGTGAATGAGATTCAAAAATCTGAGTGATTTATAAATGAGAAGCATGGTGAATTGGATTCAAAAATCCTAGTGATTCGGAATTGTGAAACATGGTGAATCAGATACAAATAATTGTGAAAATATGATTTTAAGAAATAGTGATTCTGTTTTTTTGAGAATGGAAACGATTTTTATAGATACAGAAACTAATCAATCTTATGATAAACTATTTTATACTTAGTTTAAAATTAATAAAAAATATATAAAGAAGAATAAGTGTAATTATATTTAAACTTACACATAGTTCCTTACATGAAACTAATATAAATAAATTATTGTTAATGAAAATGTGTTTGTGATTTCCAAAACATAAAGAAATGAAAAATTAAAAAGGAAACTTTTGATTAAAAAATCTACACCTTTTTGGAAATCACGAACAAATATTTTATGAAAGGAAAATTAAGTCATAAATATTTCATATTTAGAAATAAAATAAATATTTATCTCCCCCATAGTGATTTATTCAAAATGAATATGACTACCCCCCCTAGATTATGAAATCCACTAAGGATCGTATTCTTATCTATAGGTATTTTTATTTCCTTATTTAAGAAATATATCCCCCTTACTTTCAGATTTATTCTCTATGCATTCCCTCTCTTACTTATACATTCTCCTCGCTAGACTAATATTATTTTTAGAACTTTCTCCCCCATGGTGATTTACAAAATGAAATGGAGGAAATGTAATGTACCTGAAATGTTAGGAAACAAACAATACAAAACAAAGGAAAATAAAACTTTTATTTTGAAAAAGTTTTAACAATAAAAGATCAGTAATACAGGAAAAATAGATAATTCTTTGCTTTTAAGTTTTTTACTATTTCCTTAAACTTCTTCAACTCGTTGTGGTAATCTTGAGACTTTTCTAGGATATCTTCCTAATTTAAATTCTTCTTCTTAAGATTCTAAATATTTTCTTTTTATATCTTAATCATTTCTTCCTAGAACTTGAGTTTTTTAACCACTACCTATTTGTAATATTTCACCCTTTCAAACTCATCTATAATAGAATTAATTTTCCCATTAAAGTAATTATCTTCTTGAAACTGAATTCCTTTCTCCTCCTTCATATTTTCCAAAAAACTATGTGAAAGTTCTTTGAGGATGTATTTTGATTCTTTGAAAGAATTCTTGACTGATTCAAACATATCATCAAAAACCTTATGATAAATTTTTGATCTTTTTGACCACTTAATCATCTATCTACAAGATTTAATATGAGAATCAAAATTTAACATAAAATATATTAATTCTACTTCATGCTTTATCAACTTCTCCATGAAAAGGGTTATTGAGATGGATTTCAGATTTACTGATTCTGGAATAAGTTGACAACTTGACTCAATGTTCATAAATTATATAATATAGTGAACCAACTTTTTTAAAGACTGAACAAAAATATTATATCCTAAGGAGGAGGAAGACCTTTCTGATTCTGATTCATTTTTCTTACTGATCCCAATATCTACCTTCTTCTCTTTTTCTTCCTTAGATTTCGATTTCTCTAACTTCTGAATTATTTTCCTTTAATCAGAACTTGAACATATTTTTCATCATCATTATTATTTTTGTCACTATTAGAAATATCATGGACATCATCACTTTTTTAATATAATAACCACCATCAACATCATCATCGGATGGAATTGGATGCACTTCAGTATCAATAACATTTTATTTCTGACTACCGGACTTATGGACTAATTTCTCTTATAAGGCTAGTTAGAAGATGAGGCTTGAGAATTTTTTTTATTCAAAGTTTTTTGGACTGACTCTCTCTATGAGTATAACGGATCTCTCATGTCTCATTATCACTTTATTTTTCTTGGATATTTTCTTATTCTTCTTCTTCAAACTATTTATGAGCATTCGAATCTAAACCTAAAACATCTTCGTTTCCTTTTTCTATTGGGATAGCCTCTAATTACATTGGTTGTGATTGTTAGGAAAGATCAGTTTCTTATAGAAAATATTTCTGAACAACAATTTTTTCTAAGGAATTTTCTATATTTTTCAAAAGGGCATCAAATATCTCTGGTTCAGTTATATTTTTCCTTATATTTTTCTATTTGGCTTGTTTTTCAAGATCTTTAGCTTCTTAAAATTTTAAAGCTTTAGCTTTAGCTAGATCTAACTCAAACATGTGATCTCCTTAATTTATTTTCTATCTATCTTGTATCTAATTGGTTACTAATTAATCTGGGTAACACTACTATTACTTCATCTTTGGTGGTACAGAAGCTTCAGTTGTTTTCTGTGGTTCTGAGACTTGATATTTTACTTTCTTCAGTACAGACTTAGAACTATCTCCCACTTGTCCTGACTTTCCCACTAAATCAACAGACTCATTTTTATTATCACTAATAGATAAATTTATTGTTTTAAATTTTTTATCTCTTTAAAGAAGAATCTTAAACATCTTTGGATTTTTATTATAATAAATTTTGAAAGAGTTCAAGCAGTTTACCAGTATCTTACTTACGGAAGATGGAAACATAAGAATCTATAACTTGATCGACCCATCAATTATCTTACTAATTTTTAGTTTGATATACTTCAATAAGTTAATATTTCTAATATTAACAAGAAAATATAACATGAAGATGTCTATTATTTTCAAAGTGTCCTTGTCACTTTTTCTTGGTATAAAAAAACCTTACATCCATAAAGCAACAATCTGATAGTTAGCTGAATGTTTGGAAATCCTAGTCATATTTACTCCCTGAAGTCTTAAGAAATCAAAATACATATCATTATTAAAATATATTTTATAATATAGAAGCTTATGAGAAGGATAATAAACTTCACCATTATATGGAATTGATAGGATATTAATTATTTCTTATAATACATAGAATAGGTTTTTCCATAACACATAAACTGAACTTTTTCCTTTCCACCTTTAAGGAAAAACTCAACTAATTGATAGAAATCAATAATAAGATCCACATATAATCTATTTTATTATCCATTATTCTTCACAATTCAAATATTTTCCCATTTGAGTACTTTTATGATCTTTCTTATTAAATAATCATACTTAAGGAAGGAATTCTGATCAAAAACCCTCTCTCTAAAAATTGACCAATATTTAAGCTCCTTCTACACAGGAATTGAATCCTGAGAAGAGATTAAAAGAGGCATTCAGAACATTAATAAAGACTACAAAAAAATAGAATGGATATTTTGAAGGGAAGCAGCAGCTCGGGCAGAAAACTATAGAAATTGATGTGGGACATAGGGGGTCCCCACATTTATGTAGGCATTTAGGTATCGGTTCATCTTCCAAGGTTAATCCAATTGTCAAAAAAATAGATCTAATTTGATGGTGTAGATTAAACAGAACAATGTTTTATAGGTTCTGATCTTTTGAGGTTTTAGGAAATCAAATTGGCTTTAAATAAAGATGAATCTGATGTTTTTTCAAAAGAACTTGTTTTAAAATACCAACATCAAAAATTGAAAGATAATAAGTAAGAGGTAAAAATAATTACCTTTCGATGTTCTCTGAATATTGGTTATTATTTTATAAAACTCTTCCTATAAATCGAAGATTTTGAAAAAATTTAATAGAGTTTGGAAACTTTTCATAGGTTATGAAAACATTTTTTAGGTTTCGAAACAAAATTTATTAAAAAAAATTAAGTGTACTCCTCCTTTGAAAATGAGTATATTATTGTTAGTAGATAGTATAAAAAAATTCTATATGAATGATTACCTTACAGTTATCATTATTAAATTTTTATTAATGTATTCAAATATATTAGAAGGAAAAGCTTTCATAAAAAAATCGATAGTTTTTTCTTGTGATATGATGAATTGTAAAATAATATCTCTTTTAAGTGAGTTATCCCTAAAAAGTGATTTCTAATATCTATATACATTCCATGATAGTGATGTGTAGGTTTCTTCTTATGTATATGGAACTATTGATATCGCATAGTATTTAATTTTTAGAAAAACTCATGTCATAATCAATGAGTGTGTGTTGCATCCACAACACTTGAGCACAACGACATCCAAATGTAACGTATTCAGCTTAATTAGTGGAAAGTGCTACAAATTTTTGTTTCTTGCATGACCAAATAATCTTCTAAGAAATGAAATTGTATATATGTACTCTTTTTATCCATTATAAAACTACCAAATTCATCATCTGAAAATATTTTTAGTTCAAAATAATTTCTTGAAGAATAAAAAAGTCCCAAATCCATAGTTCCCATAAATAGTGAAAAATTATTTCACTGATTTTAAATGTGATTCTTTTAAATTTTCATGATATATTAAACAAAATAATACAGAAAAAATTAAGTATATATTACTAGATATTATGTATAGTAAACTTCCTATCATACCTCTAAATGTTGTTTGATCCACTATTTTTCTAGCTTCATCAAGATCAAGACTATTCAAGATACTGATTGTAGTGCTTATACTTTTAGTATTATCAAATACAAACTTCTCAAGAATATCTATTAATTACAACACACTTCATATCCATTTGAAAAAGTTTGAAGTTAAGGAATTCTGCAAAATCTAGTAGAATCTGAATAGATTCAAGCCTTTCTACTAGAGAATAAATTTCTTTAGAGACTATTCCTTCTTGTTGATTATATACTTTAACAACTATTATTTCTTTATTTCTAACTATAATTCCATTTTTGTCACATTTATTTCTGAATACCCACTTTACTCTAATTACATAAGTTTCTTTGGGACTTTCAACCAAGGTTGATACTTTGTTCCTTTCAAATTCATTTATTTCATGTTGCATAGCTTTAATCCAATCTTCATCACTCAAATCCTCATTAGAAGTTTTGGGTTTGAATTGGCAAAGAGATTCTAGATTCTATTCTTCATTTTCTAAGGAATTTATATTCCTTATAGGTTGATTTAAATCACCAATGATGTTATCACTAGGATGATTCCATAGATACAAATGACTTAGGTTTGGTAAAACATGTTCATCAACATAGGGTGGAAAATCATCTGGAGTGAATAATTCAAAAAAAAACTTGAGGACACTCCTTATTATATGAATCTTCTTTCAAAGGTTGATAATAAGTTTCTAAAAACACATCTGAAGATGTAGTCTGTGGTTGTTTTAAAATAATGGGATCAGTTTTATCAAATTTAACATGTATTGTTTCCTCAATAGAATAAGAGTTTTTATTAAAAACTATATAAGCCTTAGAGGTAGTGGAATAACTGAATAATATTCCATCCTAGAATTTTGGTGCAAATTCATGTAAACTATCTTTTGTATAAAAAATTAATACTTTTCATCCAAATACTCTTAAGTATAAAACTTTTGGTTTTTGGCCTTTCCATAACTCATAAGGTGTTTTATTAAGAAATTTCCTAATTAAAACTCTATTTATAGTATACTAATAGATATTGATATATTCAACACAAAAATATTTAGAAATTCAAGTATTCACCCAACTTGGTTCTTGTTTTCTCTTGAAGAATTTGGTTTCTTCTTTCTACAACACCATTTTGTTAAGAAGTTTTTAGAGGTGAGAAGTCATGAGTAATGCCTTTCATGCTACAAAAAGTTTTAAAATGTGAATTTTCAAATTTTTAACCATTATCACTAAAAATAGTTTTCAATGGAAGGTTTTTCTCATTTTTAACTTTGGATGAAAAAGTTTTGATATAAGAAAATGCTTTAGATTTATTTTCTAGAAAATTAACCCATATAAATCATACATAATCATCAACTAAAAAAAATACATAGTATTTTCCTCTAATAATTCTAGTTTTTAAAGGAATGAAAAAGTCCATGTGCACTATCATTAATGCATCAAATGTTGAGACTTCACCTATAGACATAAAACTTAACTTATGTTGCTTTTCCATATTGACAATGATCACAGACTTTTAAAGAATCAAATCTAATATCTAGTATATCCTTAACAATTCCATTCATAAATAGTTTTCATAAGTTCCTAAGGTTACAGTTTCCTAATCTTCTATTTGGTAATGAAGATTTATCTTCTATTGCACTAAGGAAAGGTAAGTCTTGCCACATAAGGTCTTCGAAGTTAAGTGTATAAACATCCTCATGCTGATAGAAAAAAAGAATGAATTCATCCTTGGAATTGTTTACTAATCACTTATCATTCCTAAAATTCACATGGTAACCTTCAACACATAATTAACTTTTTCTTATAAGGTTGAGCTTAATAAGTTTGATAAATAAAATATTTGAAATTATGGCTTTTCCAATAAGAACAGTGTTACCTATAACAATAATCTCTCCTAGAGAATTATCTACCAAAGTGACTTCTCCACCTTTCATCTTAATAATATTTTTAAAGAAATTTTTGTTACCAATCATGTGGAAGGAACATACACTAACCATATACCATTAATTATTTTTGGTACTTGATTTGTTTTCCTAAAAATAAATTAGTTTGGTTTTCGGAATCCAAACTTTCTTGGATCCAAAATTTTTTGAAAATAAAATATTAGGAATACATAACTATTTATAAAAAGGATCATTATGAAAACCTAAGGATTTGATTTTGTTTAAAGAAAAAAATTTCTCTTAGTGTCCACCACTTTGACACTTGATGTATAATGGGGCACTTTTAGGAACAAAATAATTGTGACTAAAAACATGTTTTGAGTGAGAATAACCAATTCTAGAATTATTTCTTAGAGGAAGAATTTCTGAAAAAAATATTATCAAAGATATCTTTAAAAAAAGTTAAATTTGATAAAAAATTTAAGAGATTGTATATCATATTTTAGTCTAATGACTAAATTCTTATCCTCATTATAATTAGTTTTAGAATTATATTTTTTTCTCTAAATCATTTTTCTCAGAAATAAATTTTTCAAGATTCTTGAAAAGTTTATCCTTTTCATAATTTAATTCTTCATGGTTTTTTATATAGAAACAATTTCAAAATATTTTACATCATGATATTTATAAATATCTGATTCTTCTTTTGTTAAAACATTGATTCTAGATTTTTCCTTATCAATATTATTATTGATCTTACAATTTTCATTTTCAAGATTCTTGGAAAATCTAGATACTTATTCCAAAAAAGGTGAAGTATATTCTATTAAGGGAGATCATTTATATGAAGAATGATATCCATTTTCATTAGTATAATTATCATTTAAATAAATATTGGTTATGGATTCAACAGTGTGTGCCTATTCTATGAAACATTGATTTATAAAGGGTATTATGGAAATGAGACCAGTATTATTCTGTCCAAAAGATTCATTATCTGGAGATTCATTAGATGAGCCTCCACCACTTTCACTCCAAGAATAATTTTCCTAAAATACTTTCTTTATATTGGGCTTGTAATATATTTTCTAATTCCCCTAAAAATTTCTATCTTTCCTTCCTTTTCTTTTAATCCATGGACAATCAGGTCTGATGTATCCAGCTTTCTTGCACTCATAGCATATGACTTCAGAGTCTCTATTATCTTTCATGTACTTTTTCTTATATCTATATTAGAAATCCTTCTTTCCAATAATATTATTCATCCTTTGAGAAAGATTATATAACTCATTCTCTGAGTGATCAATATCACTTGAATCTGACTAAATAACAAATTTCCTAGACTTTGTTGGCTTAACAACATTCTTAGTAGTTTTGGATTTGGTTTGATTTGAAGCAACAATGAAAGAAACACTCCCACTATTCTTCTTTATGTTCTCAGTATCTCTCTTTAATATATTCTAATGTTATAATATAGTTCCAAATAATTCATAAAGAGTTATAGTTTTTACTTCCATTAACTCATAAATAGTAGTTCTCTTCAATTATCGTTCATTATGCATGATATCTATAATCTTATCTACAAGAATCTCATCATTTATCTATTTTTCTCCCATTGAATATAGAAATCTTACAATATTCATAAATATTTGTTAAACATTAATTATAGGTTCTTTATAGGGGAAAAAATCCATGATAATCTTCTCTAAGAATGGCTCTTATAGTTTCCATAACTTTAGAAGTACCAAAATGTGTAATCTTCAGTTTCTTACATATGATTTTTTTTAATTAATAAGAAGATATTTTTGTATATATTCTTGGACATAGAATAAGGAAATGTATTGTGTACCTTATATTTTAGCTAGTATTCTTGCTTCTCTTGATTAGTAAAAGTTAAAATTTCCTTCTCATGAATTTTATAATCTCTAGTGAGCATTAAAAAATTGTTAACACCAATATTAATTACAAAAGTATTCATTATGTCTCTCCAGTATTCATAATCGTTCCCATCAATGATAGGTGGTCTTTTAGGTCTCAGATTATCTATATATCTGATATTCATTCATGTAATCTTTAGAGTAATAAAAAAATTCTTTTTCTACAACACAAGTTAGTGTAGAAAATATTTATAAACAAAGAGTTCATAAAATAAATTATAGAATCCTTAGAGAAGTAAATAAATAGTAATAAAACTAAGGAGTTATAATTTTCTTTTGAAACCAATTTTAGGTATCATAATCACTAAGACCTTCTGTGATACTAATTATAGGATCAAAATATGTAAACATATGCTCATATACAAGATGTTTTTGAATTGTAAGTTTAAAAACTTTCATTTTAACACTAAGGAAATCTTTGTTTACTAATGTTAAAAAAATAGGATTCACTAAACACTCTTTTTTGATGTTAATAAAAATCCCATTAGGATTGATAAATATGTGTAAGGAATTAAGAACAGAAGTATACTTAAAAAATATTATACCTTAAATTGTATAGAATATTATATCATAGTTATTACCAAAGTGAAAGTATAGAAGACACTTTCTATTTGTAACCATATGAAGATAAAATTTAAAGTACACATAAAAGAGTAAAATTATTTTAACCCAAATAGTTGGGTATAAAAAATCATTTTATAAGGATCATTTCATTTATAATTTCATGAAATTATATCTTACCCACACCATAATAATCCCTCAATCCACAACATATAGGATGTGGGTTTAGTCTTGCTATCCCCTCAAGCCCTCGATTAGTTGGTAATTAGCACCTCTACCTTCTTTTAGCTTGGAAGCCATTCATTAAGTAGGTAATCAGCACCTCTCTCTCCCTTCATCTTGGAAACCCTCAATCATGGTCACCAATGATTGGTTTTGAACAAATCAAAACAAAGCTTGTTGAATATTTTCAGTATGCTGAACAAGTTGTTCAAAACTTAATCACTTCAAGGCTTTCACACAAAGTAATTTTGGTAGCAATGTCACTTGTCTCGAAATCCAAAAGTATGTTTGGGTATTGGAGCTCATCCAAATAATGGGGTATTTATAAGTGATGTATCCAATGGTCTAATTTTCCTCCAATAGTCAAATTTTTTCTAAAATTTTGGAGGGACATGTATATATGTCACTTTAAACAGTCATAAAATAACTAATTAGATGGCATCTTTTAGTATAAGTAAATAAATATGAGAAGCATTATATTTGAAATAATATGTAATAATCCGATTAAAATTGTAAGGACAATAAAATTTTTTATATAATAGGTTATATACGAAATCATATTCTTAGGATAACAAAAAATTAGATTCTAGTAAAACTAAGAATTAGAATCTAAAAAGATGACAATTGGAATTGAAAAATCATATGAATCAGATTTGCATCACTGTAAGAATTGTATTAACAATTTTTAGAGAATAAAAATTTATAAATTCGGTGAATTAGATTAAAAAATATAAGTGATTCGTAATCGAGAAACATAGGGAATCAGATTAACAAATATAAGCGATTCGGAATTGAGAAATATGGTAAATTGGATTCAAAAATATGAGTGATTTAGAATTGAGAAACACGATGAATATGATTCATAGAAATTCAAGAACTGGATTCTTGGAAATAGTGATTTCGATTTTATGATTATGGAACTAATTCTCATAGATTACATAATCTAATCCTTCTTCAGATAAACTAAATTAGACTTAATTGAAAATTAGAAAAAAAAATACATTATGGATCATAAGGATAATTATATTCAAACTTATATGAAATTATTTAAATAAAACATATAGAAGGAAATTATTTTTAAATAAAATTTGTTTGTGATTTCCAAAACATAAAGAAATGAAAAATTCATGAGGAAACTTTTGGCTCAAAAGTCATTAGTTCACACCATAAAGAAAATAAACACACTATGACTAGGTTGATTAATCTAGAATAATTGAAAGTATATATATATTACGTAAATTAAATAAAATATTTTGTTTATATTTTATGTATCTATATTTTGACTAAATATCACCCCATGAATGATGAAAACACACTGCGTTAAAAATGAAGAAATAGAATACTGGGTTGTGGAAGATGAAACTACACCGTAAATAGATTTTTTCTAGAATATTTGGTAGATTCATATAGTTTTTAAAAAATAATAATTTATTTTGAATTAGATTTCAATATTTGGATCAGTTTTATTTTCAATTAATTAAAAAAATAAAACATGTGGTACCACTGGCATGATGTCAAAGGATAATAAGGGGATAGTGAATTCCAACAATCTGATTAAGGGTTGGTTTTATGATAATCTTATGTAAAATTATTTTAGATGTTTTGTAATGGATATATAAGAATATTGAATATGTATATTTCATGAGATATTTGATAATATACCTAGATGAATTCTATTGGTTTTTTTCTTAAATTCACAAAGAGGTGGCATGATGAAGAAGAAATAACTCCATTGTTAAATCAAAGGGAGAATATGAATTGTGTACAATAAGATAATTCTAATTTGGAATTATATTGATTTGGATAAGAATTAATGCTAGTGTAATATTATGGATGAAAAGGTATCGACCCTCACGTTGAAGATTTTATACCATCATGCAATAAAGGATGGTGTAGAAAATAGATCTTAATGGAGTGTGTATATAGAGATGATGATGCATGGTGTCTCAAAAACATATATTGTTCTATAAGAGACCATTATATTAATAAACTATTGAATAGGAATGTCTATAATTTTTCCATTTCCTTTACAAAAATTTTTCATGAAGTGAATAAGAGGGATTGACTATATGACTCTCAAATCATATTTCTGAAACCATTGTAATAACTATAGTGAGTAGTATTTTATCCCACGATATTGAAACACAGTCAAAATATTCTCCTTGGATTAGATAATTGTAGTGACCCAAGTAAAATAAATGTGTCTTATACGTGCTTTTCATTTCTACATCCTTTTTTATTATTCAATGCGATTTGTGAGAGAGAATTATAGATTGACTATTTTTCCACTAATATAGGAAAACTTTCTAAATAGACTAGTAGAAGAAATTGTATAATGAGTTTTAATCAATGTACACCCTGATTTATCCCCCCCCCCTCTGGGGAATACTCATGTCAACCTGGTCCCCGTGATAAACCAGACCAAAAGAAGATAGAACTAACAACCAAAACTTGGTCCTGAGATCCAACCTACTCCCATCTCCTGTCTCAATCCAAGTTAACAAGCACAATTATTTGACAATTGTCCTTGACAATACCTATAACTACAATCATGAGGTATCCTTAGGTACCAATTTTTTAGTACCTATAGATAATTAAATTATTATAATTCATTAGGATAATACCAATTGTTTCCCTAACATAACTGATATATAAAGTGTATGTACAATGTGATATGGTAAAAAATAAAAAATAACAATTGAATAAAAATACACGTCTAGAT
The DNA here is from genome assembly GCA_963277665.1 of Viscum album. Classification (NCBI taxonomy): domain Eukaryota; kingdom Viridiplantae; phylum Streptophyta; class Magnoliopsida; order Santalales; family Viscaceae; genus Viscum; species Viscum album. The sequence goes on from OY728143.1 coordinate 519,551,882, forward strand.
CACTAGTACTATTAAAGTCACCGATGAGTGGAAATTCCTATATCAACTTGTGATACTAATTAACATCAATATATATATGTATTTCATTATCTTTTATGAATATTCATTATATCTCATAAAAAATCACATCCCATAACATAAAGGATTAATATATTTGAATATTAGAAATATTATACTATTATTTTATATTAATATAAAAACAATTCCCTCAAAAATGTTCACACATGATATCCCTCTAAATATATCATACATTATACTCTTTTTTATAACAAGGAAATGGGAACCAAATCAAAGTGGTGAGCTCAAATTGTTACTAAGGGGTGAATGTAATTGATTTCATTTGAATATCATAGGTGATCATAATATGAACATGTGGGCATGATAACATAATGAAGATGCATGAGTATAGTTAAATAAAATTATACCCAATAAAATATATATCACAAAATTTTATACATGATAAATATATTTTTTCATAAAAAAATAAATGAGTCATAACAGTGTAGAAACATGATTCAATTACCATGATCTAAGAAAACATAATATAACAATATTGTGTAATATAGAAATATGAAATAAAATTGGCATAGAAACCCATTTATTATGTTAAGGATCATTGTTAAAACAATATTCACATAGTAGATAGAGTTCCATTGTGGATTGGATTTACTCCCCAGTCTTTGACATTATAGAACATTATAAATGAGGCTTCACCAAATACATTGGAGAGCTATATAATATTGGTCCCACATATCACATAATGAATGGAGTCCCTTATGAGTTTGGGTTCACTCCCCATTCCCTATTATATGGTGAGATATTTATACTTTTCTAATTAATTAGATAAATATATAATTATAATCCCACATATCATATAATGAAATTCTATATATATATATATATAAATTTCTCATGAACATTGTCACATTCATAAATAAACCATGGAATATATAACTTATGATAAATAAACTAGTTTAATAAATATTTACATAAGAAATGTTCATAATAAATCCTTTGAAATAAGTTGAACGGTATCCTTAAATCATATACCTAGTGAAGTATAAAGAATATTTATGGATATTGATATAGATGAAATTCACTTTATAGAATATTATAACATTTCATTAAAAAATGATAGGAAATAACCTATCATTTTAGAAAACTAATATTTAAAAACAAAAATAATTAATAAAAATATTTTTGAAAATATGATTATGTAATTAGAAATTTCATTGGAAACCTATTAAAACATATACAATAATATTTGTAAATAAAATAAAATAAAATTAAGGAAGAAATAAATAATGTGGAAAATGTTAAAAAGAGTCCCTATAATTTTTTATAAAGAAATTCAAAGTCAAAAGAAAATGAAGTTATAAAATCATATAAGTAGGGATAAATAAATATGTAAAATATTATGAAAAAATAAAAATATATGAGAAATATTATTAACTGAATAGAAAAAATTATTTTATCTGTACATTGAAGAATCCTTTTGGTTAATTAGTGAACCATAGGGTGACGAAATTATAAGATGACATGTTAGAACTAGAAATAAGTAAATGATGAGAATCTAGAAGGGATTTTGGAGAGAAAGAAAAAACAATTTCTAAAAATGTGACAATAGATGTAAATAATCATGATTTCAATGTGATATTGGAAAAAATAAACCCATATGGTTTTAGTGTCTTTAGAATCAAAATCCCTTGAATGAGACAATGAGAGATTGTAAATCCATTAAATTTCATGATAAGTATTATAAAATTAATCCATGGGAAAATATATACACCCAAAAAATAAAACAAATAGTGAATATAAATCATATCTCAATGAAGGAAAATTGAAAAAATATACCCTTATAGGTTTGGTAACTATTGAATCAAAATCACATGAAATAGAGAACTTGACATCAATTTATAAATACCTTGAATTATATTAAAAGTATTTAAAAATAAAAAAAAATGGTGTAGTATATTCACCACCAAAAAAATATAAAAAGTGTTGAATATGGATCATACCTATATTAAAGTAAATTGATATGATAAATCCTCACTTTGTATTCTCACTTGTTAGACATGCTCTAAACTCATTGACTGAATCACTCCTTCTCACAACATCTTCCTTAAGAATGAAGGACATAGGACTCATTATTGTGACCAATGGTTTCCAAATGTATCAGACTACTTAATTAGAGGTAGTTTTATAATGAATTAAATATAAAACTAAATCATATCACTATTTTGGAGTCGGTGAAATAGATATCCTTTTATAGGAAAATTTGAGGGGTATTTCATTGGAAACATGAGTTAGCTGAAGGGTGGAAATGAAATTATATGGGACTTCAGTGAGTTAGGTAAGGATATGTTGGTGAGAATTGTAGTATTGACTCAAAAAACAAAAAATTTATTCTAGGATGTTTTTATATCATATTAATTATTAACAACACATTCCATGAAATTTTACCAAATTTTACCTCTTTCTAGCTTGTTTAATTATTTTCCACATAAATAAATTTTTACAAGAAATATAAGATGATCCACTTAATTAATTTTGGTTTGGATCTTCAATATTTTGATCCCATTTAATATAATTAAATTTATTGATATAATTAAAATAACTTTTTAATGAAAAGATAAGATAAATAGAAAAAATGTATTTATAGACCAATGAATTTTTAAATATTTGGTGTTATTATTTTTATTTCATATCAATAAATATTTATCACATCAATGATAACCTATTTTCATATAATTATAATAATTAAATTTTAATAAAATAATCCTTAATCTATTTTATAATTTTCTTGTTTAAATAAAAATGAATACTATATAAATTTTATTTCAAAAAATAGTTATTTTAATCATAAAAATGAATTGATTATTATTCCATGCAGAGTAGTAATGTTTATATTATTAGTAATTTGTTTAAATATATATATATTATTTCATTAAAATTATTCTTTAATCAATATTATTTTAATTTATCAAAATAAAAATTCATAACTTATAGAAAATTTTAATTCTTTGAAAAATAGACCTCCTAAGAGTAAATGATTTTAACTTTAGCACAAATAAATTCATTAATATCTACTATTGTGTATATATATATATAAATTACATTAAATTTCATACTATAAATATGATGAATTAATCATTTAAATAAAAACATATGATATAAAATAAAAAATTAAAACAAAAACATCTGTATCCATAAATAATTAAATTATTATTCCTTGTACTTACTTAATTAGTTATTAATTAATTTTACTAATCATTTCATAAATTTTACTAGTGAATTTTATTGATATAATTCTTCCAAGTTAATAAGTTCAAAAAAAATTAATAATTCATAAAAAAAATTCCTTAGAATCAGTGAAATTTTCCCTAGTGAATCAGTATCATTTATTTCTATTCAAAAATAATTTATTCTAAATAAAATTACTGAAAATTTATCTTTTTAATATCTAGATATGTGTTATATATATTATATATAAACCAATAATTCCAAACTAGTAACATGTTTACTAGTATTATTCCTAATGGTTATTTATCTAATTATAAAAGTCTTATAACATCTATATTACCCTCATTACTTCTTATAAATTCAATCTATTCTAACTTCTCATATCAAAATTTTCATTCTGTTAATTTTTATTAAGAATTTTAAAAAATTATTTCTACTTGCATAATGTTTTTTATTCATTATAGGTTTAGTTCTACTAATGGTGATTCTCCATGGGGAATATGATCAAGGGGATCTCTTAGTTGTAAAAATATTATTATTATTCTATTTATTATTCTATTTTTATTTATACACTTTTAAGGGATGTAATTATTCATGTTATATAATAATACATCTTATTTGATATATGGTTTCATGTAATTTTTTATAATCCTCCCATATTAGTTAATAGATTATTATATGTTTCATTCATTTTTTATATGATTTAATTATTAATTATATTTTGATTAATTATAGAGAATAGAACAACTAGCTTAGGGAAATAAAATTAACTCTTAAATCCAGGATGTTACATTCACCCCCTCAAATAAATTACATCCCCATAATATACATTTATTTAACCAGTGAGAATTGATGACTTTATTCTTCAAAGAGTTGTGAATCAAGATATAATTTCTAATGAAACATCTACCTAGGTATATTGAGGAATAATAAGAAACACAAAATATGTATATGTTCATATTTTCAATTGTAACCTCTATTTATTCCAAATAATCCCTTATAAAGTTAAGAAATAAATTACCGAATATTAATCTAGATCATGGATTGGGTAATTTTTATCATGTACCTTCAATTAAAGTGAGTCATAAGCTACCAACATGTGATTTTCCATGATGAAACATCCCAATCCCATCTATGATTCATCAATATATATCAAGAAAACCGAATCCATTATAAGTTAGAGTGAGTATTTTTTAAGTGGTTAACCTTCTCATTAGTTCCATTAAATTTTCTTTGCATTTATCTATCTATTGGAACTTAAATCCCTTATGAGTATACTTGGTTAGTGGGTTTGATAGTCAAAAGTGATTTCTCAAAAATCATCAACAGTATCCATAAAATCCAATATAACAACATATAATTGTTATATTGGTTGGTATATAACATTATTCAATTTCCTATTAATTTTAATGATACATATATATACCATCGCTTGTGATTACATGGCCCAAGAATGATACCTTTGTAGACAGAATTCACACTTACTAAATTTACCAAACAAATTATCCTTTTCATGGTATTTATAACAACCCTAAAATGATCTTTATGATCTTCCGTTATATTCAAACATATAATAATAATGTATATAAATACTACCACATATTTATTGAGTAGGTCTATATACAATATTCATCATATCCATGAATATGGAATGGGAGTTTTTAAGACTAAATGGAATCGCTAAGAATTTATTATGTTCATTTATTATGTGCATGGATTCATTGGGTACATCATATGTTTTAACCCTTAATTTATGATATTCATATCAAAGGTAAAACTATGAGAAATATTGGGCCCATCACATTTTATGGAATAATTAATCAATAGGGTTTTAAGATACTTGTTCTTGATCATGATCTTGTAAATTTCATGATGATCAATTCATAGACGCATTGATTAGTATTTCTTTATAAGAAATATAATTGTTGCAACCCAAGGTGAAGTATATGGGTATATAAAAACATTATCTAGATTCACTTGTATTTTCTTATTTGATTCCTAAATTTAATTAGGGATATTCTATAAGGATTATTTTATATATGCATAGTACTAGGTTTTAGTTCTAAAAAACTCAACATCCTCATATAGGGGGACAAAAAAACTAATTGGGAAAAACATAAATTTTTTCATTCAAAATTTATAAATCCTCAATAGTGTGTTTCTTACCAACCATTTGAGAAAAATACCCCTCATTATTGGTCATTAGGACCACTACAAGGGAATTATTTCTCATAGAGAGTTCGTATTAAACAATTCACTGATAGATGATCATAGGTTGATTTAGGATATGAAATTTGACTTATATATACTATTAATTAACATGGGATCTATAAATAGAGGATCAATTGATTCCCAAAATCACATAAAAATCAACTAAATGGAGTGTAAAAATATTTTAATGAGGAAAATTCCCACAAAATTATACTATATATTACTTACATACATTGGATATAATCATTGTACCAAAATGAGTTTTCACTGATAATTCAATATCAAGTCATTAGGGATATGGATTAATATAATTATATACTATTAAAGATATGAAAGAATTCATATAATGATGATTATATGAGATTTTTTTTAATAATTAGGATTATGGTGGCCACCCACATAGAATTATTAAATCAGTTTTCCCTTACTAAAACTAAAATGGTTTTTGTGAGTATAAAGATATAATATATAGAGTAAAAAATCAAAAAATATAGTAACTCAACCATAATATTTGATAAATTATTACACGTTAATTTCAACATATGACATTTTAGGTTCACCCTACATCAATTTTCATATAACGTGGTTATTTTAAGTTTTATCCTCTTATTCTTCATAAAATAATCACAAACGAATAACATAACCTCTATTTTAATTTATCTAAGACAATATGAGCATAACATACATACATAAAAATAATATTATAAAAATATTCATTATATATTATAATAAAAAAAAGAAAAAACCAATAGGTTTAATTTATTTGGAGAATAGAAAAATTATATAGTTATTTTATAATAAATCTTTATCATTTCCTACAAAATTGTCCACACATGATAACTTTACAAATAAAAATTATGTTATACTTTTCATCATAACTTTGTGAATTAGAAAATATAAAAATGGAGATATCATACGCTGAGTAAGGGGGAACATCAGAGATATTAATTGAATATCATAAAAGAGCATAATATGATCATATTGGTACGAGAACATAATCATTGTTTATGAAAAAAAGTTTAAGAAAATCATACCTAATAAAAAATAGGTCACAAAATATGATTCATGATAAAAATATATTGGTATAACATAATAATTGAGTCATAAGAGTGTTTAAAAATTATTTTATTATCATGACCCATGAATAAATAACAAATACATTTTTGAAACTTAGGAATATGGAATAACATAGGAATAGAAACCCATTTATTATGGCAAGTATCACTTCTAATACCATCATAAAATAGTGCACAGATTCCCATAGTGGGTTGGGTTTAACTCATAGTTCCTGACATGTCATCTTAGGGGATATAAGGCTTTAAGCAATGCATTATAGGTCCACATAATTTTGTTTCCATCTATCACATAATGGATAAAGTTACTTAGGGGTTTTCTTTCACTCTATATTCCCTTTAGTATCATGAGATATAAATATTTTCCTAATTAATTGGAGGGATATATAATTTTAACCTCACAAATCATATAATGATATGTATTTGTGCTACATGAACAAGATCACATTCAAAAATATCAATCATTGCTTACATAGAAAAGATAGAGAAAATAGTTGCATAATTATTTATGTAGGAAATGATCATAATCAGTACATGGAAATAATTTGGATGGTATCATTGGAGCATATACCCAGGGAAGAATAAGTAACATTAAAGGATGTTAATATAGATCAAAAATACAATATAGGGGTACTAGAAAATTTATTCGAAAAATGAAATTTGGTATTGTTAAATATTTTTTTAATTTTATTTTAAAATGAACTAATTTTTAAGATAATATTTTTATGAAAATGAAAATACTACAAAAAATACTTTTTAGAGCCAGGAAAAATTTGAATGGAAGATTTGTAAAGAATATTTCAGAAAATGATAATGTTTAAAAAGTTGTTATTATTTGTTTAACACTTTTGTAAATAAAGTAAAATTTAATCGAAGTTGGCCTTAATAATTAATTTATGTAAGGATAGAAAAATCCATAAAATCATAAAAAAACATGAACATGGAGGTTAATGACTTCCAAATGGAAATAAATGATAAGTTTTATTTACATACAAGAATCCTTTCATTTGATTAGTGAGCCAAAAGGATATAAAATGGAAATAATACATGTAAAACTAAGAAATAAAAAGAGAAGAATAAATTAGATGGGTATTTATAAAGAGTAAACATAAAATTTCCCTTGGTGTGAACATTCACGTAAATTATATTGATTTTAATGTGAGGTTAGATAAATAACTCTTACTACTTTGGTGACTTTTGAATCAAAATCCATTCAAAGAGAGAATTCGTGATAGATTTGAAATCCATTGAATTTCAAGAAAAGTATTATAAAATACATAAATTTCATAGTATATATACTATAAAAAAGAATATTAATGGTGAAAATTAATCGTATCTAAATAAAGTGAAATTGATCTGAGAAAATCGTACCACTTTTGTAAATTTTGAGTCAAAAGCTATTGAAATAGTGAACCTAAGATTAATTTTCAAATCCTTTGAATTACATGTAAATTATTATAAAAGGAAACCATAGTGTATTTTATACACCACATAAAAATAAAATTAAAATTAAATATGAATCATGTCCCAATTAAGGGGAATTGAGATGAGAAACCGTTGTGAATTTGGTAACTTTTGATTTAAAATCCATTTAAAGATAAAACCCAATATAGATTCTTAAATGCATTGAACTGAATTAAAATTATTATAAAATAAATATAAAGGGAATTAAATGCACCATAAGAATAAAACAATTGGTGAATATAGATAATATATCAATAAACGGAAATTCAGATGAGAAACCCACACCTTGGATACCAATTTGTTTGGATTCCCTCTAACCTATACAATGAAATCCCTCCTCACAACATCATCGTTTGGAAAAAATTATTTAGGCCTATTTTGAAATGATTCAGCCTTAAACACTACATAATATTGAATTATGTCAATAATTGACATTGAGGATTTTTTAGGTTTAGAGTTTTAGAGAATTAGGCCATAACTATTACATAACAACTTGAATATTCAATGTAGACACTACTACCCAATAACCATTTTTCATAAAATAAAAACTCTTAAAATAAAGAGACATGTCTAGTCCCATGTTTTAGACAACATGACTTTTCCTTGATCTCATCCTTGACCCTATTCATCTTTATGTACTGTGGAAAACATTTCAAAAACTTGGGATGAGCATAAAAAGATCAGTAAGGGTTTTAAAATTAGGAAGGAAAACATTATCCCATAAATAAATAAAAATCAATGAAACCATACTTTTCAATCCTAACATACCTCATGAAATCATATGATTTGTGAATAATACACACAAATAATAAATCATAATGGTAACTTATGGAATCCATATCAAACTTACATAGTATCTATCACAGCTACATAGGGAGTTACACATGGAATAGCCATCATAGTATATTCCCTAAATCTCTTAAGAGAAACATTAACGTTTACCTCTGTTACGTTACCCAATGTATTGGAGTTCTATCTCAAGCTCACCCACCCTAGGTTTATTACAGAACCACCTGTATACGTAAACAACACCCAATAACCTTAACATAATCATAACACATAACACAAGTATGAAGGAAAGATAACATTTCCATATTCTAATCACAATATATCAAATCAGTATATTGAAATAAAAAAAAAATTCACACCATTTTTATAACCATTTAAAACATTTAATAAAGAGATTTTTGAAACAAAGTGTCCCATACCACTTTGAAAATTGTAAATAAATTGTCATTTCAAAACATTAATGTCCATATAAATAAATCCTTAAAAACATTTTTAAAACATGGACAATGAATAAATACTTAAAACTGTTAAAATGATATTTTATTTAAATATTTTTTAACAAAATGAGAGAATCTTTATCACGACCCGTCCTCGGGGCTCGTGTCGTGACTACCCCAAGCCCGCCTCCCATAGGCCAGGGGCTGGTGACTAGTACTAAAGGCGTAAATCCCGATATAAGGGAAGGCATTGCCTTTATATAAGTAAACAAACACAATAGAGAACAAAAGTTGTAGTAAACACTACATAAAATGAGTACAAAAGTAAGTGCTAAAAAGTAAATGGGGAAGAATACAAACCCAACTAAAAGTACAGTACAACTGAAAAGAAATTACAGTAGTAGAAAATTAAATCAGCAACCACTGAGTCGTCCTCCAGCTATCCCACCTGAAGGCTGGGTACAGATGGTCTCCTCAGCTCCTCGGGTCCGGCCGTCCGCTCCGTGTACGTCCTGCCTAATAGACCACCACCAAATATCATCCTACTTCTCAAGCCTCAACAACGATCAGTGTTGTCCGTCGTCTGTAACCAACACCACGTATTGCGGGCATAGCCCGTGCAGGGGTGAGTATACAGTACTCAGTAGGGACCCCGAGACCCCCCGAAGGTCTCTTAGAATCCACAAAGGATAAACCACAAAGGAAAGATACAAACCCGAAGTATCAACCAATTATACTTTGGTATATGCACATACATATACCTAAGTCATCTATTCCAGTTCAGCTCCAACTCAGGAGCCCAAGTACAACCCAGTCCACACCGGAAAGCACAAACCAATCCACACAGGAAAGCAAGTAAATCTTATCGATGATATTGACTGAAAGACAAGACTCGGCTCACATAGGTATACTACTCACGAAGAGGGGTGGAGATAATAGATGTAGCCTCTGAATCATCTCCCCTGCCGAACCCATGTATGATCCAAGTACACAAGTCATCATTGTTGAACCAACGTAGGATCCAAATATAGTAACCATCGCTGCCGAACCCACGTAGGATCCAAGTATAGTTGTCAGCGCTGACTAACCCATGGAGGATCCAAGAACAGTCATCCTTGCTGTATAACCCACGTATGATCCAAGTACAGTTGTCATCGTCGTCGCAGTCGTAGCCAGCTCTAGGGTTCCCGCACACAGCACGCTCGAATCCGGGAGGGCCCTCTCCACGAGCCAAGGGGATTGATATATCAACTATCACAAAGTCTAGAGTTTATGTATCACAAAGTTTCATCTCGTCAAAAGGAACTCAACGCAATAGACGGCGCATTAATCGGACGCCCGGTCTGAGAGATATAGTCTTTTCTGTCGCAGGGGCCCGTTTAGAAATATGCTCGTTTCTAACCCGGACGATATCCAAAATCATTCGAAACTCACTTAGAGTATAGTCAAAGGACCGTATCTTTGTAAGGGTCCTAGTGCCGCTGATGGCACGTTGTTCGAACGTGCAGTCTTTAAGTAATTTACGTTTAAGTGAAAAATAGCCAGGCCCGCTAGGCCCGGTGGGCTAGCGGATCGGTTCGACCCAGTTGACGGGTCCGACCCGGAAGGAGTGTCGGATCAGTCTGAAAAATAACGCAACTTGGCCCGAAAGTTGCAGCCCGGCTTGAAGGGGGCATGTCCTGGCCCGAAGGGGTGCGGCCCAGCCCGGCTCGGCCGAAGCCGAGCGAGTTACAAGGGGGGGCGCCCCCCTTCCCCCCCCCCCCCCCCCACCCCCCGGTTTTCCACACCGGCAGTGCCAAGCAACGTCGCCCTTCCCCAAACTGGACGGCCTCTTGTGCATGCAAACTACATGGGCCGGTCGGCCGGTTCTTCCGCAAAAGCGGCCCGCGTTGCGGGCTGCGGTTCGTTCCGCACAATCGGTGTGACGATGCCAGTTCCCTTCATCAGGATCCCGGCATGACGCGATGGCGTCGTGTTTCCTTCACCACCAATTTCCAATTCTAAAAATAATAAACGAGAACAACGGAGGGTTGTCGGGCTGTGTTCGTTCAGCCTGCACCCTCCGCGTAAAATGATAGCAATCGGCCCAGGTGAACGAGATGCTCAATGACAAACCAAAGCACAATTTTAATCCATTAAAATTGAACTTAACCCCTACCTCAACAAACAATGACGAACGTCGGTGTCGCAGTTGACGGCGTCACATGATGAGGTTTCGTAGATGTCAATAGAGAGCCTCCGATGAGGAAGCGGTGTCTCCTCTTTTTATCATGGAGATTAAGTTCTTCATGTCTCAAGAGCTCTCTCCCCTTTCTCTCAACACAACAAGCCCACCAAACAAAATAAAATAAGGCTTATCCTTATTTTATTAATCCATGCCATGCATTTCAAATTACAAATTTCAAAAATTCATTTCAGTTAATTAATTAAACCATGAGTTTTCTAATTAATTAAATGATATGTTGGCATGTTTTATGAGGGAGAGAGAGGAGAGGAAGAGGATAGGTTTCACAAGTTAAGATGAGTTACAAATTTTAAGAGGGGGTTAGAGGAATTTTAAGGAATGTGAAGGGGTGGGGCTCGTGTGGGCCCCACCTCAAAAATATCCTCACATGGGTAGTTAGGGGCTTGTGGGTCCCACACCAACTACCCCATGTACGATATAACCACTTGGATAAAGAATAAAAATTGTTCCACAATTTTTATTCAATTCCTTATTAATCCACAATTTTTAACTTCTCCTCTTGTAAAAACGCAACCGTGGTAAGGGTCCCCTTAAGAAATTACAGGTGCTATGGTTTCATCGGTGCCCTCGGATTTCAATTCTGAACACCGGTTCAAAAGATAGAAAAACTCGCTCGTTCGTTTAGTGAGCGTACCCCAGCAAAACTTCAGAAATTGATTATGGGCACATCAGGCCTTGGAATTAGGTGCTGTCAAAAACTGTGTACTCGTAAAATCCCAAAGAATTTACATTACTCCCACCTCATGGATTTACGTCCCTATAAAGATAAATCATAAACTAGGGAAACAAATGAGGGTATGGTGCACGCATCTCAGCCTCCCGCCCCCATGTGATCTCCTAGAGGTTCTCGTGCTACCAATGAATGTGCACCAGAGGAATCGACCATCCACGTAGGACCCACTCATGTTGATCCTCGATCTCCACCGAAACCTCCACAAAAGTTTCCTCATCATCGATGTCCAACTCCTCGTGAAAAATGATATGCTTCGGGTCGTGCACGTGTCTCCTCAGCTGAGATGCATGGAAGATGTCGTGTACCCGGTGCAACTGAGGTGGAAGAGCCAGGCGATATGCCACCTCGCCTACCCTGCCGAGAACCTGGAATGGTCCGATTATGCACGGAGATAACTTGCCGCCCCAGCCAAATCTCTGTAATCCACGTCGAGGTGAGACCCGTAAGAAAATGTGGTCTCCATCCTCAAACTCCTTTGGTCTCCGCCTCTTATAAGAAAAGGACTTCTGTCTGCTCTTTGTAGTCCTCATCTTCTCCTGGATGATCTGCACCTTCACTGTCGTAGCATGAACCATCTCCGGTCCTACAAGTGTTGACTCCCCAGGGTCAGTCCAGCATGGAGATGATCTAAAAGGTCGGTCGTAGAATGCATCGTATGGTGCCATCCCGATGGTGGAGTGGTAGCTGTTGTTGTACGCAAACTCAACCAAGGGTAAGTGATCCTCCCAGCTATGACCAAAGTCGAGAACACATGCATGGAGCATGTCCTCAAGATTCTGAATGGTCCTCTCCATCTGGCCATCCATTTGAGGATGAAAGGCAGTGCTCAGGCGTAGCTGCATCCCAAAAGCCTCCTGCAACCCCTTCCAAAGCCGGGAAGTAAAGAGAGCATCTCGATCAGAGAAGATAGATGATGGAACACCATGAAGTCGTACGATCTCCTGGACGTAGAGGCATCCCAAGCTCTCCACTGAGCTCTGCTCTCTGATTGGAAGGAAGTGGGATGACTTGGTGAGTCGGTCGACGATCACCCAGATGGAGTCGGGTCCTCTGGAAGTATGTGGGAGCCCCATCACAAAATCCATGGATATCCTGTCCCACTTCCACTCCGGGACCTCTAAGGATTGTACCTAGCCTGGTGGTACCTAGTGCTCCGCCTTCACCTGCTGGCAGGTGAGGCATTTTGAAACGAACTCTGCCACAACATTCTTCATACCCGGCCACCAGTGTTGTCGTTTGTGATCCTGGTACATCTTCACTACTCCTGGATGTACCACCAAAGGGGAAGTGTGAAAATCCCTCAACACCTCCTCTTTTAATGAAACTGGTACCATGGTACGTCCCCTAAAGAGGATTTCGTGCTCTCCTCCTACAAAAATCCATCAGGTGCCTGCCCTGTGGATATCTGTGCACGTCGCGTCTCATAGTCAACATCCCCACACTGTGCCTCTCTGACCTGCTGAAGTAGAGGAGAAGTTACTGTGAGTGACTGTAGAAATTATTCTTCATCTCTATCCACAAAGTATATCTGCAATGCGGTTAGCTGCTCTGTCGAATCTCCAAGTAGCTGAATACCTGATCTTCTGCTGAGAGCATCAGCTACTACGTTCCCCTTCCAAGTAGTATATACTATCTCAAAGTCATAGTCCTAGAATAACTCGAGCCATCGTCATTGTCTCAGGTCCAGGTCCTTCTTCAATAAGATATACTTGAGACTCTGGTGGTCAGATTAGACTGTAAAGCATTCTCCTATCAGATAGTGTCGCCACATATTCAAGGCGAAGACCACTACTACTAAATCCAAGTCATGGGTAGCATAGTTCTTCTCATTCTTCCTCAACTATCATGAACCATAAGCGATCACTGCCCGCTCTTTCATCATGACACACCTGATTCCGGTCCCTGATGCATCGCAGTAAAATACGTACCCTACGCCCTCCTCCGATAGCCTCAAGATGGGTGCACTGGTCAATCTCTGTCTCAGCTCCTAGAAGATCTGTTGACAACTATCTGAACACATAAAGGGTTTCCCCTTCTTCGTCAAAGCTGAAAGCGGTGTTGCAACTCAAGAGAAGTTTGGCACAGATCTCCGATAGTACCCAGCCAGACCTAGGAAACTCTGAACCTCCATCACACTCTAGGGTGGCTCCCAAGCAAGTAGTGCCTCGATCTTCATAGGATCCACTGCAACTCTCACCTCGGAGATGAAGTGCCCCAAGTAGTGGACCTCTCGAATCCAGAAATGACACTTCGAGAGATTACGATAATGTTGGTGCACTCGGAGTGTGTCCAGTACAACCCGCAAGTGGTAGGCGTGCTCCTCCTCAGTAGTCGAGTAAATAAGTACGTTGTCGATGAAGACTACAACAAATCGATCAAGGTAAGGCTAGAAGATACTATTCATGAGACTCATGAACACTGTTGTACCATTGGTTATGCCGAAAGGTATAACCAAGAACTCATAGTGGCCATATCGACACCTGAAGGCCATCTTCTACAAATCCCTGTCTCAAACTCTGAGCTGATGATAGCCTGGCTGGAGGTCTATCTTCGAGAACCATCATGCTCCCTTGAGCTGATCAAAGAGTTCTTCAATCCTTGGGAGTGGATACTTGTTCTTCATGGTCACCTGGTTCAGGCGACGGTAGTCGACACATAGTCGTAAGCACCTGTCCGCCTTCTTGGTGAACAAAATCGGAGAAGCCCAAGGTGAAACACTGGTTCGGATGAATCCCTTTTCCTGCAAGTCCTCCAGCTGTACCCATAGATCACGAAGCTCAGTGGGAGCCATCTGATATGTTGGAGTAGATATCGGGGTTGTCACGGGGTACAGGTAAATATAGAAGTCTACCTATCTGCGAGGAGTTAGTCCTAGAATTTCGTCATGAAAAACGTCTGCATACTGATCCACCACAACAGGAAAACTTAGACTCCGCACATCAACTGCTCCTAGGATGAGACTAGCCAACTTGTGGGTGATCAGTTGTCCTCTCCTCTGCATGAGTCCATCCTACACTGCAAAGGATCCCTTCTCGCCGTTAAAGCTGAACCTACTCCCATATGTGCGGACACACCGCACCTTGTCCCTAATACAGTCGATCTGGGCATGGACTGTAGATAGCCATTCCATACCCAAGATGATGTCGTAAGACCTCGACGCCGCTACAAGAAGATCCCAGCCGAAGCTCTCGCCTCATTGAGTAAGCTCACACTGTCGGCACCAGTGTCTAATCATCGAGTCTTCTCTCAGAGGAGTCTCTAGCCATAAGGATCGAGCCAACAGCTCTGTCGGAATCTCCGAGCTCCGAACAAGGGAAGCGGAAATGAAAGAATGACTCGCTCATGTGTCTATAAGAACTGCATTAAGGGTGCAGTAGACACATATAGTACCTCGAATCATCTCAGGTGCGCCGTGGTCGTAAGCCTCCACTGCCTGAAGTTGAGCATGCCTCTGTCCGCCAGCTCCCTGTGGTCGGGGTGGACCTTCGGGTGGTGGTGGTGGTAGAGCCTCAAAGCATCATCCACCACCCACTGCTCGGCCAGCTCCTCTGCCTCGTCCGCCTGCTCCCTGCGGACCGCCACGGTCAAACCTATGCCTCTGCCTGGGTAGTCCATCAACCGTCTGTTGCTCCTCTACATGGCGGGTTGGGCAGTCACGAGCCATGTGGCCTTGCCCGCCGCATGCATAGCACTACCTGCCTCTCGTATGACTGGCTCTGCTGCGTGTGCCCTGCACCTCCAAACCAGTATCCTAAGGTCGCCCTCCTGATGATCTGATCCTCTTAGACCTCTGTGACATCTGTCTACTTCCGGCTGCAGAAGAATCCGCTACGTGTCACCCTGCGGTAGGCCTTGCTGCTGGAATTGGCTCAGCAAGGAAGATCTCCACAAGTAAGTCTCGCTCCAGTACTCCTTCCTGCGTCAGAATGCTGAGGGAGATCATTGAAGCCCTGATATCATGTCTCAGTCCATGCTCGAAGGTCCGGGCCTGGAAGAATGGGTCTTATACCATGTCTGTAGAATAGAGTGAGAGGTCGATTAATCTTGTCAAGTACTGGGCTACGGTCATGCTTCCATGCCGCAGTTGTAGCAACTCCTGGATGTGCACCGCACAGAGGGTGGCTGGAATGAACTCCAGGTGGAAGAGGCTCTCGAAGTCCGTCCAAAGTAGAGATTCCTCATCGTACACCTGGAGCATCAGGCTCCACTATCTACCTGTTCCCGAGTGTAGGAGACTCACCGGAAGGATCACCATAAGATTTGCTGGTGTCCCTACCAATCTAAAGACTCGAACAATAGCCTCCAGCCAATCCTCGGCTGCTTGAGGGTCCGTCTCTCCATGGAACCTGGATGACCTCTTTCATTGAAACTCATGAAATACACTCAGGCGGCGTGCACTCTCTGCTGTTGGGGCTGGTGGTATCGGTGGCCCAGCGGGTAGAGGTACCGTTGGTGCCTCCGTTGTAATGGGGCCCTGCACCGAGGCCTCGTCGCTCGGTGGGCTTCCATCTCACACGTAACTGGGAACCCTAGCTGGTTACCGTCATGGGGTCATCCTTAAAAGAAACAGGTGTGCCACGGTTAATACAGTATACCTGGTGAGCTGACATAAAGTAATCAAAAAGAAAACTTTTGAACACAAATGCAATAAATGTTTTCATACATTGAGTCGGAAATCAGAAGTCAGGATCCGGGTGTATGGATACGTCGACCGCCGCACCAAAACTGGACTTCCTGGACTGATAACCACACTCAATACCCTTAACACCATTGTTTCACAGAAATAAATTATCAGTGTCCTATGTTCTGCGGTAGAACCGACTCCTCTAATACCAATTTGTCACGACCCATCCTCGGGGCCCATGTCGTGACTACCCAAATCCAGCCTCCCATAGGCCAAGGGCTGGAGACTAGCACCAAAGGCGTGAATCTCGATATAAGGGAAGGCATTGCCTTTATATAAGTAAACAAACACAAAAGATAACGCAAGATGAAGTAAAAACTAAGTAAACTGAGTAAAAAAGTAAGTGCTGAAAAGTAAATGGGCCAGAATACAAACCCAACTGAATGTATAGTACAACTGAAAATAAAGTACCACAGCAGAAAAGTAAATCAGCAACCACCGAGTTGTCCTCCGGATATCCTACCTAGTGGGTGGGTACATAAGGTCTCCACATCTCCTCGGGTCCAGTCGTTTTCTCGGTGTACATCTCTCCTGATAGTCCACCTCCGGATACCGTACCACTCCTCAAGCCTCAACCATGATCATTGTTGTCCGCCGTCTTCAACCAGCACCACGTAGTGCGGGCATAGCCCGTGCAGGGGTGAGTATACAATACTCAGTAGGGACCCCGAGACCCCCCTAAGGTCTCCCAAAATCCACAAAGGATAAACCACAAAGGAAATATGCAAACACGAAGTATCAACCAATTCTACTTACGTATATGCCTATACATATACCTAAGTCATCAATTCAAGTTCGGCTCCAACTCATGAGCCCAAGTACAACCCAGTCCACACAAGAAAGCACAACTCATTCCACATAAGAAAGCAAGTCCATCTTATCGATGATATTGACTGAAAGACAAGACTCAGCTCACACAGGTATACTACTCATGAAGAGGGGTGGAGATGATAGATGTAGACTCTGAATCATCTCCACTGTCGAACCCACGTATGATCCAAGTACAGAATTCATCACTGTCGAACCCACATAGGATCCAAATACAGAAACCATCACTGTCGAACCCACATGGGATCCAAGTACAGTCGTCATCACTGCTGAACCCACGGAGGATCCAAGTACAGTCGTCCTCGCAGCCGAACCCACGTAGGATCCAAGTATAGTCGTCATCTTCATTGCAGTCGCAGCCAGCTCTAGTGTTCCCGCACACAGCATGCTTGATTCCAAGAGGGTCCGCACCACGATCCAAGGGGGTTGATACATCAACTTTCACGAATTCTAGAGTTGACTTAATCAAAAGTTATGTCTCGTCAAAAGGAACTCAACGCAACAGACGGCGCGTCAATCGGACGCCCGGTCTAAGAGATATAGGCTTTTCCATCCCTGGGGTCCGGTTAGTAATATTCTAGATTCTGTCCTGACTGATATCCAAAATCATCAAAAACTCTCTTAGAGTATCGTAAAAGTACCGTCTCATTGTAAGAGTCCTAGTGCCGCTGACGGCGCGTTGTTCGGATGCGCGTTCTTTATGTGATTCACGTTTAAGTGAAAAGAGCTCGGCCCGCTAGGCCCGGTGGGCTTGCGGGTCGGTTCGACCCAGTTGATGAGTCTGACCCAGCAGGAGTGTCGGATCGGTCTGAAAAATAATGCAAGTCGGCCCGAAGGTCGCGGCCCGGCCCGAAAGGGGCGCGGCCCAGACAGAAGGGGCGTGGCCTAGCCCGGCGGGGCGCGACTGGGCGTGCGGCCCGGCTGGCTGGGCCGGCTGGCCGAGCGGCTTGGTCGAAGCCGAGCGGGCTCCAAGGAGGGGCCGTTTTTCCACACTGGTGGCGTCAAGCAGCGACTCCCATCCTCGAACCGGCCAGCAGGTCCGTCTGGCCTCCTGCGCACGCGGCCCGCTTGGGCGGGCCGCCGGTCCTCCAGCGCGGCGCCCTCCTGGTACCGCGGCTCCTCTTCGCCCGGTCGACCGATGGGCCGACCGGTTCTTTAGCCGAAGCGGCCCATGTTGCGGGTCATGGTTCGTTCCTCATGACTGGCGCGACGGTGCCAGTTCCCTTCTTCATGATCCCGGTAGGTCGCGACGGCGCCGTATTTCCTTCGCCGCAAATTGCCGATTCTAAAAATAATAAACGAGAACAACGGAGGGTTCTCAGGCCATGTTTGTTCAGCCCGCACCCTCCGCGTAAAACGATAGCAATCGGCCAAGGTAAACGAGATGCTCAATGAAAAACCAAAGCACAATTTTAATCCATTAAAATTGAACTTAACCCCTACCTCAATAAATGATGATGAACATCAGTGTCGCAGTTGACGGCGTCACGTGCTGAGGTTTCGTAGACATTGACGGAGAGCATCCAAGGAGGAAGCGGTGTCTCCTCTTTTTATCCCGGAGAGAAGAAAACAAAGCGTGACGTCGTTGGAGAATTCCCGCATCATTGTTTCCTTCCTTTCCAAGGAGGAGGAAAAGGAAAAAGAATCCAGGGTCACCGAGTCGATGTTCTTCATCAGAGTCTTGGTGTTCTTCAACAAAGGAGATGAATTTATTCAAGTCTCAAGATCTCTCTTCCCTTTCCCTCAATACAACAAGCCCACCAAAAAAATAAAATAAGGCTTCTCCTTATTTTATTAATCCATTCCATGAATTTCAAATTACAAATTTCCAAAATCCAATTCACTTAATTAATAAAACCATGAGTTGTCTAATTAATTAAGTGATATGTTGGCAAGTTTAATCAGGGAGAGAGAGGAGAGGAAGAGGATAGGTTTCACAAGTTAAGATGAGTTATAAATTTTAAGAGGGGGTTAGAGAAGTTTTAAGGAATGTGAAGGGGTGGGGCTCGTGTGGGCTCCACCTCACAAATATCCTCACATGTGTAGTTAAGGGCTTGTGGGTCCCACCCCAACTACCCCATATAGGATATAACCACTTGGATAAAGAATAAAAAAATTTCCACACTTTTTATTCAATTCTTTATTAATCCACAATTTTTAACTTCTCCTCCCGTGAAAACACAACCGCAGTAAAGGTCCCCTTAAGCAATTATCGGCGATGCGGTTTCATCAGTGCTCTCATATTTCAATTCCGAGCACTGGTTCAAAAGATAGAAAAACCCGCTCGTTTGTTTTCTGAACGTACCTGAGCTAATCTTCGAAAATTGATTCCGGGCACACCGTGCTTCGGAATTAGGTGTCATCAGAAACTGCATACTCGTAAAATCCCAAAGAATTTAAGAAAAACATTTCCTTGAAATTTATGGGTCTTTACACTCTTGAATACAAATAATTGAGAAATAACATTGAATCAAAACTTTATAATATCATGAGAATAAAGATATTCATGATATATTATGCCAAAGGACAGTATATACACCATATAAGAATGAATTGGTGCATAACAACAATGAAGTCTCAATGGAATGTAAATTGTGATGAAATCCCTTATAAAAACTATATCCTTAGATTAATAATAAATAAATTACGTAATAATGTGTGACAAATATAAATAAAATCAATATTATCGGATATTCAGTGTAAATCAATCATAGAACATTTACACATATTCTTTTTAATACAAAACCAATGACTTGGATGTTTAATTCAATGAATGTAAATTGAATTAAAATTACTCTTATCAAGTTCATATCGATGACCTGAGAATTTATCAATGGATTGATTATGTGTATCAAAATTATATCCACACAAAGGGGAGTTGAAATTAGAACATAAATAAATAAATAGTGATTCCACACATAATCATAGAATGATATAATTAAGAATTAGAAGACTAACCCAAGAATAGAAATTGGGTTAAAAGGTTCCCTTACCGATTTTATTTATTTGATGTCAAAAAATTATAAACAAAATACCATGATGTAGGAAATGTTTTTATCTTTCCAATTAATATTTATAGTCTAATAGATAACTTATATAACCCCATGAAAAAATTAATTTACTAAAAGATATTTGTTTGTGTCATTTTTTCGTTACTTTAAGTGAATTAAAATAAAGTATCATTATCACTCTTATGTGGCTCCATGGGGTCACAAAATTGACCTAAGGATGCCCATAGTCGGTCATGACTCAACAAAGAGGGTTATGAAAAGTGCTAAGGTAATTTTTTGTTATTATAATTGTATTTTTACCTTGAATTACCCTATTTACCCTTAACCGCAGTAAATAAAAGTCAAAATCTACTATTCCCCAAAAAAATTATTTTAATCTTATTGAACCACATTTTACTTAATAATAACAAACATGTAAGTTGGATTTTCAAAATTCAATTCACAAAAGCGGTAAAATTTCATTTAAATGAAAAAGTCGATTTTTTAACTACAACTTAGTGGTTTCACTATTCTTCAAAAATTAATGTTTTTCAGAAAAGTACCAAAAATTCAGCCTAAGCTATATTTGGTATTCTGAATTCAAAAATGATATCTATTTTACAAAATTCAAAACTTAGAAGTTTCCTTAATTAATTTAAAATTAATTCTCGTTGTCAAAACAAATAGCGTGTTTTTAGGAAACAGTATCTATTAAAATATTGACACCTGTTTATGTCCAATTTCAAAGTGAAATTAATTCCAATGGCCAAAATTAGATTAAATAGTAAAAATATAATCTAATTACAATTTAAAACCAATTAAAAACATAATATAACCATAAAAATGAATTATATTAAAAATAATATTTGAATTAAAATACATTATTTTTCACTATTCATTAAAAAATGAATTTTATCAGAAAAATACCAAAATTTTACCCAAGGGAAATTTTAATGTTCTGATTCTAAAGAAGAATTTTAATTTTCCAAATAGAACATATAAAAGTGACCAAAACTATATTTAATGAGGGTTCACCATCAAAAGGCGATAAATCGACCTTTTAAAGAATGTTAGAGTACTTATGATTAAAATTAGATTCATTCACATTTTAAGCCTCTAAATTTTATTGGATAAATGTAAAAACATTTAAAAAACATGAATATTCATATGATAGTTAGTTATGTACATTCTTTCAATATAATGTCTAGGCATTAACTAACATTTAAAATAATATTATATTGTTATTTTTTAGTATAACTCAATGTTGTGTGCAGCGTAAGATTTCAAAGAAACGTGTTGTTGTGTGTCGGGTACGCCATCGAACATAGCATCCCCTTTAAATTAAAATTAATAATTAATTTACAAATATAAAAAAATATAAAAATGAAATATTTTTTATTTATGTGGGATGTTACATCCTTACCCCCTTTTGAGAATTGTGTCCTCGCAATTTTAAAATTGGGATTGAAAACTTCATTAAAAGTCCTTCATCTGAAAAGAGTCAGTAAAACTATCACATTAAAAGAATAAAATAGAAGTACAAAGGTCACCCAAGATAACCCATACTAGGATTACATGTAGAAAAACATGGATATGGAAGAGAGAACAAATGGTCAAGTTCGGATGGAGAGTGATAAAAAAACATGATTAAGAGAAAGTTAACCACCAGAAAATCACAAACATGTAATGGGTAAATCGATCTTTGATTCCACATTCGGAAATTTTAACAGACAAAGTTTTTATTAAGTTAATTTTCATAAAGTTTAGGAATTTATTTATGATCTTAACTAAAAATATAAGGAAACATACTTACCTATCATGTAGACTTTCATACTTTACTAAATTTCTACCACAAACACATCTTTTCTCTAAA
The DNA here is from genome assembly GCA_963277665.1 of Viscum album. Taxonomy (NCBI): domain Eukaryota; kingdom Viridiplantae; phylum Streptophyta; class Magnoliopsida; order Santalales; family Viscaceae; genus Viscum; species Viscum album. Next base: position 519,574,452 of record OY728143.1, read on the forward strand.
CAATGAGTATTCAGACTATCTTGGTCACATTAAAAATACTAGAATCAACTTCTAGAGTATCACCTAATCCAAAAAATATGAACTATATATTTCCCTTGTCTTTATACATCAAGAAAAACTAAAACTCTTAGTACAAGATTAGATAATCCCCAAAATGGATAATCTTTTACATAAAGGAAAACTAATATTAATCTCCAAAATGTTTCTAATAATACCCAAAGTTAGAAAATACCATTAAATAAACAAATATCCATAAATTCTTCTAAGTAACCCAAACTATTATTGAAACACAAAATTTCAAAAGGATCTATTCACATAGTCTTCCACAAAAATCTTAACATTTATCTCTAAAACATCGACTACTCTTAAAGTCTCATTCTGAAGTGTAATTAACCTAATCACATATTCTCTATGATAGGTTAATCATTTCCATAAATAACCCAAATCACTATATGTCCATAATAAAAACATGGATTCTTCCAAAATAAATTTCCACCAATACTCATTAGAAGAAAAGATAATTATTCCTTGAATAACATTTTCATATATCAAACTTCAGGGTTACATATACTATAAAAAGTCTTCCAATGTAATCCCATCACAAAAAGAGCCTTAAATCTACCATAACTTTTGAATCCCTTATATGTTGACTTCTTTCACATTAAATTTTCTTCATTATCCATTAACCATTCATTTACAACTTATTCTCAAATAGTTCTTTCCTACAAACCAAATCATGAATCATATCCTAATATTCAATAGTATCAAATCATATGCTAAGAAATAATCCATACTTTTCATTGTTTATTGTCAGTTTATTCATCCTCAATCGGAATGGAATTAGGTTTTAGTAAACATATTTTTGTATGATCCTGGTGATCCCATTCCCAAAACATCTCCGTAGGACATATGTTTGTATAATGACCATGCACACCACATTTAAAACATTCAATTGATCTCTCAGATAGAACTTCTTTCCCTATCCAAGAGTCAAATGGATGCTTCTATTTCCCATGGAAGATTATTGATTTATTACCTTTATTTCCAAATCTATAGAATCTTCTTGTCCATTTGAAGCAATTTCCTAAGTGTTTCTTTCCACATCCTTGACACATAGGTTTTTGAACATACATACCTTTATGATTATTACCTGAACTTCTGAAGGGATCTTTTTCTCGCATATACGATGCCTTATAAAATTCACTAAGGTTTAGGTTGTCAATCATGAATCTAGATAGTTGGTTGATAATAACAACAAGAGTTCTCATTGAAACTCCAATTTCATTCAGTTTATCATTTAGAAAACCATCACAATTTTTATCACATCTACTATTACTTTGGTGCCTGCTAGATCCATCCATTTACTAAAACCAAAAAGGTTAATGTGATTATATTAATAAAATCATCATATAATCTCTTATGAGGAGGTTAAATACTAATATATACTTATTCATGTTATCTTAAACTCGTTCACTTTATCTAAAATAACTATGACTCTTTGTAAAACCTAACTATTATGGTAATGTCACATATGCTTAAATAACACCCTAACCTATAATGTTATCTAAACTGACCTTTGATACCAACTGTAAGGACCCAGCCTTAAACATTACAAAATCTTGAATTATGTTAATAATTGACATTGAGGATACTTTCATGTTTAGAGTTTTAGATAATTAGGCCATAACTATTACATTACAACTTGAATATTACATGTAGACACTACTACCTAGTATCCATTTTTCATAAAATAAAAACTCTTAAAAAAAGATACATACCTAGTCCCATGTTTTAGACAGCATTAATTTTCTTTGATCTCATCCTTGACCCTATTCATCTTTAAGTCCGTTGGAAAACATTTTAAAAATATGGGATGATCATAAAAATCTTAGTCATGGTTATAAAATAAGGATGGAAAACATTATCCTATCAATAAATACAAATCAATGAAACCATACTTTTCAATTATAACATACCTCATGAAATCATAAGATTTATGAATAATACACAAAAATAATAAATCATAATGGTAACTTATAGAATCCATATCAAACTTACATTGTAGTTATCACAGATACTTAGGGAGTTACACTTGGAATACCCATCATAGTATATTCCCTAAATCTCTTAGGAGAAACATTAACGTTTAGCTGCATCATGTTACCCAATGCATTGGACAACTATCTCGGGCTCACCCACCCTAGGTTTATAACCGAACCACCCATATACGTAAGCAATTCCCAATAACCATAACATAATCATAAAACATAGCACAATCATAAATTAAAGATAACATTTTCACATTCTAATCACAATATATCAAATAAGGATATTGAAATAAACAATTCTTTATCAAACCATTTTCAAAACCATTTAAAATATTTAATAAAGATATTTTTGAATCAAAGTGTCCCATATCACTTTGAAACTTTTATAAAATTATCATTTGAAAACATTAATGTCCATATAAATAAATCCTTAAAACCATTTTTAAAACATGGAAAAAGAATAAATCTTTAAAACATTTAAATGATATTTTAGTTAAAGAGTTTTTAACAAAATGATGGAATCTTAAATAAAAATAATTAAGGAATAAAATTTAATCAAAACTTTATAATATCATGAGAATAAAGGGATTCATGATATAATATTCCATAGGACAGTATATACACCATATAAGAGTTAATTGGTGTATGACAATAATGAAGTCTCAATGGAATGTAAATTGAGATAAAATTCTTTATAAAAACTGTATCTTTAGATTAATGATAAATCAATTACATAATAATGTGTGAAAAAAATAAATACACTCAATATGATTGGATATTCAGGGTAAATCAATCAGAGAACATTAAGACATATTATTATTAAGACAAAACCAATTACTTGGATATTTAACTCAATGAATAGAAATTGAGTTAAAATTACTCTTATCAAGTTCATATCGATGACTTGAGAATTTATAAATGGATTGATTATGTGTATCAAAACTATATCCACACTAAGGGGAGTAAAAATTACAACATAAATAAATAAATAGTGATTCCACACATAATCGTAGCATGGCATAACTAAGAATTAGAAGATTAACCCAAGTAATAGAAATTGGGTTAAAAGGTTCTCTTACCGATTTGGTAACTTATGAAACATACAACCCCTAAAAGAAGGATCATAAAATGAGGATGTAAATACCAATAAATTGAATTATATTACACCATGAATACAATAATGGTTAGTACATACACCACACAAAAGGAAATAGTGGAAAATATAGCATGAATCTCACAGGAATAAAAAGTGAGATGAAAATCCCTTACCACATTGTAATCAATCGATTTATATGACCAAAAGTTAATAACCACCAAATTATTCATAGAATAACATGAATATAAAGAGAATCAAGAAAATATATACCAAATGTCAGTACAAAATACACCACTTGAAATAAATTTGTGGCGAATAATGGAAATCTCACAGAATTAAAAGTGATATAAGAAATCACTTACCTCATGTCGGACTTTACTTGTTTGTTCTTTGTTCTCCATGAATAATAAACTTAAGTTAATTTATAATTGATTAATAACCCTTTTTCAAGTTTATTATTCCTTTTATATCACATATTACCATGTTATAAAAATTATGCAATCATTTAAGTTAATAATGGTTGTTTTGTCGATATTTGGTACTTGAGTAAAAAATGAACACCTTATAATTACAAGTTTTTCTTGTGGTCAAGAGTCCATTATCTCCAAAATTATATTCATGATTTATATATCATATATATCATATATATACAATATATATATGTATTTATAACAGTACTTAACATTTGGAGATAAGAAATGAAATGCACTGTTTATGGAGACGGTAAGTCGTATGTACGCATGAATGCTACATTCATTACTATTTATTATTGTAATTGAATGAAAAATTAAAGATACATAGTTATATTATAATTAATTTATAATATAATATATAATTTTAATAAATTCATCCTTTATATTTACCACGTATGGTATGAACGAGTCATGTCACTTTGAGGGGGGTAGTCCGCACTTCCTCAAATAAAATTATCATGTTTACTCATAATGGAAACCATAAAGGTATGCCATAAATTAGAAATACATAAGACTAAAGAAAACATAAACATAATATATATCATATATAAATATAGTTCCTTAATAATGGCCACCATAGGAGGCAGTCGGAGATAATTGAATAGTCATTGTTTGGTGAGGTGTTAGTTTTCCACCCACTGAAACAGTATGTTCTTTACCCATTAGATGGAGGTGAGTGTAAGTGTAGTTAGAATAATTCTCATAAAAACATCCTTTTATATTGAGGATACTGATGTTATTATAAAAGAAATTAATTTAAAGATATTAGGGGTTGTATAAGTAAAATAATATAAAATAATTTAAGAGAAGTTGTTACCATTAATTCGGGTAACTCCCTTTGGTTTGAACCCAAAGGACTTCTTGAGGTGGATTCTACCTAAGGTAAGGATTCTAGAAGGAATATAGGGATCTTGAGAGCTTATTTGGTCAGGGTTTGGACAAGACATGGGGTTTCATAGGTGTGAGTAATGGGATAGAAGTGAGGGCTTTTTATATGGGGGAGGAGGGGTTCTTTAGGAAAGTTTGAAAATATTATTTTATTATATAATGATTTTTGGTTTCTAAAGGTCCAAATCTCATTAAGATCAAAGATGAGTTCACTCATGGTCAAAATAAATGCATCTAATAAGAATTGGACAGATTTTGGATGATATTGTAATATTTATTATCTTATTTATTTAAATCATTTATTAATGGGGTAAATGCTGCATCATTTTTGTGTCATAAATAATTTTATACATATTATGTCTAAAAATTATAAAAAGATACCATGATGTAGGAAATATGTTTATATTTTTACTGAATATTTATAGTCTAAAATATAACTTATATAACCCCATGTAAAAATTAATTTACTAAAAGATATTTGTTTGTGTCATTTTTTCTGTTACTTTAAGTTAATTAAAATAAAGTGTCATTATCACACTTATGTGGCTTCATGGGGTCCCAAAATTCACCGAAGGATGCCCATGGTCAGACATGACTCAAAAAATAGGGTTAGGACAACTGTTAAGGTAATTATTTATTATTATAATATTCTTTTTACCTTGAATTTCCCTATTTACCTTTAATCTTGGTAAATTAAAGTCAAAATAAACTATTCACCCAAAAAAATTATTTTCATCTTATTGAACCACATTTTACTTAATAATTACAACAATGTATGTCGTATTTTCCGAATTAAATTCACAGAAGTGGTAAAATATCATTTAAATGAAAAAGTCAGTATTCTAACTACTTCTTAGTAGTTTTCACTATTCTTCAAATTTTGATTTTTTGAGAAAAAAACCCAAAATTTAGCCGAGGTTGTATTTGATATTCCGAATTCAAAAATAATTTCTATTTTACAAAATTCAAAACATAGAAGTTGCATTAATTAATTTAAACTTAATTCTCATTGTCAAAACAAATAGCGTGTTTTTAGGAAACAATATCTATCAAAAGATTGACACTTGTTTATGTCCAATTTCAAAGTTAAATTAATTACAATGACCACCATTAGATTAAATGGTAAAAATATAATCTAACTAAAATTTAAAACAAATTAAAAATATAATCTAACCATAAAAATAAATTAGATTAAAATTCAGATTTGAATTAAAATACAGTATTTTTCATTATTCATTAAAAATTAAATTTTTTCAAAAAAATACCAAAATTTTACCCAAGGTAAATTTTAATGTTCTGATTCTAAAGAAGAATTTTATTTTGTCAAATAGAACATATAAAAGTGAAAAAAACTATATTTAAGGAGGGTTCGCCACCAAAAGGCGGTAAATTGACCTTTTAAATAATGTTAAAGTATTTATGCATAAAATTAGATTCATTCACATTTTAAGCCTCTAAAATTTATTGGATAAATGTAAAAACATTTAACAAACATGTATATTTATATTGTAGTTAGTTCTGTCCATTACTGCCAATACAAAGACTAGGTGTTAACTACCATTTAAAATAATATTATATTATTATTTTTTAGTATAACTCAATGTTGTGTGAAACGTAAGATTTTAAAGAAACTCGTTGTTGTGTATTGTGTACGCCATCAAACATAGCATCCCCTTTAAAGTAAAATTAATAAATAATTTACAAATATTAAAAAATATGAAAATTCTGTATTTTTTATTTACTTGGATGTTACATATTTCGTGTGACCAGAGGCTTTCAAATGAGTAATAATTCTTTAATATAGGAAATGTTTTCTTGGATTATTGATAAAACTAAAGTATAGAAGTGGTTTGGAGTTGATGGAATAGAGATCCTTGTATAAGTGAAAATTATTGAAATTTCTTTGGAAACATTAGTTAGCTGAAGGGTAAAGATGGAATCATATATAATTCATGTGATTTTGGTAATAAAATTTTGGTGAGAATTATAAGTTTGAATCCCACAGCTATAAACTTCTTCTGAATTATTTTAATTTGATTAATTTGTTAATAATTAGATCCACATAATTTTTACCCTTTTTACCTCTTTTACCTTGTTTAATTATCAATCATGATAATTAATTTTTTACTAAAAATATAATATGACCCACCATACCAAATTTCAATGTTCGGATTCCATATTAGGACTCCATTTAATCTAATTTAATTCATAGTAATTATACATTTAACTTTTCAATGAAAACTCAATATCTAGAAAAAAATTGTTTCTTTAAGAAAATGCATTTTTAAATATTAAGTTTTCTTATTCCTATTTCATATCAATTGATAATTATTACATCGGTGACAAAATATTTTTCTGTTCTTATGAAATTTAAATTATAATAACATAATTCTTCAAACATTATATAATTATATTTTCAAACAATAAATTAATAGCATATAAATTGTTTTTAAAAGAAATGTATTTTTAATAAGAATAATGAATTTATACTTATTAACTAAAATTTAATAATAATAATATTATTATTACATTATTAAAAAAAGATAAATAATTCATTTCATTAAAATTATTCTTCAATATATTTATCATTAAATTATTAAAAAATAAACAATATATAGAAAAAAACAAGTCTTTGAAAAATTGGAATTTCAATGTTAAATGATTTTACCTTTTTTACTAACTGTTTAATAATTACGGTATTAATTTTTATAAATTTTTTATATCTATAAACAATATATTCCATTAAATTTTATACTCTAATATAATAAATTTTATTTTTAAATAAAAACAAATATTATAAATTAAAAATAATGTTTTTAAACAAAATTGATGGTTAAAAATGTTATTTAAATTATAATTATTTAATTTTACTTAATTTGTTAATAATTTATTTCGATAATCATTTCTTGAATGACATCAATGCGTTTTTTATATCATTTTTTAAAATTTTTAAATATAATTAAAATAAATAATTAATAAAAACATTTTCTTAAGAATTAATGGTATTTTCCCAAGTTAATTAGTATCTTTTTATTATACTCCAAAATCATTTAATTTATTTGAAATAAATTGTTTTTAATTAAAATTTATATTCATTAATATCTAAATAAACATTAAGTACATTAATTGTAGATTGGTAATTCGAAACTTGTAACCTAATTGTTGGTATTATACACAATAGATTTGCACCCTTTTATAAATATCATATAATGTATATATTACCCCCATTACATACCATAAATTCATTTCATACTAACTTCTCAAATCATTATTCTTGTTACTTTAATTTTCATTCATTATTTTATAAAATGTTATCTCCTTTTATAATGTTTTTTTTTCATTATATTTATTGTTCTACTGATGGTGATTTCATGGTTGAAGATGATCCCAGAGATTTCCTATTTATAAAAATATTATTATTTTCTTTTTTCCATTTTAGTTTATGAGCTTCTAAGGTATGTGTTAATGAATGGTATGTAATAATCCATGTCATATAATACATAGTTTTATGTACTTTAGTTTTATTTACACATTATGGGTGATTTTTTTAAAAAAATATTATCAATTTATTATATTATTTACTTCCTACATATGTTTTGATTCATTATAAAGAGTAAAAAAAGTATCATTGGGAAATAAAATGAACAAATAAATTTAGGATGTCGCAGATAGTGTTTGATGTTTGTGATCAAGATATAACGACACCTAAGGGGGTAGAAACCCTACAACAAAAGCATCTCATATATATATACACCTTTGGAGAAATAATATCCCTATCCTAGAAAAATCTACATACAACTTGGGGGAATATAAGCCCTAACCTGGAACCATATCATTTATAAACACTAGAGGAAATATCAACAATACCCCAAAACCATCATATATCATACACCAATGGGGAATAACATCCCTACCTCATAACAATCATATATCATGTGCTCAGATGTAATGATTTCCCTACTAGAGAACCATTACATAAATAGACACTCAAGGTGAAAATAACAACCCTATCACAAAACTATAAACATACACCTAAGGGGAAAAGAAGACTTCTCCCAGAACCATATATATATACACCAAGGTGAATAGTGGTCTAACCTTGAAACCATATACATACATACATGGATAATAGAATCCAACCGTTAAATCATTTCTAATATATAATCATAGAATCATTTTTAATATTTTAATATAATATATTAATCACATTTCCTAATTTGATTAGAATGGAATAGTTATACTTCCCCATTTTAATTTCCTACCAAATCATATCATTTAAAAAATATAACCTTTAGTTATCAAGTGTTCATTACTCACCTATCCAACATCTCATGTAATGAAATGACCTAGAGAGCCCTCAAACCTTACACTATCCCGAAAAAATCACATACCTAAAGGGTGTTCCCTATCCCTACAGGCTGGAAATAAGCACCTGGACAGCAAACAACAAAGAATAGGGAACAATTTTACCCAACCTATAAAAACACATTACATATATACACATCGAAAGAAAAGAGACAACATAAGTTCAATAAATATATTTCATAACTGTAAGAAGACAACAGAAATGAGAAAACTATAAAAATAACTAAAACTCTAAAAGACAAGTCCAACTACAAAGGAAGAGAACCAAAGGGCTACTCTAAGTGATGGCATGGATAGACTCCCACCATCTCAACACCAGCCACCCAACCCAGCTGACATGAAACCTCATCGCCTCACTGTGGGGCTTTTCCTTTCCCTGTATTGGAATAAATACAAAGGTTTAAGCACCACCAAATAGGTGTGTAGGGTGTGATATAACAATATCATTAGGATCCGACCTATTTTTTCCATGAAAAGTCTCACTATAACAATTATTTTATGATATATTTAAATTAAACATGGCAAGATAAGCAATAAAGTAGTTTTATAGAAAAAATGGTAAAATTTTTCCTTATATCATAGTTCTAAAATAAAATCTGTTATATCAATTTCAAAGAACATTTTTCCATATATTATTTCGCAAGAATCAGCATACATGTAAAGTATAAACACAATACAAAACTAAGAAATAAAAAATAGCAGTAGTAGCATAGGCATAACAATACCAATGAATAAAAAAGGTCGGGGAGTAGACTGATCATAACCATTAATCTATGAACAGTGCACTATAATACCTGAAGCTAATGATCTACACTCCATGACTAGGGAGACACCCTATAAGGTGAAACACCAACATAATATACTAACCTAGAGATAAAAATCTACACTCTAGAATAAGAGGAACACCCCAAAAATGAACACCCACAATGGATGATGGCATCAAACTAAAACTTCCACCTAGTACCCATGGTAATATGTAATGAACCGACCTAGGTTACCCTCAAACCCGGCACCTCGCTCGATTTGTCACATACCTGAAGGGTGTTTCCCATCCCAATGGGCTGGTGACAAGCACTAAGTCATCGACCAATAAAAATGAGGGAACAGTTTCTCCCAATCTGAATAAGCAGATGCATATATATATATAATAAGAAACAATAGCAGAATATGAAGAAGAAATATGTTCCATAAATGTAAGAAAATAGAGGAAAAAGAAAACTGATAAAGTAGCTAAAACTTCAAGACAAGTACAACTACAAACTAATAAAATGAAAACAGCTACTCCAAACAATGGTAAGGACGGACTCCCACAATCTCTCCACTAGCTACCCAACCAGCTGACACGAACCTTACCGTATCACTGCGGCACCTTATCCTCCCCTGCACTGGAAGAAAAAAAAGGTCCATGCACCACCGAATAGGTGCGTACTGTGTGAGATAACAGGCTCAATAGGATCCCACCCAGGTGTTCCATAACATTTCTCTTTATAACAATTCATTTGTGTTCGTTTTAAGAAAAAAACTTGGCATGATAAGTAGTAATGTAGTTTTATAGAAAACATGGTAAACATTTCCCTTTTTTTCATAGTTCTAAACAAAAGTTGGTATATCAATTTCAAAGAACATTTTCCATATCATTTTCCACAATCATAAACATTCATATCAAGGCTAACACAGAAATCAAAGAAATACAAAACTAAATCACAGGTATCACAACACCAAGGAATACTAAAAGTTCCTATTGAAAACTACTTGTACCATAATCAATCAATCAAGTGCACAAATCCTGATCCTATAACACATGCCTAAGAAGCATAGGAATACCCCATGAGTAAACCCCCCAAAATTTCAATATCAGTAACCTACAAAAATGGTCCTATGAAATAGAGGAAATACCCAAGGCAAACCTCCTTGATAATTATAGAACAACAGATGATGGCACCAAGCTAAACCTTACAGCTAAGTACCCAAGGTAACCCATGTTCTCTTTTTCGCAATTCATTCTGATTCTTTGAAACATGATTCAAAAATTCCATTTCAATGCTTTGAAAATACCAATATTATCTCCATTTATCAATAACTATGGAAAACTATTTTCCATTTAAAATACTATTCAACATAAATAAAAAAATCATGCCAACTTCAGTATGAATCAGTTTGTAAATAAAAACAATAAGATCTATTATAATAGGCTAGAGACAAAACTACCTACCTCAATGTTCAGGTTGCACAAGCCTATAATAGAATGAACCAACAATGAAACCCAACAACGTCAATGAAGGACTTAGAATCAGATCCACATAAAGATTGATTCAATTTAGAAGAGAGGGGGTCAGCATAAGAGGGGAAACCCACATACATCAAAAACGAATGCTCGCTGCACCATGGAAAATGGAAGAAATGGCCTCCGGAACGAGATCCCACAATGAATCTAGAAGAAAATAAGAATAATCACAAACCTTATACCAACAGATCCAAATACGTCACCCAACAATGATATCCTGATCAAATGAAAGAAATTAATGAACAAGTTACATACCTTGAGAGACACACTTTGTCACAATGAATATCCAATGGCAATTGGATCGATCTAGAAGAGGTTGAATCTCTCAAAAATGTGCCAAAATTACCTTAGGTAGAGATCAACAAATAGCCGGTGAAAGGAATAAAATGAAATAGTAACATGTGTATTTTTAAAAATTGGACATGAGTCTGTAACACCCGAGACATTTATGTTATATAAATCATCAAAGGAATCTTTTTCTACACAACACTTGCTTGGCTTTCTTAACACGAAATCGCGGCCTTCCTCGATATCTTGCGTCGTACGCAATACCGAGTTTCACTAAACAACGATATGCTATTAAAATATTATTAAAACTACCCATTATGAATAGTAATAACCACTTTTTGAAATTTTATAAATTTTATTTTTCAAAATGGACTTCATTTTTAGATTCGGAATATCGAAATTAGTCTAGGGTGAAATTTTGGTATTTTTCTGAAAACTTTCAATTTTTGATGAATAGTGAGACCACTAAGTGGTAGTTAAAAAAAACTGAATTTTTCATAAAACTTAATTTTACCGCTTCTGTGAGTGGAATTTCAAAAATCCGAGAGACACGGTTAATATAAAAGACTAAAATGTGGTTCAATGAGATGAAAATAATTTTTGGTGAATAGTAACTTTTTACTTTTTTTACCACGGTTAAAAGTAAATAGAGTAATTAAGGGTAAATATGATATTATTATTACCCTAACACATGTCCTAATTCTATTGGATAAGTTTAATTCGGCCAAAAACAAACTTAGGAATAAAATATGACCGTTTAGGCCCAATTGGATTAGATTAGGACATTTATTATTAATTTATTTAAAGAAGGGTTAAAATAGTTAAAATCAAAGTTTAATAAGTAAATAATTTTTAATATGGGGTTATACATAAGATAAATTAGACTATAAATATTCATTCGAAAGATAAACGATTTCCTACATTATGGTATTTTATTTTTAATTTTTAGACATTAAATAATTTAATTTATTTATGACACAATGATGATGCAGTAATTATCTTATTAATGAAATATTGACATAATTGATGTTATAAACACCAAAATAAATGTAATCTGAGACTTTTTATGAATCCCACTAATTTTATAGGTTAATATGGCATGTTACTATTGATTTAATTAACTTGGTTCGAACTAATAATTCTGTTATGATTTTCAAAAAAATCCATTACTAAATAGTGTCAAAATTGACATAAAATAGTTTTTAAAACAAATATTATATTAGTAATTGTTATTTTATTCCTAAATATCTAAGGTTCGGCCAAATGACTTAGATAAGGTTATATATATTAATAATAAACAACTTGGGGTTCATTTGGCTGCTTATAGTAAGTTTATTAACATTATAGTATAAGAACACAAGAAGACATGGTAAAAGTAAAATTATTTAACTTAATGTTAAATCTAAATGATAAGGTTAAAATAAGAACCTAAACTTGTCTAAATTCTATTTTATGAGAGGATTTCGACCCATCCCCACCTTAGCTTCGAAATATATCAATTTGGATCTATTTAAAACCGAAATTGACTTTATAATAAAATAATAGTTTTAGTTATTCCAAAGGTGCCCCTCTCCTCCCTTATAAAAGGACATCTCCTCCCCCTCTTCCTCACACCACTTTGAGCCTTCAAGCTCGGCCAACCCCTGCCACTTTCTCCTCTACACTTCCCTAGAGACATCCTAGAGGTCTTGGTCTTCTTCAAAGACCAATTTTAGTGCCCTAAAAGAAGGTCTCAAAGAAGCACTTCAAAGAAGAGGAGGTTCGGACACTTACAAAGCAAGTCGGACCAAAGGTAAGGGAAAATATCACAATCTCATTTTTATCCGAGATTGTTTTTTTACTTTGGCATTTACTGGGGTGTATTTTATCATCCACATCCATGTTCCATCAATATGTAATATTGTTTCCATCCACTTACACTAGTTTAAATCCAATTTTACCCTTCGGTGAGTTTTTAGTAAAGAATATGAAAGGAATCTTTTGTCATTTTTCATACGAGGTACTTTTTGACTTTTCCAAAAAAAGTACGAAGAATGTTTTTTTAACTTATACGACATGAATGTATTTTTTAAAAATCATTTCCAAGAATCTTCCTTTACAAGTTTTCGAGTTTGTTTTTAATCAACTTCTTTTTGTACGAAATGTTAAGAAAGGAAAAGTGTTTTTGAAGAAGAAAGGATATTTTCCTCAAGAATGGAGTTAAAGTGTTTTATCAAAATTATTTTCCATCTAAGATAATAAAGGGTTCTTTTTTTATCCCTATTCTTACATTGATTTGATTATGTTGTGATGGAATTATTTTTATGAATTCCTTTATCTTATCTGAATTGTTTTATGATGTTATGATGTTTAAGATTCCCATTTGTATTACATGGGTTATGCAATGATGTATGATTTATGATTTTGTGGCACACAAAAGAATGGTATCATTATGAGATGGGTGGGACCTATATCTCCCTCCAATGCATTTGGTAAATATTTTATATCTCATGAGATAGACATGGCTGGAACGGTAGGTTATACCGGTTCAGTGAAACATGACTGAAACGAGGGTGACTCGGTTCAGAAAGGGACTTTGTCCACTAAGATAGTCTTGGCAATGAGTCTTGACTAACAAGAAATGATTCTCTATGATTATGTATGTATGCGACAAAGTTTCATGTTTTAAGTTATGATTATTGTGATTACATTTCACTGCCATGATTTATCCCATGTTATGAAATTATGAACTCTTTTGCAGGTTAAGATTTCCAAAAGTTATGTGCTTGTGTATACGATGTGATTGATATTTCTTTTTTTTACCCTTACTGAGCATTTGAACTCACCCTTTTGTATGTTTTCTTTCCCCAGGTTAGGAAGAAGGTTATTAAGTAGGATATGCCAAAAAGGGACTCTAGATATGATGAAATAAGTGGGAGGCAAAGTTGATGCTTTATGAACCAGTTGTTTATGTTTCCCAGTTTCTAAAGACACTATACCTATACGGTCCTTTTGTGGTTTTTTTATATGTTGTAATAATTATGCTTCAATTTTGAAGTATTAACAATGTATGTAAAGTATGGGTCGTTATAGTTGGTATCAGAGGAAAGGTATAGTCAACCTTTGGAAACTAGGATGTGAAAGCCTTAGTAAGAACCCTAAGGATAAGTCTAAGCATAGAACACAATATTAGTGTTTTAGAAATGGCCATGAATAACCTAGGATAAGACCTTAAGTGTGAAATTTTATTCTTGATTATTTGGTTTTCCTATTATAATTAGTGTTGCTCACACTATTCTTCTTGGTTTTAGTCAATGGTTGGAACCTGAAGGAACTGTGTTAATGCGGAATGCGATGGGCAATGCAATTATTGTCCCCCTGAGCAACCAAACATTATGGGAGCTGGAATGAAAAATCTTGTATCCATGCTCACACAACTTTCTCAAGCTATGAATCATGAAGGACTTCCAAACGAGCAAAGGAAGGAGCAACATTCTGTTGAATCCTTCATGAGGCAGCGTCCACCTTCTTTCAGCGGGTCTACTGATCCATTAGTTGCTGAAAAATGGATTAGTACTATTGAAAAGATATTTTCAGTTCTTCAATGTTCTGAACATGATAAAGTCATCCTATTAGTGTATCGTTTGGAAGGAGAAGCTGATCAATGGTGGAATCTTATTAAGAATACGAGGCAAAGGGATGAAATTGAGTCCATGGAATGGGACGAGTTCAAGAACTTATTTTTCAATAAGTACTTCCCTCGTATTCTCCAAACAAAGATGGAGAAAGAGTTTCTTGAACTAAAGCAAAAGGATGATGAATCTGTTGGTACCTATGAAGCAAATTTTACAAGACTTTCAAGGTACGCTTCTGGTATTATTATCCAACCTAAGAGTAAGATCGATCGATTCTTTAGTGGCTTAAAACCAAGTCTTCTAAGGGCGTTAGCCATAAGGGACTTCAATAGCTATGAAGAAATCGTTCGATGTGCTCTCAAAGTCAAGATGGATATTGGAGTAACCCATCAGTCATATGGGTTTGATAAGAAGAGGAAAATGGAATTCAAAGGAAAATCTAAAGAGCACACTGAAAAGATGTTGAGCTTTTCCTTATGCTCAAAGTGTGGAAAGAAACATGGAGGGAGTTGTCTTAAAGGGACAAGTAAATGTTTCAAATGTGGAAAGGAAGGTCATCAGGCATTTTAATGCTGCGATGATGGGAAGAAGATGTCTAATGATGCAAACAAAGGAAGGGATACATAGAATGAACCTACTACACTTCAATGTTTCAAGTGCAAAGAGATGGGGCATTATGCCAATAAATGCCCTAATCCAAGGTTTGATGATTATGGTCAACGTCAACAAACTCTTAAGTCTAAAGACAAAGGAAAGTCACATGCAATTTCTATCAGCGATGTGGAGTACGATAACGATGTGGTGAAAGGTACACTTACATCCACTCTAAAGTAGCAAATGTTTTATTTGATTCTGGATCCACCCACTCTTTTATTTCTAAAGAATTTTCTAAGGGTATCACCGTATTACCTCAACAATTAGATGTTGAGTTAGCTGTGACAACACCTAATGGCACAACAGTCGCATCAAAAGTTTATAATTCTTCTCCGATCGAAGTTTGTGGGAAAGTGCTTCCTGCAAATCTTGTGATCCTTCCTATAGTGGAATTTGATGTGATTCTTGGCATGGATTGGCTTTCTTTATATGGAGCTCATATCAATTGCCAAATAATGGAAGTCACATTTCATATTCCAGATCAATCTATGATCGTCTATCAATGCAAGGATGAACATAACCTTCCAGTGGAAATTTCTTCCATTTTATGGGTATTGATTCCACTAAATGAAGGTTATTTATCTCAAATGGTTGGTGAAAAACTCATGATTAAGAATATTCCCATTGTACGAGAGTTTGATGATGTCTTTTCAGAGGAATTACCGGGTCTTCCACCAAATCGTGAAGTTGAGTTTTCAATAGAACTCGTACCGGGTGCTTTGCCTATTTCAAAGACACCTTATAGAATGGCCCCAATTGAGTTGCAGGAATTGAAGAAGCAACTCCAAGAGAATCTTGATAAGGGATTCATACGCCCTAGTGCGTCACCTTGGGGAGCACCTGTTCTATTTGTTAAGAAGAAAGATGGATCAATGAGACTCTGTATTGATTATCGAGAACTTAACAAGATCACTATCAAGAACAAATATCCTCTCCCACGCATTGATGACTTATTTGACCAACTACGCAGAGCTCAATACTTTTCCAAGATTGATCTTCATTCAGGGTATCATCAATTAAGGGTCAAAAGGGAGGATATACCAAAGACGGCTTTCCGTACAAGGTATGGACACTATGAATTTATAGTGATGCCATTTGGTCTTACTAATGCCCCTGTTATCTTCATGGATCTAATGAATAGAGTCTTTAGAGACTATCTTGATCAATTTTTGGTAGTCATTATAGACGATATTCTTGTCTATTCAAAGAGCAAGGAAGAGCATGAAGATCACTTGAGAATTATATTGAAGACCCTGAGAAAGGAGAAGCTTTATGCCAAATTTACCAAGTCTGAATTTTGGCTTCAAAAAGTTGCATTTTTGGGTCACATAATCTCAAAAGAGGGGATATCTGTGGATCCAGCAAAAATAGAGGTAATCGAAAGATGGTCGAGACCAACAACAGTAACTGAGATCCAAAGTTTTCTTGGATTGGCTGGATATTATCGATGTTTTGTGAAATATTTTTCATGATTATCTAATCCACTCACCAAGTTGACTCGGAAAAGGAGTTAAGTTTGTCTGGACGGAAGAATGTGAAGATAATTTCAAGGATTTGAAAAGAAGGTTATCTAGTGCACCTGTGCTCACACTGCCTTGTAGTGGATAAAGGTTTGTGATTTATAGTGATGCATCCAAGAAGGGATTAGGGTGTGTTCTTATGCAAAATGATATGGTGATAGCATATGCCTCACGACAGTTGAAAATCCATGAGCAAAATTACCCAACACATGATTTGGAGTTAGCTTCGATAATCTTTGCATTAAAGATTTGGAGGAATTACATTTGTGGTGAAAGGTGTGATATTTATACTGATCATAAATGTTTAAAGTATATTTTCACACAAAAGGAGCTGAATATGGGTCAAAGAAGATGGTTGGAGTTGATTAAGGATTACGACTGCTCAATCCATTACCACCCTGGGAAAGCAAACAAGGTGGCAGATGCATTAAGTCGACAAGACCATGCTAGTTTATCCATGATAAGGATCACAAAAGATTCAATATTTATGGATTTACAAAGGATGGATCTTGGAATTATAGTGGAAGGGTAAAATTATTATCTTTCTCAAATGAATGTTCAACCATCAATACATGTGAAGATTAAAGAGGCACAGAAAGAAGACGTCGAGTTACAAAAGAAGGTGAGAAATGTTCCTGAATTCAACCTTGATTGTGATGGGATAATAAAGTTCAGGAATCGGGTTTGTGTTCCTCCCATCCCCGAATTAATGAAGGAGCTGCTGGATGAGGCTCATAGTTCTTCATTCTCTATTTATCCTGGAACCACGAAGATGTGTAGGGACCTGAAAGAGTACTTCTGGTGGGATGGCATGAAGAGAGATGTTGCTGAATATGTCTCTCGATGCTTGGTTTGTCAGCAAGTTAAAGCTGAGAGACAGAAGTCTAAGGGGATGTTACAACCATTACCCATACCCGAATGGAAATGGGAAAACATCACTATGGACTTTGTCACAGGACTTCCTAAAACATCCAAAGGCAATAATGCTATCTGGGTCATAGTTGATCGTCTTACAAAGTCTGCACACTTCATTGCTATTAGAGAGGATTTCTCTCTGGATCATCTTGCCAGGATATATGTAAAGGAAGTGGTAAGATTGCATGGAGTACCACTTTCTATTATATCTGATCGGGATCCGAGATTTACCTCGAAGTTCTGGCGAAGTCTTCAGCATAATCTGGATACATAGTTGAGTTTCAGCACTGCTTATCATCCTCAGACAGACGGTCAGTCTGAGAGAACAATTCAAACCCTAGAAGATATGTTGAGAGCTTGCTCTATGGATTTCAAAGGTGGTTGGGATCAACACCTACCTTTGGTGGAATTTTCTTATAATAATAGCTTTCACTCCAGTATTCAGATGGCTCCTTATGAAGCTCTCTATGGAAAGAAATTCAGGACTGCAACTTGCTGGGATGAAGTTGGGGAATGAAAGCTATTAGGACCTGATCTCGTTGATGAAATGGCAGAAAAGGTCAGATCTATTCAACAACACATAAGAGCAGCTTAGAGTCGACAAAAAAGTTATGCCGACAACCGAAGAAAAGACCTAGAGTTTGAAGTGGGTGATAAAGTGTTCTTAAGAATATCTCCCTGGAAGAGGGTTATGAGATTTGGAAAGAAGGGGAAGTTGAGCCCTAGATATATCGGTCCTTTCGAAATACTGGATCGTGTTGGGAAGGTATCTTACCGATTGGCGCTTCCACCGAATCTCTCTCAAGTTCACGACGTGTTCCATGTATCTCTCCTGAGAAAGTACATACCTGATCCTTCACATGTACTTAGCTCAGAATTTGTACCGCTGGAGCAAGATCTTTCTTATGAAGAACAGCCGATAGAGATTCTGGATTGTAGCGAAAAAGTCCTACAAAACAAGACCACTCGATTGGTGAACATTTTATGGAGGAACCACCAATTAGAAGAAGCTACATGGGAGCTTGAGGATATGATGAGGGAGAGGTATCCTCATCTGTTTGTTACAAAGTGATGAATTTTGAGGGCGAAATTCATTTTAAGGGGGGTAGAATGTAACACCCGAGACTTTTATGTTATATAAATCATCAAAGGAATATTTTTCTATACAACACTTGCTTGGCTTGCTTTACACGAAATCGCGGCCTTCCTCGATAGCTTGTGTCGTACGCAATACCGAGTTTCACTAAACAATGATATGCTATTAAAATATTATTAAAACTAGCCGTTATGAATAGTAATAACCACTTTTTGAAATTTTATAAATTTTATTTTTCAAAATGGACTTCATTTTTGGATTCGTAATATCGAAATTAGTCTAGGGTGAAATTTTGGTATTTTTCTGAAAACTTTCAATTTTTGATGAATAGTGAAACCACTAAGTGGTAGTTAAAAAAAACTGAATTTTTCATAAAACATAATTTTACCGCTTCTGTGAGTGGAATTTCAAAAATCCGAGAGACACGGTTAATATCAAGGACTAAAATGTGGTTCAATGAGATGAAAATAATTTTTGGTGAATAGTAACTTTTTACTTTTTTTTACCACGGTTAAAAGTAAATAGGATAATTAAGGGTAAAGATGATATTATTATTACCCTAACACATGTCCTAATTCTATTGGATAAGTTTAATTCGGCCAAAAACAAACTTAGGAATAAAATATGACCATTTAGGCCCACTTGGATTAGATTAGGACATTTATTATTAATTTATTTAAAGAAGGGTTAAAATAGTTAAAATCAAAGATTAATAAGTAAATAATTTTTAATATGGGGTTATACATAAGATAAATTCGACTATAAATATTCATTGGAAATCTATAAATATTTCATACATAATGGTATTTTATTTGTAATTTTTAGACATTAAATAATTTAATTTATTTATGACACAATGATGATGCAGTAATTATCTTATTAATGAAATATTGAAATAATTGATGTTATAAACACAAAAATAAATGTAATATGAGACTTTTTATGAATACCACTAATTTTTTAGGTTAATATGACATGTTAGTATTGATTTAATTAACTTGGTTCAAACTAATAATTCTGTTATGATTTTCACAAAAATCAATTACTAAATAGTGTCAAAATTGACATAAAATAGTTTTTAAAACAAATATTATATTTGTAATTGTTATTTTATTCCTAAAAATCTAAGGATCGGCCAAATGACTTAGATAAGGTTATATATATTAATAATAAACAACTTGGGGTTCGTTTGGCTGCTTATAGTAAGTTTATTAACATTATAGTATAAGAACACAAGAAGACATGGTAAAAGTAAAATTATTTAACTTAATGTTAAATCTAAATGATAAGGTTAAAATAGGAACCTAAACTTGTCTAAATTCTATTGGATGAGAGGATTTAGACCCATCCCCACCTTTTCTTCGAAATATATAAATTTGTATCTATTTAAAACCGAACTTGACTTTATAATAAAATAATAGTTTTAGTTATTCCAAAGGTGACCCTCTCCTCCCTTATAAAAGGACACCTCCTCCCCCTCTTCCTCACACCACTTTGAGCCTTCAAGCTCGGCCAACCCCTGACACTTTCTCCTCTCCACTTCCCTAGAGACATCCTAGAGGTCCTGTTCTTCTTCAAAGACCAATTTTAGTGCCCTAAAATAAGGTCTCAAAGAATCACTTCAAAGAAGAGGAGGTTCGGACACTTACAAAGCAAGTCGGACCTAAGGTAAGGGAAAATATCACAATCTCATTTTTATCCGAGATTGTTTTTTACATTGGCATTTACTGGGGTGTATTTTATTATCCACATCCATGTTCCCTCAATATGTAATATTGTTTCCATCCACTTAGAATAGTTTAAATCCAATTTTACCCTTTGGTGAGTTTTTAGTAAAGAATATGAAAGGAATCTTTTGTCGTTTTTCGTACGAGTTACTTTTTGACTTTTCTGAAAAAAGTACGAAGAATGTTTTTTTTAACTTATACGGCATGAATGGATTTTTAAAACATTATTTCCAAGAATCTTCCTTTACAAGTTTTCGAGTTTATTTTTAATCAACTTCTTTTTGTACGAAATGTTAAGAAAGGAAAAGTGTTTTTGAAGAAGAAAGGATATTTTCCTCAAGAATGGAGTTCAAGTGTTTTATCAAAATTATTTTCCATCTAAGATAATAAAGGGTTCTATTTTTATCCCTATTATTACATTGATTTTATTATGTTGTGATGGAATTATTTTTATGAATTCCTTTATCTTATATGAATTGTTTTATTATGTCATGATGTTTAAGATTCCCATTTGTATTACATGGGTTATGAAATGATGTATGATTTATGATTTTGTGGCACACATAAGAATGGTATCATTATGAGATGGGTGGGACCTATATCTCCCTCCAATTCATTGGGTAAAGATTTTATATCTCATGAGATAGACATGGTTGGAACGGTAGGTTATACCGGTTCAGTAAAACAGGACTGAAACGAGGGTGACTCGGTTCAGAAAGGAACTTTGTCCACTAAGATAGTCTTGGCAATGAGTCTTGACTAACAAGAAATGATTCTCTATGATTATGTGTGTATGCCACAAAGTTTCATGTTTTAAGTTATGATTATTGTGATTACATTTCACTGTCATGATTTATCCCATGTTATGAAATTATGATCTCTTTTGCAGGTTAAGATTTCCAAAAGTTATGTGCTTGTGTATACGATGTGATTGATATTTCTTTTGTTTACCCTTACTGAGCATTTGAGCTCACCCTTTTGTATGTTTTCTTTCCCCACGTCAGGAAGAAGGTTATTAAGTAGGATATGCCAAAAAGGGACTCTAGATATGATGAAATAAGTGGGAGGAAAAGTTGATGCTTTATGAACCAGTTTTTTATGTTTCCCAGTTTCTAAAGACACTATACCTATACGGTCCTTTCATGGTTTTGTTATATGTTGTAATAAGTATGCTTCAATTTTGAAGTATTAATAATGTATGTAAAGTATGGGTCGTTATAAGTCGATTCATGACGTGTAACCCCTGTTCATGATGTGAAATTTCCAAGTCAAACATAAACCGAAAACCCCATCACATTAGATTAAAAAACCTTCATTTAAACAATACATAATTTTTAATCATCATTCATGATGTGTACCAATTCACAATGTGATCTTTACTTTCATTAATTAAATTCATCCCTCATTACACGGCATGTAACATAGTTACACGGTATGAATTCATTCTACATCCTACAAAAATGTCATGTTCTTAGGGAAATTCCAACAAATCTTTGACTTTCCCATTATAGGTATCCTCCCAATATCAAGGGAGGGGAAAACATGACAAGGTTAAGGGTGTACCTAGTGAATCGGTAATAAGATGTTTTAAACTCCTCACCATTAAGACATTATGTCACCATGAATTCATGTGGATGATTTAATCCCTATAAATAGATGAGGCCACTAGTCCCTCATAAATTATTCATGTTCCCAAGTCTCATGAGAATATGATCTTTGTTTTCATAGGACTCTAACAAATAGAATAAACTTACAATATAAGACTTTCGTCTAAGATTAAATGATTGAACCAGTTCATCCAAAATAGAAGCATCTGGCTCTAAATTAATTTTCTTCCAACTCAGAATGTGAGCAATATTAGGGATCTATTTATTGAGATGAGTTATGTGGAAAAAAATAGAAATACCTACAACTGATCCAGAACTGATAACTAATAAGCAACTTTCTTGAGCTACTTAGTGACCTCGAACGGTCAAACATATCTTAAAGATAACTTTACCTATTTTCCAAGTTGATGGTGTGTAACACCCCAAGATTTCATACTACGTTATCTCTTCAAAGTAATTCAATAGCGTGAGCTACCCACAACATCGAGTTCGAGCACACCACGACTTTCCAAAATAGTCGTTCAAAAAGCAGTTTTGAATAGTATTAATTGAATTTTAAGTTTTATATACTCCATATAATTTTAGAATCCGTATTATGTGTTTATTATAAATAATATTAGAACAAATTCATTTTTCAAATAAAAGAATTATTTTTCAAAAAATGAAATTTTACCGCCTTTT
Source organism: Viscum album (assembly GCA_963277665.1). Classification (NCBI taxonomy): domain Eukaryota; kingdom Viridiplantae; phylum Streptophyta; class Magnoliopsida; order Santalales; family Viscaceae; genus Viscum; species Viscum album. Next base: position 519,597,708 of record OY728143.1, read on the forward strand.
AATGGCGAACTTTTTTTAAAACAAATATTTGACACTTCTATATATTCAATTTAATGAAATTAAATTATTCTTTAGAATCAAGACATAAAAACATTAGTTTGGATAAATGTTCGTTACTTTTATGATAACTTTCATATTTTTACGAATAGTGAAAAATACAAAATTTTAATTAAAAACATCTTTTTTAATCAAAATAATTTATAGTGTTCAATTATAAATTTTAGTAATTTTAAAGTATAATTATATTATATTTTTATCATTTAATATAATTTAGGTCATTTTATGTAATTATACATTTAAATTGGACATAAACAAGTGTTAATCTTTTGAAAGTTATTATTTCTTAAAAACATGATTTTTGTTTTGACAACGAGAATTAATTTTATATTGATTTCTACCACTTCTGTGTTTTATATTTGGAAAAATGGATTCAAAATTAGGAATTAGGAGATCAAATTTATCTAAATAGGTAACGTGTATTTTTAGACATTATGAATATTTACTTCAGTAAATATTTTGTTTACCATGGTTAAAGGGTAAATCTAGTAAATAAAGGTAAACAAATATTATTATAATAATATTAAATTACCCTAACATGTGTACTATTACTATTATTGGATAAAGTTCCACCCTGGTTATCCTTGGGTCAATTGTGGGACCACATGGAGCCACTTGTGAGTGATAATGATACTTTATATTATTTAATTTAAAGAAAAGACAAAATGACATAAACAGATATATTTTAGTAAAACAATTTTTACAATATATAAGTTATCTTTTTGACTATAAATATTCATTATAAAGCTAAAACTATTTACTAAATAATGGTAGTTTATTTATATTTTTTAGACATTAGATAATTAAATTTATTTATAACACAATGATGATGATGTAATTACCTTATTAATGAAATAATCAAATAAATTGTATTATAAATATTTAAATAAATATAATTTAGAATGTTTTATGACATCTATGATTTTCTAGGTGAATATGACATGTTATTATTGATTCAATGTATTTTTTTTTTGAAGTAATAAATTTTTTATGACTTTCAGAAAAACCAAATACTAAATAGTGTCAAAATTGACATAAATGAGTTTTTAAAACAAATATTATATTATTAAATTATATAATAGTCCTAAAAATATAAGGCTCTGCCAAATAAATTTTATAATGATAGGTATATAGTTAATGAACCACTTGATTTTCTCTTGGAATTATATAGTAAGTTTGTTAACCAATTATTCTAATAACACAAGAATACATGGTAAAAGTTAAACTATTTAACTAAGAGTTAAATCTAAAGGATAAGTTTAATATGGTGACCCAAACCTATCTAAAACCTATTTTTTGAGATTTTTTCTACCTCACCCCACCTTATCCTCTAAATAAATAATTTTTTATGCATTAAAAACCGAAAATTATTTTATTATAAAATAATATTTCAATATTTTCCTAAGGTTCCCCTCACCTCTCTTATAAAATGGCACTTCCCCTTCTCTCAAAATCACAGCTCCAAATCCATTTGTCTCGTCTAATTCCTACCCAAATATCTTCTTAATTTCCCTCACCTCAACCTATAGTCCTTAGTTTGATTATAAAGGAAACCTAAGGATCCCTTTGGATCAAATAAAAAGGAAGAACCTGAAGAAGAGGTAAATATTTCATCAACTCTTTCAAGTTCTTTTTCTTCTTCCACTTCCTCTTTCTTTGTTGTTTCCATTATAAAATAATAACTATAGTATCGTCTACATAATTTTGTGTTACTATAAAAAAGTTAAAACCATTTCCATTATTTTATCCATCATATATATGATAATGTCACCATACGTGTGTACCTACGGCTTACTGTCTCCACGTCGTGGTGTAGTTGTTATTCAATACAATATTTTCTTGGATGGGTGTAATAATAATGTATAACTAATGTAAATAATAAATATAACATGTTAATTATTCTTTATATATGATATAACATCTATTTACATACAATTTTAATATCAAAATATTGATATTGTCGCTCGTGCGTACATATGGACTACCGTCTCCCCGAACGCAATGAGATTCTTTTCCCCATTGTAACCATTCAAGAATAATTTTCATTTGGAGATTTAAAATAATTTTTAATAACTTAATAAAATTATGTATATGAATCAAATAAATCCTATCCATAACAAATATAGCTTATGTAACAAAACATATAAAGGAAAAAGAATTAGTTAACACATTAAACGACGATAATACTAAAATATTATTAACAAAACAATATTAGAAGATCATATATGATATCATATTTTTGTATATGGTTCTTATATAATTTAATAACAATTATTTAACTATTATATAAGAGTTTAATGTAACCTTGACCAAGGAAAAGTACAAGGTAAGGGTTAATTTCACAATCTCTTTATTATCCGAGGTTGTTTTACATAAGTATCTACTGGGACCTCTTTATCATCCACATCCATGTTTCTTAAAAATTTATTTCAAAAAATATTATTATTATTTACTAGACTATGGTTTAAATTCATTGATACCCTTTTTGAGTTTTTATTAAATGGTTTGAAAGTAATCATTCCATCCTTTTCCAAACAAGGTACTTTATGACCTTTTCGAAAAATTAAGGTAGGAATGTTTTTTTAACTTACACGGCAGGTGTGGTTATTCTCTACTGTTATATCACCTTTGAAGCTTCACTTAAAATCTTATAAGAATATTTTCCCAATAAATGTTTAATTTTATAATTATGCAACTCTTAAATGATTTCAAAATAAAAAGACATATTTCCCTCAAATAGTTTTCATTTCATCTATGTCAACATCCTTTGATAAATTTTACACTTGTTTGAAGTTGATTTATTATGATACAAATATTCCATACTGTATTTAATTTTTTGTGATATTTTTTACTATGGATGTGTTATTTTTATACCATTCGTGGTTTATGGTTAATGTATCGAAATTTTTATGCTAGTTTTAATACGAATGTTTAAGTAATATTTCAACCTTTTCATATGAGGAATGTATTGGACTTAGTAAGTGACGGGTGGAGCCTGCTATAGCTCCTCAGTGCAACGGTAGGTCTCATGAGACAATTGGGCATGTAATTGGCTGAGGACTTTCCCAATTTGATATATGGTTTTGGCTGAGGCCTAAATCAATTTTTTATGTCTTGGGTGAGGCCTTGACAAGATGTTTCAGAATGTCTAGAATTATACATTCCCTCATTATGAAAATATTATTTATGGTTCATGTTGTCATTCGACCATTAGAATACCCATTACTATGTTTTATTATGGAATTATTTACTAATCTCATATTCCTGCTATAAAGTATTCATGTTTATTATTTGTAAAGGCAAGTGTTTTCTATTATTCACCATGCCTAATTTTTATGTTATCTTCCGCTGTATTGCTTACTCTTAGTGAGCATTTGAGCTCACCCCTTTCTTATGTTTCATTTTCCCAGGATATGAAGAATTTATTTATGAGTGACTTGTAGGAATATCTAAGAGTCTTGGATGTTTCTAATGGAATAAATCAGTGTTCTATTTCTTTTCAATTCATAATTTTGAACTCATGTATGTATCATGTTTCCAAGAATACTAAACGGATCAGTATTTCTTAAATTTATTCCTTGTAATCATGCCAATGTTATATAATAAAGAATTGACTCTGGGTAACTGGGGTCAGGGCATTACAGTTGGTATCAGAGGAAGTTTAGTACAAACCTTGGAAAGTAGATTTAGAAAAACTTTGATTAGAGATAATTAACCTAAGATATACATTGAGGATTAGTATAGAATAACTTCCTATAATTTTGGTAATGTTGAGATTTTTTTAGTTTTCCAAATAATACATCCATGTCTGGATATGAGTAGGAAGAGGCGGTTCTGTCATAGATTTAGCTAGGAGTGAAAACTCTGACAAGGAGTTTTGGGCTTGACTCGGGGTATCATGGTACATGAAAAAGGTCCTTGTTTCACTCTTGGTTACAACACTCCCTGGGGATATGCTTAGGATAATTCACATTTTCATTACAAAACATTATTAAGGATTTATGAGTATATACCTCCTCAAAGAAAACATGTTTATGATTATGGATTATATCCATAAACTACGCAATTTATGTTAAGTGTTTTACAAGTTTGGAATTATGTATTGTGATTTATAAACTAACCTAGTGTATGATATTGTTTAGAAATGGTGCCTAGTGGAAGGAATGGAAAGTTTATCAACACATGTAATCTGTATAGGTATTTACCTCTTGCTCAAGATAATTATAGCGGAGCTGGTGATGCAACTGGTTCTGATCATCTTATCACCATACTAGGACAACTCACTCAGGTTATGAATAATAACCTTACCCATATGGAGCTCCATGATCCACCATGGAGAGGATCAATGTTAGACTGATTCATGAGGTAACAACCACCAACATTCAATGGTTATACAAATATATTTGTAGCTGAACAATGGATAAGTTTCTTAGAGAAAATATTTCATTCTTTGGGGAGTAGCGAAAGGCAAAAAGTTGTCATGGAATTTTATCACCTCACGGGAGATGCAGATCAATGGTGGTCATTAATTAAAAACACAAAGGAGGATAAATAAGTATCATGTATGTAATGGAGGGAGTTTAAAGATCTTTTCTTATAAAAATACTTTCTTCGTGACCATTGAGAAGATATGGAAAGGCAATTTCGATGTTTGAGCCAAAAAGAGGGTGAGAATGTCTCAAAGTATGAAGCTAACTTTACAAGGTTAGAATGGAATCCTGAAAATTATATATGTAACCAAATAAGTAAGATTGATTGTTTCTTTGATGGGTTAAAGTCATTTCTCCATCGAGCATTAGTCTCAAAATCCTTCTCATCGTACGCAGACATTTTCACATGTGCTATCAAGATAGAAAAGGAATTCTCTATGTCTTATGAATTTAAATAAAATAAAGAGAAGAAGAGGTCTGTTGAACACACTGGGAAAGTAAATGAGGAAATACGGAATAAGGGAAGAGTTGAGTTTCCACCCTGTGATAATTGTGGAAGCAAGTACCCTAGTGCATGTCTAAAAGGAAAGGGTGTTTGTTACAAATGTGGAGAAAAAGGTCACCAAAATTGTGATTTCAAGAGAAAGAACGAGGTTTTCAATTTTGAATGCTAAAATTATAGAGAAATGGGTGATTATGAAAACTAATTTCTTAAGCTCCAAGTAAACTTACATCGAAAAATTCCAATGGAGCAAGGCCAAGCTTATGTTATTACTACATTTGAAGTGGAATAATTAATGTATTTGTGTTTTTGGATTCAAGAATTATTTTCTTCTTATAAGAAGACTATGATATATATAAGGATTGTACTATAGTACTTTTTGTTTTCATTAAGGTTTTAATATGATTAAGGTAATCATATTTTTAGTATGTGACAATAAGAGAAACTTTATATTGTTTAGGGAATCTGATGTTACAATTGATTTTGGAATTTGGAGACCTTTTAGAGATAATTTTTGCAAGAGTATTTTGGATAGCTATAAAGGTTGAAATGGATTAAGTTGAACTTTGGATAGTATTTATTAAGATTATTTTTGGACTATTATAATACTATAGTTTTTAAAAAAGGAAAACCTACAGGTCGGGCGATAACCCGTCGCATCGGACAAAGCTACAGGAATCGAACCCACAACCAAAGTGCGACAAGGATTTATGACCTACCACTAGCCTACAGGAAGTCTCTGGTTATTATAAATTAGTTTTCTTCATGATATATGTCTGTAACCTTATAAGATTAAGATAAATATAATATTTTTGAGTTCTATTATCTTTTGGAGTGAAAAATGAGTTTATGGTAGAAATTAGGTAAAGGATGGTACTCTACTTATCAAGTATATATATAAGTGTGTGTGTCTATATATATATATATATATATATATATTATTCTATGAATAAATTAATTCTTAAACTATAGGTAAGGGATATTAAAACCAAAAATGTTTTTTCCTAATACCTTATGTTCTGTTGAGCCAATGATATTTTAAATCATCTTAGATTGATGGCTTTGAGGCCCTCAATTTTACATTTGTTTGCGCTTGATGACCTCAATCACTCCCTATAAATATTTACTCTTTTACTCCAATTATGTGTCAATAATTTCCACCAATGTTTTCCTATTCTAAACCCTAAGTTGGTGGTGACTTTTTCATTTCCATTTCCCTCTTATTAAGACTTGATTTTATTAACCCTATTTCCGGTGTGGGTTTTCCGTAAAGGTATTTTCTATTTTCAACCTCTTATTTTATAAGAATAATTTCAAATTGAAAGGAAGAAATTTATTTAAGGAGGAGAGAATGTAACACCCCATGATTTCATAGTATGTTATCTCTTTAAAGAAATTCAATAACTTGAGCTACACACAACACCGAGTTCGAGTGCACCACGACTTACCAAACAAGCCGTTAAAAAAGAGGATTGAATAGTATTAACTGAATTTTGAATTTTATTTACTCCATATAATTTTAGAATCCATATTATATGTGTCTTAGACATAATATATAAACAAATTCATTTTTTTATATAGAAAAAGTATTTTTTTTAAATGAAATTTTACCTCCTTTTAAGGGAGAACTTTTTTTAAAACCAATATTTGACACTTTTATATATTCAATTTAATGAAATTAGATTATTTTTTTATAATAGAGATGTAAAATTTAGTTATGATTATTTTTTGGTACTTTTCTAATAACTTTCTTATTTTGATGAATAGTAGAAAATATTAAATTTTAATTAAAAACAACATTTTTAATCGAAATAATTTACAGTTTTAAATTATAAATCTGCATGGTTTTAATGTATCATTAGATTATATTTTTATCATTTAATATAATTTAGTTTATTTGATGTAATTTCACCTTTAAACTGGACATAAACAAGTGTTAATCTTTTGATAGTTATTATTTCTAAAAAACACGCTTTTTTTTACGACGGTAATAAATTTTAATTTAATTTCTTCTACTTCTGTGTTTTGAATTTTGAAAAATTCATTCCATATTTGGAATCATGAGGTCCAAAGTTTATAAATATGTAACTTTTATTTTTACACATTATGAATATTTACTTCAGTAAATATTTTATTTACCATGGTTAAAGGATAAATTTGGTAAATAAAGGTAAACAAATATTATTATTATAATAATAAATTACCCCAACATGTGTCCTATTCCTATTTTCTGATACATGTCCGACCATGGGCATCCTTGGGTTCATTTTGGGACCACTTGGAGCCACTTGAGAGTTATAATGAAACTTTATGTTAAATAATTTAAAGAAAAGACAAAATTGAAATAAACATATATCTTTCAGAAAAACAATTTTTACAAGGTTTTATTTAAGTAATATATTCATAAATAAATATTCCATAGAAAGAAAAAACTATTTCCTACATAATTGTATTTTATTTATAATTTTTAGACATTAAATAATTAAATTTATTTATGTCACAATGATGATGTAGTAATTACTTTATTATTGAAAGAATCAAATAAATGGTATTATAAATATTAAAATAAAAATAATTTCAACGTTTTTAAGAAATCCATGAATTTTATAGATGAATATGACATGTTAGTATTGATTTAATGTATTTTGTTTGAAGTAATCAAGTAGTGATGACTTTCACAAAAACCAAATACTAAATAGTGTCCAAGTTGACATAAATGAGTTTTTAAAATAAATATTATATTATTAAATTATATAATAGTCCTAAAAATCTAAGTTCTTGGAAAATAATTTATATAATTATGGGTATATCATTAATTAACCACTTTAGGTTCTCTTGTCATTTTATATTAAGTTTATTAACCAATTATTATAATAATACAAGAATACATGGTAAAAGTTAAACTATTTAACTAAGAGTTAAATCAATAAAATAAGGTTAATATGGTGACCAAAACCTATCTAAAACCTATTGGTTGAGAGGTTTTCAACCAATCCCCACCTTATACTCGAAATAAATCATTTTGGAGCCATTAGAAACAGAAAATTATTTTATTATAAAATAATATTTCAATATTTTCCTAAGGTGCCTCTCACCTCTCTTATAAAAGGGCACTTCCCCTTCTTTCATAATCACACCTCCAAAGCCATTTGGCTCATAAAACCCCGAAAAAATTATCCTCCCAATTTCTCTCACTTCAACCTATAGGACTTAGTTTTATCAGGAAGACAACCTATGAATCCCTTTTGATCAAATCAAAAGGAAGAACCTGAAGAAGAGGTAAATATTTTATCACCTCTTTCAAGTTCTTTTTCTTCTTCCACTTCCTCTTTCTTTGCTATTTCGATTATAAAATAATAACTCTAGTATCTTTTAAATACTTTGATGTTATTATAAAAATGTTAAAACCATATTCATTATTCTATCCATCATATGAATGAAAAAATCACCATACGTGCGTACGTACGGTTTGTCGTCTCTACGTCGTGGTGTAGTTTTTATTCAATACAATATTTTTTTGGATGGGTATAATAATGATGTATAACTGATTTAAATAACAAATATAACATGTTAATGATTCTTTATATATGATATACCATCTATTTACATTCTATTTTAATATCAAAAGAATGATATTGTCACTCGTGCATACGTACGGACTACCGTCTCCACGAACGCGATGAGATTCATTTCCCCATATTAACCATTCAAGAATAATTTTCATTTGATGATTTAAAATAATGTTTAAGAACTTAATATCATTATTTATATGAATAAAATAAATCCTATTCATAACTAACACAACTTATGTAACAAAACATATAAAGGAAAACAAATTACTTAACTCCTGAAACGACGATAGTACTAAAATATTTTTAACAAAACAATATTAGAAGATCATATATGATATCATATTTATGTATATGGTTATTTTTTAATTTAATAAAAATGATTTAACTATTATATAGGAGGTTAATGTACCCTCGACCAAGGAAAAGTACAAGGTAAGGGGTTATTTCACAATCTCTTTATTATTCGAGGTTGTTTTTACGTAAGTATCTACTGGGACCTCTTTATCATCCACATCCATGTTTCTTAAAAAGGTATTTAAAAAAATAATATTTACTATTCTAGGGTTTAAATTCATTTATACCCTTTTTTGACTTTTTATAAAAAATTGTTTGAAAGGAATCTTTCCTTCATTTTCCAAACATGGTACTTTAGGACCTTTTCGAAAAATTAAGGTAAGAATTTTTTTTAACATATACGGTGGATGTGGTTATTCTCCACTATTACATCACCTTTGAAGCTTTCCTTACAATCTTATAAGAATATTTTCAAATAAATGTTTTATTTTATAATTATTTGAATCTTAAATGATTTGAAAATATAAAGAGATATTTCTCTAAAATATTTTTGATTTCATCTATGTCAACATCCTTTGATAAATTTTACACTTGTTTGAAGTTGATTTATTATGATAAAAATCTTCCATATTGTATTTAAGGTTTTGTGATATGTTTGACTATGGATGTTTTATTTTTATACCATTCATGGTTTATGGTTAAAGTATTGACATTTCGTATGCAAGTTTTAATATGAATGTTTATGTTATGTTTTAACCTTTTCATATGAGGAATGTATTGGACTTAGTAAGTGACTGGTGGAGCCCTATATGGATACTCGGTGCATCAGTAGGTCTCATGATACAATTATACGTGAAATTGGGTGAGGCCTTTACCAATTTAATATATGGTTTTTCCGAGGCCTAAATCATTTTTGGACATTTTGGTCGATGTCTTTACAAGATGTTTCAAAATACCTAGCATTATGAATTCCCTCATTATGAAAATATTATCGATGGTTCATTTGGTTATTCGACTAGTAGAATACCCATGACTATGTTTTATTATAGAATTATTTACCCATGTCATATTCCAGCCATAAATTATTCATGTTTATTATCTGTAAAGGCATGTGTTTTCAATTATTCACCATGCCTAATGTTTATTTTATCTTCCGCTATATTTCTTACTCATACTGAGTATTTGAGCTCACCCCTTTCTTTTGTTTCATTTTCCCATGATATGGAGAAGTTATTTATGAGTGACTTTTAGGCATATCTAGGAGTCTTGGATGATTCTAATGGAATAAATTAGTGTTGTATTTCTTTTCAAGTTGTAATGTTGAACTCATGTTTGTATCTTGTTTCCAAGAATACTAAATTGATCGGTCCTTCATGAATTGATTCCTTGTAATCATGTCGATGTTATTTAATAAATCACCGACTCTGGGTAAATAGGGTCAGCGAATTACATGGTGACCCAATTGAGGAGAAACTTTCAAGAAAACCATGTTACCTATGAAAAAATCCAAATGTTGACACTGTCGATCCGCATATCATTTCTTTCGACTCTGGGTTGTAACGATACGTTGATATACATCTTAAATATTTGCACACTTTTCTTGAACCAAACATGGTCCAACTAAAGATACTTCACCCACCTATTCCCAGCAAATATGTGATATACTCTGGTGAAATAAGCATGGAGCATATCCTCTAGTATTTGAATCGCACACTCCGTTTGACCGTCTGTCTGTGGATGGTAAGTTGTGCTCAACTTGACCAAAGATCACATTTCCTCTTGAAAACTCCTCCAGAACCTCGAAGTAAACCTAGTATACCTATCCAAAACAAGGGAATAAGGACTCCCTTTTAACCTCACAATTTCTTATATATACAGCATACCTATATCTTCAACCTTAGTGGTCTTCTTGATCGGGAAGAAATGAGTAGACAATACTAACCGATCAACAACCACATAGATAGAATTTTCTCCTAGAGTTTTCCATAGTAATCCAACAACAAAGTCCATGGATACCTCTTCCCATTACTATAATGTCACCAAAAGAGGTAGAATAATACCAGAGGGTTTTAAGTGCTCTGCCTTTATCCATTGGCAGGTGTAATAGGGAGACACAAACTCCATAATGTCATTCTTCATACCCAACCACCAGAATCGATGCCTCATGTCATAATACTTATTTTTAGTGCTTGGATGTATGGACAATAAATAGTTGTGACAATCAAACAAGACTAAACTTCTCATTGATGTTGGGATGACAATCCCTTTCCGGAAGTGAAGCATACCATCTGATGAAAGAGGCCAACCCAAAACAATCTCCACAATATAAAGGATATCTTGAGTCTTCTGAAATTTATCATCCAGATATTGAATCTACAAGATAGTCTCCAAGAGAGATGATGATAACTAAAAACAGGATAGAACCATTCATGAAACGTCATCATGATCATCTAGGTCCAACTGAGGGAAAATCCCCAAAAGGCTTCACTCCTCCTTTGACACAAGGACAACATGTGAAGGTTCTTTCAAACTAAGACATTCTACAAAAACATTCCCTTTCATAGGATGTAGATATCAAATTCAAACATCTAACTGCATTCTACCCATCATCTCCATCTGAGATTCAATTCCTTCTAAGAAAAGATATAACTCAGACACTTATAATCAGAGAAGACTGTGAACATTTCCCCAAAAAGATAGTTCCACCAACACTTAAGCACATGCATGACTATAGAAATCTCTAAATTGTGAGTGGGGTAATTATTCTCATGTGTTCAAAGCTGATGAGAGTCATAATATTCCACATGCTCATATTACATAAGCACGCATCACAAACCAGAACCCAAAACATTGAAAAACACCATGTATCCCTTACCGGGATCAGATAAGATCATAATAGGATCTGATGTCAAAGGAATTTTCAATTCATTGAAAGAAGTCTAAAACTTTGTATCCCATGTGAATTTCACCACTTTCATGGTAAGAGTAGTCAAAGGTTACACTAGATTAGATAAATCCTTGACAAACCATCAGTAGTATCCAGTAACACCAAGGAGGCTTCATATCTCAAAGACATTCCATGGTTCCTTCCATTAAAAACAACCTTTACCTTCTTTGGATCAACTGATAAGCCACTCTTAGAAACTGTTTTCCCCAATAACTTCACATCTTGAATCTAGAAACTACATTTTTAAATATTTCCATACAAATTGTGACTTCTCAAAATTTCCAAAACCAAACTCATATGATGCTCATGCTCACGGTCAGATTTTAAATAAACCATAATATCATCCCCAAACACTACCAAAAAAGTGTTATGATATTGATGGAAAATCAAATTCATAAAATCCATAAAAACTACAGGAGTGTTGGTTAGACCAAAAGGCATCAAAATAAATTCATAATGGCTATACCTGCTCCGAAAGGATTTATTTGTTATATCAGACTCCAAAACTCTGATCTGATGATAACCTAGCCAAATATGGATCTTTGAAAATAACTTTACCCCTTTTAACTTATCAAACAGATCATCCACCCTAGGCAAAGGATATTTTTTCCTAACCGTCACCTGATTTAACTTTCGATAGTCCACACATAAATGAATTGAACTATATTCTTTCTTAACAAAGATCACATTGATTTCCCAAGGTGGAACTCTAGGTCAAACAAAACCATTTTCGAATGGATCATCTAATAGAATCTTAAAGAATATTATCTCCGATGGTGCCATACAATAGGAAGGTATCTATATCGAATGCGTACTTGGCACCAAATAAATCATAAACTCTACCTCTCTTTTTCTCTATATATGAAGACCTGAAAAGTTGTCTTGAAAATGTTAGGAAATTCTCTAACAACAATGTGAATATCATAAACAGAAGAATCGCTATTGGGATCAAATGCAACAGAAACCAACAATATTTTGAGCTCTGTACGGGATGGTCATTCACAACATGAACTTAGGTCCCACTCCCCCTAAAACACATGATAAAACCCATCAGAAGCAAGGAATGAAACACACTGATGATAATAATCAACCTTATCTTGATGAGAAACAAGAGAATTCATATCGATGATGATGTCAAATAGATCTATATCAAGAATGAGAAAATCCCAGACCAACTCTATATCATTTATCATTAACAAAGAAGGAGAAAATTGAAACCCCTATTCTTTCCACTTTACAAGAGGTGTCTCTATCTTCACTGTAAGGGACATAAGTTTTGTTGGAAGTTTAAGAACATAAAAAATACATGTAGATATAAATGAGTGGGAGGAACCAGTATCAAATAAAGTAATTGCTACTGAAGATGGAATAAGGATAGTACCTCTCACTATTACTAGACCTGCATTACCTTCCACAAGAAACTTATCTACTGCGTTAAAACGATTCACTCTTGAGGCCTATGGCTAGAGCCTTGTAGTCTTTGAGGCTTATGACTGCATCGTAGTATCCTTTGAATCCAACGAACCCTAACCATAATGAGGTGTAGTCAGGGCCTAAAATAATCACTATAAGTGGACAACTCGTTCACAGTTGTTGCTCATATTCTCTACCATAGGACAATAACGTATTGTGTGTCCACCCTTATCATACTGATATCAAGTCAAGGGGAACATTACCCACTATAACAGATGGTGCAGAGGAGGATCACTGCTAAGACCCACCTCCACTACTCCTGTGATGATCTTTCCACATCCTCATATTCTCATGTGTGCTACTGAAACTACCACACAATGGAAGAGAAGAGGTGGAAAATCTAACCTTTCCATCCATATTCATTTATTACATCCTAGATCTTTCCATTGTATCTGTATAGGTAGAAAGCTTCTACATAAACACCTGTGATATGATATCTGTTCATGAATCCCGTAGGTACTTCTGAGCCTTTAGTTGGTTATTATTCACCACATTTAGAGAAAAACAGACAAGCTCAGAAAAACAATTGGTGTATGCTAACATTGAACTCTCTCCTTTTTATAAATACATGAACACTCTAGACTTTTCTAGCATCAGTGACTTTGGAATAAAACTACTAAAATAATGGGATTTGAAACCCTTATTATCCAAGACCAAGTGTCTATCTTCCTAGACCAAAGAATCCCACCATATCTTGTCAGAACCCCCAAGTCTAAATGCTTCAAAACTTACCTTGATATTTTCAAGTGTCTCTAGGATGTCAAAGATTTGATTAATCATATCAATCTATTCCTCTACCTCTTGAGGTTCATTATTTTCTTTAAAGGGTGGGGGCTTCTCATGAAAGAAATTGTGTGATCGATCTCTCTCTCTCTTTCATCTTTGGGATGTACCTAAACAACCTTGTTTTGAACTCATGGTACATCCTGGTCAATAGTACGGACTGCCCATATGATAGTCTCGATGAGATTCTGATCTATAGGTGGGTTCTCTTGAGGATCATCAGCTGCACCTTCATGATAAACTTATGGAAGACATCTCAGAGGCATATAGCTACACACTGAAACACAATAACCATCAGACAACAGAACAAATCTCAAATCATACTAGAGAATACAAAAGAAAAAAAATGAGATTTTTTTAAAAAAAACCAACACTAGAGACACATATCCCACCATCTGATGGAAACTTGAGTCGCATTATGATAAGAGTTAGGAAGGTACTTATCACAGCATACCTCTCCAGTCTGAACAATCCTATCTCCATTCTAACAGATATCCCAAGACATGGACTATTAAGGATAGACATCCTCTGATACCAAACTATAATGAACCGACCTGGATTACCCTCAAACCCGGTAACTGACCCGATCAATCGCATACACTAAGGGAATTCCTGATCCCCATGGGCTGGCAACAAGGACCCGGGCATCAAACAACACCACATAGGGAACGATTTCTCCCAACCTGAATAACCACATGTAATATATATATATATATAATAATAAACAATAGAGGAAAAAAATAAGACATGTTTTCCATAATTGTAAGAAAATATAGGGAATAAACAACTTCTAAAGTTGTTAAAACACTCAGACTACTCTAACTACAAAGGAATAAAAATCAAATAGCTACTCTAAATGATGGTAAGGATGAACTCCCACCATTTCACCACCAACTACCCAACCAGCTAACATGAACCTCATTGCCTCACTGCAGCGCCTTTCCATTCCTAGACATGTAAGACAAACAATGTTCTATGCACCACTAAAGAGGTGTACAGGGTGTGAGCTAATAGGAACAGTAATATCCCACCCAAGTGTTCCATAACCTGTATCTTTATAATAATTAATGTATGCTCATTTTATGTAAAAACATGGTATGATAATAAGTAAAATGGTTTTATAGAAAACATGGTAAACATTTCCATTTTTCATAGTTCTAAACAAAAGTAGGTATATCAATTTAAAATCACTTTTTATATATCATTTTACACAATATAAAACATGCATATCACAGGTAACACATAAATACAAGCAATGAAAAATAGAGGAACATGTATCAAAACACCTAAAAGTACTACAGGTCCCAACCAAAAACTACTCATACAACAATCAATCAATCAAGTGTACAAATTATGATCATATAATATATGCCTATGAAGCAGAGAAATACCCCTTGGGTAAACCCCCCAAAACATCAATATCAGTCCCCTATAGCAGCAAACCTAGGAAACAGAGGAAACACCTAAGACAAACCTCCTTGATAATCACAAAACATTGTAAAATGGCCCCAAGCTAAACCTTCCACCTAAGTACCCAAGGTAACCCATGTTCCCTTTTTCAAAATTCATTTTGATGCTTTGAAAACCATTTTAAAACCATTTTACAAATTCCATTTCAATTATTTGAAAATACCTATTTTATCTCCATTTATCAATAACCATGGAAAAAATTTTCATTAAAAAACCTTTTCAACACACACTAAATAATCATTACAATTTGAATATGAATCACTTTGTAAAGTAAAACAACAAGATCCATTATCATAATCTAGAGACAGAACCACCTACGTCAAAGATCAGGTTGGACACATCCATAATGGTATCCACCAACAAATAAACCCAACAATGTCAATGAAGGCCCTATAATCAAATCCAGATCGAGATTGATTAAATTTAGAAAAAAAAGGGGTCGACGGAAGAGAGGAACCCCACATATCTCAAACACGAACACCTAATGCACCACAACCAATGGAAGAAAAGGCCATTGTAATGAGATCACACACAGACCTAGAATATACCAAGAAAAATCACTAACCTTAGACCAATGAATCCAAATAATTCACCCAACAATGATATCGTGGTCAAAGGCAACAATGGAATGAAAAGGTTACTTACCTGGAGAGATGCGTCGTGATCGTAGTAAAGATCCAACATCGATCTGATTGATCCAGAAGGGGTTGAGTCTCTAAAAGAACACGCCAAAACTGCCTTAGGTTGAGATCCATGAAGAACCAGTGAATAGAATAAAACAAAATAGTCTCACATGTATTTTAAAAACTGGACACGGGAAGATTCATGATGTGGAACCCCTTTTCATGATGTGAAATTTATAAGTCAAACATATGCCAAAAAAATATCTCCTCAGATTAAAAACCCATATTTAAACCATAGAAAACATGTAATCATCATTCATGATGTCTACCAATTCATAGTCTAATCTTTCCTTTCACGACTTACATCCATTCCACATTACTTAGTATGTAACATAGTTACATGGTGGGAAATCACTCTGTAGCCTGGAAAAATTACATGTTCTTAGTGAAAGTATAAAAAATCATTAAATCCACCATTATAGGTATCCTCCCATTCTCAAGGGAGGGGAAAACCATGATGAGTTCAAGGGTGTACCTGGTGAATCGGTAATGGGATGTTACATAACCCATTTGCTCGCTTTCAAAATCATCTCAATATTTCTAAAATCATTTCAAAACCATTTCACAAATACATTAAAATGATTTCAAAAAACCCTTTTTCTTTCAATTTATGAATAATTAGGGAAAAAATTTCATTAAAAAAAATTCAACACACATGAATCAATCATTCAAATTTCTTGTATAAATCATTTTATAAAGCATGAAGAATAAGGTTCATCAACATATGCTAGAGACAAAACCACCTACCTTGTAACTCAGGTCACACATGCTCATAATAGGATCCACCAACAAAGAAAGCACAAAAATGTCTATGAAGTCCCTAGAATCAAATCCACATCACAAGATTGTACCAATTTAGAAATAAGGGGTCGGCAGAAAGGAGGAATCCCACATACCACAAGAATGAACACCTGCCGCACCACAACCAACAATGGAATGGAAATAAGAATAAGATCACACAACATATCTTTAATAAGATGATATAAAACACCAACTTAGACCAAAAAATATGATAACGAATCCCAATGGTGCCACCACGATCAAATATAATGAAGAATCGGAAAGATCACTTACCCAGAGAGGCAAACCGCAACTGCAACAAAGATTGAATATCGATCAGACCATTTTAGAATTAGTGGAGTCTCCCAAAATCACATATGAATTTTCTTGGGTCGACAAAAAGAGAAATTGGAGGAATAAAATAAACAAAAGAGTAACACTCCTTTTTAAAAAAACTATATGTGGGTCATTACACGACGTGTAACCCGGTTACACATTGTGTAATCGCCAAAGTTCCACATACATCAAAAAACACATCACCTCGGATTAAAATTAGTTATACAAAACATTCATGACATGAATCATCTCTTCATGTTTTGTAACCTTTCACAGCATGAATCATTTCATGTCTTTCATCCAGTAACTCTTACATGTCGTGTAAACTAGTTATGCATCTTGGAATCCTCCTACAGCCTGTAGAAAAATATGTTTGAAGCTAAAAGTCCAATAAATCTCTGACTTCGCCATTATATTTATCCTCTCAACTACATATCATCCATATACTGATAATTATAAAAGGAAAACCATGATGAGTTTAAATTTGTACCTAATAGATCGGTAACGGGATATTGAAAACTCCCCACCAGAAATAATTTTTTTCCAAAATAAGTTATGTGGAAGATGTAATCCCTACAAAAAGATAAGACCAATGCTCCCTTATTATCGACTCACATTCCCACGTCTCATGAGAATATGATCCATGTTTTTATAGTACCCTCACCAGTGAGATCAACTTCTCATACAAGATATTCACTTTAGAGTCAACGATCTCAACTGGTCTCTTCAAAATAGAAACATCTCGCTCTAACTCAATTTCCTCCCAACAAAAAATGTGAGCAGGATTGGGATGGTACTTCTTGAATTTAGATATGTGGAAAAAATCATGAATACCTATCAACTTAATTGGAAATTATAACTGATAATCAACATGTCTGATCCACTCCGTGACCTCAAACAGTCCAACATATCTCAGATCCAACTTTCGGTATTTTCCAAGTCAATAGTGACCCAGTCAAGGAGAAACTTTCAAGAAAACTCAATCACCAATGAAAAACACTAGAGGAAAATTCCACTGATATATATACAATATATATTGACTCTGGTCTATAACCATACATAGATGTACCTCTGGAATCTTTACCAATGTCTCCTTGTCGATACTTGGTCCCACCAAAGCTAATTTTCCCACCTTCTCCCAATAAAGAGGTGATCTGTATGGGTGACCATATGACGCCTATAAGAGATCCATTCTTATAGAAGAATGATAAATATTTTTGTAAACAAAATCAAATATACTCAGATCGTTATCCCATGATACACCAATATCCAAGACATAGGCACGAATCATAACCTTAAGTATCCCAATCATAGTCTCTGTCTGGCCATCTTTCTGTGGATGGCAAGTTGTGCTCAACATGACCTAAGTTTCCATTTCCTCTGGGATAATCCTCTAGAACCTCAAGTTAAAACTAGAATACCTATCTAAACAATGATAGAAATAATCAAATGTAACCTGACAATCTTTTTCATATATAACATACCCAGATCTTCAGCCTTAGTGGTATCCTTGATCAGAATGAAATGATCAGATTTCATCAACTGATCAAAAAACACCCAGATAGCATTCCTCCCTCAAGGATTCCATGTTAATCCAATAAAAAAATCCATGGATACCTCATCCCATTTCTAGATTGACAGTTTAAGAGGCTGAAACAAACCAAATGGCTTCAAGTTCTCTTCATTTATCTATTGGCAGGTGTAACAGTGGGAGACAAATCGGCAATGTCATACTTCATACCCAGTCACTAAAATCATAATCCCATGTCATAATACATCTTAGTAGCACCTGCATGTATGGCCCATAAATAGTTTTTGGAAATTAAACAATAATAAACTCCTCACGGATACTAGGATGACAATTCGCTTCCTAGAGTGGAGTATAATATATAAAGAGAGAGACCAACCAGAAATGGTCTCCCCACCATAAAGGATTTCCCTAGCATTACAAAACTCAACATCCTTCTATTGGCTCTGAAAGATAGACTCCATGAGAGATGATGATAACTAAACACAAGTTATAACTATACCTGAAACATCCTCTTGATCATCTAGGTGAAATTGAGAGAAAATACCCTTAAGTTTTGACTCCTCCATCGATTCTAGAATAGCCTATGATGGTACTTTCCTACTAATAGTGTCTGCAACAACATTCCCCCTCCATGGGGTGTACATGATATCAAATTCAAACATCTGAATGTATTCTAACCACCTTCTCTATCTAAAATTAATGTATTTTTGAAAAATGATATAACTCAAACTCTTATGATCATATACAATTGTGAAACTCTCCCCAAAAAGATAGCTCCACCAACATTTATTCACATGCATAACTGCATAAAGCTATAAATCATGAGTGGGGTAATTATTCTCACATGGTTGGAGATGACGAGAGTTGTAAGCTACCACATGCTCATCCTGCATAAGCATACATCCCAAATCATCACCATAAGCATCACAAAATACCACATAACTTTACCAGGATCATGTAAGATCAGAATAGAATATGATGTTAGAAGTCATTTCAGTTCATCAAAAGA
Organism: Viscum album; assembly: GCA_963277665.1. Classification (NCBI taxonomy): domain Eukaryota; kingdom Viridiplantae; phylum Streptophyta; class Magnoliopsida; order Santalales; family Viscaceae; genus Viscum; species Viscum album. The sequence continues at coordinate 519,617,575 of OY728143.1, forward strand.
AGATAGACACTTAGCATCCTAGGTGAATTTAATTGTCTTCCTTGTAATATAAGTCAAATGTGATGCCATCTTAGATTAATCCTTAACAAACCTTTGGTAGTATCCAACAATACCAAGGATTCTCCAAATTTAAAATACATTATGTGGTTCATTCCATGATGAAATATTGTTTACCTTCTCTAGATCAACCGATAATCCAAGTGCAGAAATTTTGTGCCCTAACAACTTCACTTATTGAAACCAAAAACTACATTTCAAAATCTTTCCATACAAATAGTGGCATATCAAAATTTCCAAAAATCAAGCTTAGATGGTGCTCATTCTCATGCTTGGATTTTGAATAAATTCTAGTGTAAAAATACAATTAAATTTTTTTCAATTTTAACATTGGTTTGTAATTAACGTTTATAAAGGTGATGTAAACAAATTAGGTTTTCGGCATTGGTTTTTTAAAAAATGATGTTGAAAACCACTTCTTTTCATCTTTTCAATGTCCTTTTCTCTAAGAAACTGACCCCGAAAATGTTAACTGCATGATTTTCAGCATCGTTTTATTATATAAACTGATGCCGAAATACACTCTAATTCTCTTTTTTGGTGTCAGTTTCTCAAAGAAAATGACGCTAAAAATGTGAACTGCATGGTTTTCGGCATCAGTTTCTTATATAAACCAAAGCTGAAAAGCAATCAAATTTTTTTAAATGATTCAGTGTATTTTTTTTATGAAAACTAATTCTAGAAGTTAAAAAGTAAATTTTAAATATTTTAAACATTAAACCCCATAAAATACTAGAATCCCTGTAATATAAATATAGTATGAATTAATCAAACAACCTTTATCAGTGACTAAAAATCTATAAAAACATACATACATTTAACAATTTAGTCAAAAAATTATCTTATACCTTTGTATTATAAAGTAGAATTAAAAATCACATACCTAAAATTTATAAAAATATCCTTGTTGGTTATTGTTGAAGTATTCATTTTATATCATTATGTTCAAACACCTACTATAAAAAAATCTTTTGTGAACGATTTTTGTTAGGAAAATGTAATTCTAATAAAAAACACTAGAATATACATACCTTAAATGTAATCATAATAAAAAATAGTTCGCAAACAAAGATTGAAGTTGGTCAAGTTCATCTTTCAGGTACGAATTGACTCCATTGAATGTCTATAATAATTTTGAATGATATTAGATTAAAGAAACATAATATTATGACAAAATATATAAAATAATTAATATGACTGGCCTGATAAAAATCATACATCACCCTAGTTGTGATTATGACATACATGAATCGAAGAATATAATAACCACAATTGATATGTCCTTGATGATGATAACATCACAATTAATAAAACATTAACTTGATAATTAAAACTAAAATAATGTGCTCTCACTTTGGCAAAATACGTTTAATATCCAATGCCCTCTACAATACATAAAGTTTTCAATTAATGACATTATAATGAACATTAGTGCATAATTATGTTTCTATTCTTAACAATCAAGAAATATAAAAAACCAACACGCAATATTCATCATTAATAACCTATCACATATACATTTCTCTCTATTTTCAGTCGACACATATAGCATAACCATTGAAATGAATTCTATATCTATAAAACAATAAATGCATGTTCTGTCATTTTGAACAAGGAGTGTGTGTAGATACCTAATTTAAAAATTAATATAGTTAGTCAAGTTGGACTATATTTATTTAAAAAATAAAAACTGAAACATAAATGTACTTAAATGGAAAACAATTGTAACAAAGGCACACTAATCTCTTCAAAATTAATTAGATCCATGATACCTTTTTTGAAAATTCTCAATGGATAGTCTCTTCCACATATGTTAGAGGACATCCAAATCTCATATATATTATCCAAGGAAGAAGAAATGTAATATAATCTTTCTATCCCATCGTAAATTTCAGAAGTATCTATAGTTGTTTATTTCTAAACCTTTTGTTACCTTTATGCCATTTATTTGGATTTTAGATACTCCTATATAAGTTAAATGTGAGAAAACATTATAAGAAATTTTCAATCTGATGAAATTAATATTTAAAAAAAATACATTCCTTGTATGAAATATGAAGAAGAATGATACATGGAAAAAGTAAAAAATGACCCATACAAACCCCAACTCTAGTAACCTCCATACTAGGGAATGGTAGTAGAGTAATAAGATAAATAATATCATGTATTGACACTCTAACCTGGGTCATCTGAATAGGATGGTGATGGAAAAAATCCCCAAAAAATCACAACTCTGAAAGCTACAATATTTACATTAGGATCTCTTACATACAACTCAAAGTATAAGGTCGGGTCTGAGTGAGGAGGGGGAGGATTTGAGTAGGCAGGTTAGGCAGGTTGCGTGGACTATGATGGTCACGTCAATTATTCTAACATATCCTACTACAAAGCTACTTAAATTTTATCTCTCATGGATTGTTTCATATCTTTCAGTTGATATTTTAAGTATTTTATTTTTTAGTCTCTTGATTGTTTAATTTTATGACAAAAAAACATTATGAATACTAACACCTGAATCATACCCTCTTATGCGGCTAGGGTGTTCTAGATTTCCTAAAGTAGTGGAAAATATTTCCATCCTCCCCCCAAGCATAAAAGTTCTCTGTGTCAATTTCTCTTAAAGTCGATCATAAAATGAAAATTTAAAATGGTATATTAGTGTTGTTAATTTATAAATTAAAAAAAATCTTGAAAACAAATATGTATTTACTTACACTTATTTTAGCTACTTTTTTAGCTTTCTCTGTAATATAATTTTCATTTTTTCTTCTTCACACTCATTTTCATTTCTCATGCTGAGTGGGTGGATATAGATAACCAAATTGGACCTCATCAAAACCACTATTGGAGTGAGCACTTAGTCCTTCAAACTTTTCCTCAATATATTTTTGGTCCAATAAATGATACACTTTACATGATAAAGTATGAGGGTATACATTCTATAATATAATGTCTTGATGGGATTTCCTCAAGTCTTATTATATAAGAAGTAAATTAATAAGTAATTATGTACATATATAAGAAATTTTACAATATCATATAATATAATTATCATACCTAAATTTTTCATCATGTTGGGAGGAAACAAATTTATACAATGTATCTTCATCTAAAAACAGAAACTTGAGGCATGGGTTTTTATTTTGTCTCCTAAAAAATGCATAATTTTTTTTATCATTTTAGTTTTTAAATTCTTCAATTAAACCTCTTCTAAATTAAGACTTCTTTTTTTAACTGATATTGTTTCTTCAAAATTGAATGTCATATATAATTTCATAACATAAATATTTTTCATTTAAAATATATCATACTCAGAAAATGAGATAGAATAAGTCAATTGAGATATTTTCCCATTAAATCCTCCCAAATCTAATCTATCGCCACCTTGTAGACAGACTTCCAATCCGGATATAAAATGATAAACATACAACGGCTCTGCATGCTGATATAGCTGATAAACTGCATTACATGTTGGATAGTTTCATTATTATTATCATCAAAACTAATATGTAATCACCCGTCTCCACAATAAAGTGACAGTTTTGGTAATCATTTAATGCCACGTTTACCAACTCGATAATTAGATTTCTAAATACTAAAAGAAGAATAATCTCCTGTTGAAGTCTCATCACTTGTCTTACAATTATTTTTTGTAAATCAAAATTTTTATTTCAATAAATAATTATATTACTGGATATTAAATAATAGGAAGAAAAAAATACCTTGATATATTCTCTTCTATCACTGTATCTATATATGTAATTGTAACAGGAAAATGTACTGAAATTATTGTGTGCCTAAATATAATTAGACATGTCAATAAACATAAAATAGTAAAACATGTATATGTATGTAAAAAAAGTGGCACACATATTTAAGTTTTAAAAATATAATGATTTTTTACTCTGAACCAAAAAAATATGCAAGGTGAAAAATTAAATATAAACATTACTTTAATAAAGATATAAACATTTAAAATTTTAAATAACAAATTTTTAAATGTTTTTCTCATATTCATAAAGTAAACCAAAATAGGACAATGTATGTCGGGTATTTCAATGTAAAAATGTTAAACCATAACTTTATAATATCAAAATTTAATAAAAAAATAATATAAATAATCAAATATATATAATTAAATAACCAATAGTTATTAAATAATACAGTTTTTACACATGTAATTTTCAAAAAAAAATATTATGTAAATAACTACCGAATTAGTTAGGAGAGTAATTTAGTGATTTCTCATATCCCTTCAACAAGATCATTTCGTACTGCATGCACTATGTCTGCATTATATTTGTTGTTATCCAGAAATTGTTTAATAGATGAAGAATGTAAAGACCCGTAAAATTCAAGGGAAATTTTTTTTTTCTCTTAATTTTCTTTAGAATTTTACAAGAGCGCGGTTTCAGACGGCACCTGATTCCGAGGCCCGGAGTGCCCGGAATTAATTTCTGAAGTTTGGCTCGGGTACGTTCAGTGAACGAACGAGCGGGTTTTCCTAAATTTTGATTCGGTGCTCGGAATTGAAATCCGAGGGCACCGATGAACTCGCAGCACCGATTTTCGCTTAAAGAGACCTTTTCGGAAGTTGCGTTTGTTGCGGGTTGAAAGTTAGTTTTGGGGTTTTTAGTTTGAGTTAAATAAAATTTGTGAAGAAAAAATTTTATTATAACTTGATAAAACCTACCAAAGGGGGTTGGAAGTGGGATCCACACCCACTTAACCTCCCTTGGGAGGATTAAGTGTGGTGGGGCCCACACGAACCCCTAAACCTTTCATCTTCTCCCAACTTACTTAACCCCTCATTAAATGACATGAGTTATTTAATTTGGAGTTAATCCTTTCGAATTTCAAACTTTGGAAATTCTTTTGTGTTGATGTGTTAATAAAATAAGATAGTGTCTTATTTTATTTTGGTTAATAGCTTTGGCCACCTTGAGAGCTTTTGGGAGAATTTCTTCTTCTTCATCTTGACGAAGAACGCTCATCTTGACGAAGAACGCTCAAGCTCCGACGAAGAACGTTGCTCCGCTCTTCTTCGTCTTCCGTGTCAACAAGAGGGAACGCCACTTCCTCCTCGGTTTCCCTTCGTCGACATAAGAGGTTTCGCCAACGACGTATCACATCGGACGCATCTCTTCGTCAACGGAATTGACGAACGACTACCGCGACGCCCGATCTCCGCGACGTCGACTTCCGCGGACATAGACAAATCCTCGAACCTATACCCGAGGTAGGGGTTGTTGTTTATTGTTTAATAATTTTTATTCTTGATCGTGGATTTAGCAAGTCTAACATGTGGCTTTTGAATATTTAAAGTTGCGTTATTATTTTAACGTGAGGGGGGGGCCGGACCGCATGAACACGGCCAAACCTCCTCCATCGTTCTTGTTGTTTTATCTTGCGGGAGGAAGCAAGGTGGCGTGGTGCCGTCGCACCACGCGAATAATTGTAAGTTTATCTTGCGCGACGTCGTCACGCGCGCGCCGAGGAAGAATCATCAAGAACGCGACGCCGTTGCGCCGCGTTGAAAGAAATCAAGCCACGGCGGAGGGGCGCGGTGCCGTCGCACCGCGCCGGACGACGAACACCGCGGCCGGTTCCGGGCCGCGGCGGAAAGAGAAGACCGGCGGCCGAGCCGCCGGCGTTGGAAGCCGAAGAGGGGACCGGATTTTTCCGGTCCCGTTGGAGAAAACCGGCCGGCCAGCTGGCCGGCCGGAAGGCGTTAAACCGGGGAAAATTAATTCCCCAGCCAACGCTCAAAACCCCCCTCATTATGAGGGGGGCGGTTTCCATGAAGGGAGGGGGGCAGCAGCCCCCCCCCCCGGTTTTAATCCAAGCCGGCCCCCACGTGGGGGGCCGTTTTCTTGCAAAGGGCGCGGCACAAAGGCCGCGCCGCCTTCCCAATCAGCGGGGGCTTTGCCCCCCCGCGTTCGGCCACCGTGCGGCGCCGCGCCGCCCCAGGGGGGTCGGGCCGGGTTGGCCCGGACCCGGACCCCCCCCCCCCCCCGTTTCGAACCAGTTCCGGTCTTTTGGCCATAACTTGAGACTCGGACCTCCGATCGACAAACCGTCTTCGGAAACACGATCCTTGGATCGAGACGGTCGTTTTGGTATATCGCACTCAAGGTTTCGGATTACTTTGAGTTCGGCCGGGTTGGTTCGTTCACAAAACCAACCGGGCCTTCGGAGCGGAAACACTCATATCATGAGCTACGGACGTCCGATTGACGTGCCGTCAGTCGCGTTGTGTTCCTCTTAGTGAGACGGATCTTTTGGCATATTCCGCCCGAGGTTTGGATGCAGGTGGAGTACGGTCGGGTTGGTGTTTCTTTAAAAACCAACCGGGCCCCAGGGACGAAAATGTCAATAACTCTCAGACCGGGCGTCCGATCGACGCGCCGTCTATTGCGTTGAGTTCCTGTTGACGATACGGAACTTTTGGATACATCAACTCTGGTCTTGTGACAGTTGATGTATCAGCCTCTCGGCTCGTGGAGCGGACCCTCCGAACGAGCTTGCTGTGTGCGGGAACCCTAGTGCTGGCTGCGACTGTTACTGTGACTACTACTGCTACGACTGCTACTGTGACTACGACGACGACAGTACAGAGATCCTGTGTGGATTCGACGACGACGACTACAGCACTCAGCGATCCTACGTGGATCAGTGCTACAGGTCATGTGTGGGCCCGATCCTGTGTGGGTCCGATCCTGTGTAGGTCCGCGCTCAGCGGTTCTGTGTGAGCCAACGACTACAGGTCCTGTGTGGGCCCGATCCTATGTGGGTCTTTGCGGGGGTTAGTTACCTATCAATCCTTCGTGGGTCCGACGACTTAGAAGAATCAGTGATCATCTTTATCGTCCTTTGAAGAAGTATACCTGTGTGAGCTGAATCCTTTTTCTTTCCTGTGTGGATTGTGTTGTGCAATCCTGTGTGGATTACGTTTTGCTTTCCTGTGTGGAATACGTTTACTTCCCTGTGTGGAATGAGTTGTACTTGGGCTCGGAGGTTGGAGCGTATTTGAATTGATGACTTAGGTATATGTATGGGCATATACCTAAGCAGTGTCGGTTGTTACTTTGTGATTGTACCTTTCTTCGTGGTTTATCCTTAGTGGATTTGAGAGACCTTCAGGGGTCTCGGGGTCCCTACTGAGTAGCTTATACTCACCCATGCACGGGCTTTGCCCGCACTACATTGTGTTGGTTGCAGACGACGGACATCGTTGACCTTAGCTGGGGCTTGCAGAGCGGGACGGTACCCGGAGGTGGACCACTGGGTAGGACGTGCTCGGAGCGGACGGTGGGACCTGTGGAGCAGAGGAGCTATTTGTACCCATCCTTCAGGTGGGATTTCCAGTGGACAGCTCGGAGTAGTGGCTTTTACTTTTCAGTTGTTGTTTTCCCTTTCGAGTTGTACTTTACTTTCAGTTTGGGTTTGTATTCTGGCCCATTTACTTTTCCGCACTTTCAGTTGTACTCTGCTTTTGTTTAGTGTTTACTTTCCGCTTGCTTACTCTGTGGTGTTTTTTTACTTTTTAAAGGCAATGCCTTCCCTTTTTATCGGGATTTACGCCTTGGTGCTAGTCGCCAACCCCTGGCCTATGGAAGGCGGGCTTGGGGTAGTCACGGCACGGACCCCGAGGGCGGGTCGTGACAAATTGGTATCAAAGGAGTTCGGTTCTACCGCGAACTCTGATCTTTCTATGTGAAGCAATAATGTTTAGCGTATTGAGTGTGGTTATCAGTCCAGGGAGTCCAGTGTTGGTGCGGCGGCCGACGTATCCGTACACCAGGACCCTGACTTCTGATTTCTGACTTAATGCATGAAAACATTGATTGCGTGTGTGTTTCAAAGTTTTCTTTGTGATTACTTATATCAGCTCACCAGGTATACTGTTCTAACCGTGGCGCACCTGTTTCTTTTTCAGGATGGCCCCACGACGGCAGCCAGCTAGGGTTCCGAGAGTCGAGCGTGACGACAGCCCACCGAGCGACGAGGCCTCGGTGCAGGGCCCTTTGCCAGTAGTGGCACCGGCGGTAGCTTTACCCGCCGAGCCCCCGATGCTTCCAGCAGCAGCCGCTGACGATGCACGTCGCCTCAGCGCACTGCATGAGTTTCAGCGCCAGCGACCGCCCAGGTTTCGCGGGGAGACGGATCCCCAGGCAGCAGAGGACTGGCTGGAGGCAGTGGTTCGAGTGTTTAGGCTAGTGAGGACACCAGCAGACCTCATGGTGATCCTCGCTGCGAGCCTACTACACGCAGCAGCAGGACGATGGTGGAGCTTGATGCTCCAGGTGCACGATGAGGCATCTCTTCTTTGGACGGACTTTGAGAGCCTCTTCCGCTCGGAGTTCGTCCCAGCCACCCTTCGTGCGGTGCGTATCCAGGAGCTTCTACAGCTGCGGCAGGGCAGCATGACGGTCGCTCAGTACTCGACGAGATTTACCGATCTCTCGCGCTACTCGACCGACATGGTACGGGACCCATTCTTCTGGGCCCGGACCTTCGAGCAGGGTTTGAGACACGAGATCAGGGCATCGCTGATCTCGCTCAGCATACCGACTCAGACAGGAGTACTGGAGCGGGCCCTTCTGATCGAGAGCTTCCTTGCTGAGTCTACACCAGCACAGCGACCCACCGCAGGGCGGCACGTGGCAGAGTCATCGGCAGCAGGCAGTCGACGGATGACTCAGGGGTCCAGACAGACCAGACCTTCGGGCAGAAGATCTTAGGGCACTGGCTCAGCAGTGCGGGGCACACAGCGCGGAGCCAGTCATCCGAGTGGCAGACAGTGCTACTCGTGCGGCGGGCAGGGCCACATGGCTCGTGACTGCCCGACCCGCCGTGCCGAGGAGCAGCAGTCGGTTGAGGGACCACCGAGGCAGAGGTAGAGGGTCGACCGTGGCGGTCCGCAGGGAGGAGGCGGACGAGGCAGAGGAGCTGGACGAGCAGCCGGTGGTGGGCGACGCTTTGAGGCTCTGCCACCACCACCACCAGGAGGTCCACCCCGACCACAGGGAGCTGGCGGGCAGTGACAGGCACAGCTCCAGGCAGCAGAGGCCTACGACCACGGCGCACCCGATATGATTCGAGGTACTATCTGTGTCTATTCCACCCTTGCTGCAGTTCTTATAGACACAGGAGCGAGTCACTCTTTCATAGCCGCTGCCCTTGTTCGGAGCTCGGAGATTCCGACAGAGCCGTTGGCTCGATCCTTACGGCTAGAGACTCCTACGGGAGCAGACTCGACGATTACGCACTGGTTCCGGCAGTGTGAGCTTACTCTAGGAGGCGAGAGCTTCGGCTGGGATCTTTTAGTAGCAGCGTCGAGGCCTTACGACGTCATCTTGGGCATGGATTGGCTATCTACGGTCCATGCACAGATTGACTGTTTTAGGCGCAAGGTGCGATGTGTACGCACTGACGGGAGCAGGTTCACCTTCACCGGCGAGAAGGGAGCCTTAGCAGCACAGGATGGACTTCCGCGGAGGAGAGTACAAACCATTACTCATCAGTTGGCTAGCCTTATCCTTGGAGCAGTTGACGTGCGGAGTCCTGGTTTTCCTGCAGTGGTGGATCAGTTTGCGGACGTTTTTCTCGGCGACGTTCCAGGGCTACCTCCTCGCAGAGAGGTAGACTTTTATATTGACTTGTACCCCGGGACAGCCTCGATATCCACTCCAGCATATCGGATGGCCCCCGCCGAGCTTCGAGAGCTACGGGTACAGTTGGAGGACTTGCAGGGCAAGGGGTTCATCCGACCCAGTGTTTCACCCTGGGCTTCCCCGATTTTATTCGCCAAGAAGGCGGACGGGAGCTTGCGAATTTGTGTTGACTATCGTCGCCTGAACCAGTAGACAGTGAGGAACAAGTATCCGCTACCGAGGATTGATGACCTCTTTGATCAGCTCAAGGGAGCACGGTGGTTCTCGAAGTTTGACCTCAGGTCAGGCTATCATCAGCTCAGAGTCAGAGACGAGGATGTGCAGAAGACGGCCTTCAGATGTCGGTATGGCCACTATGAGTTCTTGGTTATGCCTTTCGGTGTAACCAATGCTCCAGCAGTGTTCATGGCTCTCATGAACAGGATCTTTCAGCCATACCTCGATCGGTTTGTCGTGGTCTTCATCGACGACATTCTGATTTACTCTACGACAGAGGAGGAGCACGCCTATCACTTGCGAGTTGTACTAGACACACTCCGAGAGCACCAGCTTTATGGTAAGCTCTCGAAGTGCCAGTTCTGAATACGTGAGGTCCACTTCTTGGGTCACGTTATCTCTGAGGTGGGAGTTGCAGTGGATCCCGCGATGATTGAGGTTGTGTTAGCATGGGAGCCACCCAGGAGCGTGACTGAGGTTCGGAGTTTCTTGGGACTAGCTGGATACTATCGGAGATTTGTGCCGAACTTCTCCAGAGTTGCGGCCCCACTCTCAGAGTTGACGAAGAAGGGGAAACCCTTCGTGTGGTCAGACAGATGTCAGCAGAGCTTCCAGGAGCTGAGACAGAGATTGACTAGCGCACCTATCTTGAGGTTGCCTGAGGAGGGAGTAGGGTACGTAGTCTACTGCGATGCATCAGGGACCGGACTCGGATGTGTTCTGATGCAGGAGCGGGAAGTGATCGCCTATGGATCACGACAGTTGAGGCTTCATGAGCAGAACTACGCTACCCATGACCTGGAGTTAGCAGCAGTGGTCTTCGCTCTGAAGACATGGCGACACTACCTGATGGGCGAGCGCTTTATAGTCTTTTCTGACCATCAGAGTCTCAGGTATATTTTCTCGCAGAAGGACATGAACCTGAGACAGCGGCGATGGCTCGAGTTCCTCCAGGACTATGACTTTGAGATAGTCTATACTTCTGGGAAGGGGAACGTAGTAGCCGATGCCCTCAGTAGGAGGACGGGCATCCAGTTACTTGAGGAGGCGACGGAGCAGCTAGCCTCTTTGCAGATATCCTTCGTGGATAGAGATGGAGCAGCCTTCCTTCAGTCTCTCACAGTCACTCCTCCACTACTGCAGCGGGTCAGGGAGGCACAGCGTGGGGACGCTGACTGTGAGACACAGCGTGCACAGATATCCTCGGGACAGGCACCTGATGGTTTCTCCCTTGGAGCAGAGCACGACATCCTTTTCAGAGGACGTACCATGCTACCAATCGCTTTTCGAGAGGAAGTGCTGAGAGAGTTTCACACTTCTCCTTTAGCGGTACATCCTGGAGTGGCGAAGATGTACCAGGACCTTAGACGACAGCACTGGTGGCCGGGCATGAAGAAGGCAGTAGCATAGTTCGTTTCTCGATGCCTTACCTGCCAGCAGGTGAAGGCAGAGCATCAGGTACCAGCAGGCTTGGTACAACCCTTGGAGGTTCCGGAGTGGAAGTGGGACGGCATATCTATGGACTTCGTGACTGGTCTTCCACACACTTCCAGAGGTCACGACTCCATCTGGGTGATTGTTGACCGACTCACCAAGTCGGCACACTTCTTACCCATCAGAGAGCAGGGCTCAGTGGAGAGCTTGGGACGTCTCTACGTTCAGGAGATTGTGAGGCTCCACGGTGTGCCATCATCTATCGTATCCGATCGAGATGCCCGCTTTACTTCCCGGCTTTGGAAGGGGTTACAGGAGGTGTTCGGGACACAGCTACGTCTGAGCACAGGCTTTCATCCTCAGACGGATGGTCAGACGGAGAGGACCATTCAGACTCTCGAGGACATGCTCCGCGCATGTGTCCTCGACTTTGGTCGTAGCTGGGAGGACCACCTACCCTTGGTGGAGTTTGCGTACAACAACAGCTACCACTCCACCATCGGGATGGCACCATACGAGGTGTTGTACGGCCGACCTTGTAGATCTCCTTTGTGCTGGACAGACCCTGGAGAGTCAGCACTCGTGGGACCAGAGATGGTCCAGGCCACGACAGAGAAGGTCCAGGTCATCCAGGAGCGGATGAGGACATCTCAGAGCCGGCAGAAGTCATATGCTGACAGGAGGCGGAGGCCACTTGAGTTCGAGGATGGCGACCACGTCTTCTTGCGGGTCTCACCTCGACGTGGTATTCAGATATTTGGCCGAGGCGGCAAATTATCTCCGCGCTTCATCGGTCCCTTCCAGATTCTCAGCAGGATTGGTGAGGTGGCTTATCGCCTGGCTCTACCACCTCAGTTTCACCGGGTGCACGACGTCTTCCACGTATCCCAGCTGAGGAGATACGTGCACGACCCGACGCACATCATTGATCATGGGGAGCTTGACGTTGACAATGGGGCGACTTTTACGGAGGTCCCGGTGGAGATAGAGGATCGACAGGAGCGGGTCCTGCGTGGGCGATCGATTCCTCTTGTGCGCATCAGATGGCAGCACGGGAATCTCCAGGAGAGCACATGGGAGCGGGAGGCTCAGATGCGTGCTCAATACCCTCTTTTGTTTCCCTAGTTTTTGATGTATCTTTACGGGGACGTAAAGCCCTGAGGTGGGAGTAATGTAAAGACCCGTAAAATTCAAGGGAAATTTTTTTTTTCTCTTAATTTTCTTTAGAATTTTACAAGAGCGCGGTTTCAGACGGCACCTGATTCCGAGGCCCGGAGTGCCCGGAATTAATTTCTGAAGTTTGGCTCGGGTACGTTCAGTGAACGAACGAGCGGGTTTTCCTAACTTTTGATTCGGTGCTCGGAATTGAAATCCGAGGGCACCGATGAACTCGCAGCACCGATTTTCTCTTAAAGAGACCTTTTCGGAAGTTGCGTTTGTTGCGGGTTGAAAGTTAGTTTTGGGGTTTTTAGTTTGAGTTAAATAAAATTTGTGAAGAACAAATTTTATTATAACTTGATAAAACCTACCAAAGGGGGTTGGAAGTGGGATCCACACCCAATTAACCTCCCTTGGGAGGATTAAGTGTGGTGGGGCCCACACGAACCCCTAAACCTTTCATCTTCTCCCAACTTACTTAACCCCTCATTAAATGACATGAGTTATTTAATTTGGAGTTAATCCTTTTGAATTTCAAACTTTGGAAATTCTTTTGTGTTGATGTGTTAATAAAATAAGATAGTGTCTTATTTTATTTTGGTTAATAGCTTTGGCCACCTTGAGAGCTTTTGGGAGAATTTCTTCTTCTTCATCTTGACGAAGAACGCTCATCTTGACGAAGAACGCTCAAGCTCCGACGAAGAACGCCGCTCCGCTCTTCTTCGTCTTCCGTGTCAACAAGAGGGAACACCGCTTACTCCTCGGTTTCCCTTCGTCGACATAAGAGGTTTCGCCAACGACGTATCACATCGGATGCATCTCTTCGTCAATGGAATTGATGAACGACTACCGCGACGCCCGATCTCCGCGACGTTGACTTCCGCGGACATAGACAAATCCTCGAACCTATACCCGAGGTAGGGGTTGTTGTTTATTGTTTAATAATTTTTATTCTTGATCGTGGATTTAGCAAGTCTAACGTGTGGCTTTTGAATATTTAAAGTTGCGTTATTATTTTAACGTGAGGGGGGGCCGGACCGCATGAACACGGCCGAACCTCCTCCATCGTTCTTGTTGTTTTATCTTGCGGGAGGAAGCAAGGTGGCGTGGTGCCGTCGCACCACGCGAATAATTGTATGTTTATCTTGCGCGACGTCGTCACGCGCGTGCCGAGGAAGAATCATCAAGAACGCGACGCCGTCGCACCGCGTTGAAAGAAATCAAGGCATGGCGGAGGGGCGCGGTGCCGTCGCACCGCGCCGGACGACGAACACCGCGGCCGGTTCCGGGCCGCGGCGGAAAGAGAAGACCGGCGGCCGAGCCGCCGGCGTTGGAAGCCGAAGAGGGGACCGGATTTTTCCGGTCCCGTTGGAGAAAACCGGCCGGCCGGAAGGCGTTAAACCGGGGAAAATTAATTCCCCGGCCAACGCTCAAAAACCCCCTCATTATGAGGGGGGCGGTTTCCATGAAGGGAGGGGGGCAGCAGCCCCCCCGGTTTTAATCCAAGCCGGCCCCCACGTGGGGGGCCGTTTTCTTGCAAAGGGCGCGGCACAAAGGCCGCGCCGCCTTCCCAATCAGCGGGGGCTTTGCCCCCCACGTTCGGCCACCGTGCGGCGCCAGGCCGCCGCGGCCCCCCACGCTGACGCGCCGCCGCGCCGCCGCACCGTCGCGCCGCCCCAGGGGGGGTCGGGCCGGGTCGGCCCGGACCCGGACCCCCCCCCCCCCCGTTTCAAACCAGTTCCGGTCTTTTGGCCATAACTTGAGCCTCGGACCTCCGATCGACGAACCGTCTGGGGAAACACGATCCTTGGATCGAGACGGTCGTTTCGGTATATCACACTCAAGGTTTCGGATTACTTTGAGTTCGGCCGGGTTGGTTCGTTCACGAAACCAACCGGGCCTTCGGAGCGGAAACGCTCATATCTTGAGCTACGGACGTCCGATTGACGTGCCGTTAGTCGCGTTGTGTTCCTCTTAGTGAGACGGATCTTTTGGCATATTCCGCCCGAGGTTTGGACGCAGGTGGAGTACGGCCGGGTTGGTTTTGCTTTAAAAACCAACCGGGCCCCAGGGACGAAAATGTCAATAACTCTCAGACCGGGCGTCCGATCGACGCGCCGTCTGTTGCGTTGAGTTCCTGTTGACGATACGGAACTTTTGGATACATCAACTCTGGTCTTGTGACAGTTGATGTATCAGCCTCTCGGCTCGTGGAGCGGACCCTCCGAACGAGTTTGCTGTGTGCGGGAACCCTAGTGCTGGCTGCGACTGTTACTGTGACTACTACTGCTACGACTGCTACTGTGACTACGACGACGACAGTACAGAGATCCTGTGTGGATTCAACGACGACGACTACAGCACTCAGCGATCCTACGTGGATCAGTGCTACAGGTCCTTTGTGGGCCCGATCCTGTGTGGGTCCGATCCTGTGTGGGTCCGCGCTCAGCGGTTCTGTGTGAGCCAGCGCCTATAGGTCCTGTGTGGGCCCGATCCTGTGTGGGTCTTTGCGGGGGTTAGTTACCTATCGATCCTTCGTGGGTCCGACGACTTAGATGGATCAGTGATCATCTTTATCGTCCTTTGAAGAAGTATACCTGTGTGAGCTGAATCCTTTTGCTTTCCTGTGTGGATTGTGTTGTGCAATCCTGTGTGGATTACGTTTTGCTTTCCTGTGTGGAATACGTTTACTTCCCTGTGTGGACTGAGTTGTACTTGGGCTCGGAGGTTGGAGCGTATTTGAATTGATGACTTAGGTATATGTATGGGCATATACCTAAGCAGTGTCGGTTGTTACTTTGTGATTTTACCTTTCTTCGTGGTTTATCCTTAGTGGATTTTAGAGACCTTCAGGGGTCTCGGGGTCCCTACTGAGTAGCTTATACTCACCCCTGCACGGGCTTTGCCCGCACTACGTTGTGTTGGTTGCAGACGACGGACAGCGTTGACCTTAGCTGGGGCTTGCAGAGCAGGACGGTACCCGGAGGTGGACCACTGGGCGGGACGTGCTCGGAGCGGACGGTGGGACCCGTGGAGGGGAGGAGCTATCTGTACCCATCCTTCAGGTGGGATTTCCAGTGGACAGCTCGGAGTAGCGGCTTTTACTTTTCAGTTGTTGTTTTCCCTTTCGAGTTGTACTTTACTTTCAATTTGGGTTTGTATTCTGGCCCATTTACTTTTCCGCACTTTCAGTTGTACTCTGCTTTTGTTTAGTGTTTACTTTCCGCTTGCTTACTCTGTGGTGTTTTTTTACTTTTCAAAGGCAATGCCTTCCCTTTTTATCGGGATTTACGCCTTGGTGCTAGTCGCCAACCCCTGGCCTATGGAAGGCGGGCTTGGGGTAGTCACGGCACGGACCCCGAGGGCGGGTCGTGACAAAGAAGTCACATATAAATCAATAACATCATCATCATCCTCATCAGCCAAATGGATTAATTTCCCTTGAAAATGATGGACCACAAATCATTTTATGGATCAATGACATAAAATACTTTCTTTGCATGTGTTTCCATGATAAATGGTTCCTTGTTAAAATTAAATCTTTTCAAATCAATCAGTTTAAACCCACATTCATCATGTTTCACACCACTATTATTTGTAACCCAATTACACTTAAACACATTGAATTGAAATTTAATATAATCAATTTTCCATTTGTCTTCAAGAACTCCAAAATATGGTGTTGATGTAGAGATTGGGTTTTTAACTTTTTCACTTGAAAAATGAATTACTTCTGTGATGACCACTACACCACTATTTTGAATGGTACTCTTTTCATCCAGCTTCTTGGGGTAAAATATGTACCTATTAATATAAAAATCAAACCAAATGATCACATTAAGAGATAGTCCCCTAGACAACCATTTCAATGAATCTGATGGAGACATATCTGTGTTGAATTTCTCTTTAAATCATGAAAAAAAATGAATTTTTATCTTCAATAATCAGTCACTTTTCATTTATTTTTTTTTATGGAAACTTTATTTATGAAATATGTGATGATATATATGATAGAACATCATCTATGTTGTCAAAATGTATAAATCTACATGAATCACTTCATCACATGGAATAAACATCACCTTTAAGCCTTGAATCCCTCTACCTTCACTATCTATTGTCATATGTCGAGATATAGGAAGACTGATATGCTCCACTTCATACAAATAATCAGTAAAAAACTCAATCACCTATTCTGATACATATTTTTTGGACAATAGATCCCTCTGGTTGATAAATATTTTCAACATATTCCTTCAAAATATTTATATATCTTTCAAAAGGATACATACATCGTAAATATACAAGCCCACATATTCTTATCTCATGCACCAAATGAATGATTAGAAGGACCGTTATATCAAAAATTTAGGTGGGAAAAATGTTTCTAATTGAAAATGAATAATAAAATATTAATTCTCCAAAATATCTAACAAATTTGGATCAATGGATTTTTTAAAAATTGATTTAAAAAATTACATAACCTTATGATAGTCTTTCTAAAAGTTGTTAGCAATATACCACGTAGTGAGACTGGTATAAGTTGTTGTATCAATACAAAATAATTGTGATATTTTATACCTATTAATTTACAATCCTTAAATGACATAAAATTCTTCAAATTTGAATAATATCTTCTGGATACTTTAATACCATGAAAACACTAACAAATATTCATCTTCTAAATCTTTTTTAATGTGTGACAAGCCGAAGGTAAATATTTTTTGTTTCCTTTCATAGTGGGAGCTAACTCTGAATGTATTCACATTGATATCAAGTCCAACCTAGCATGAAATCTCTATTTTTTCTTTAATTTTATGTCTAACGGAGTTCCAATAAAACTGTCACATATGTTTTTCTCAACATGCATAACATCAATGTTTTTCTTTATCTCTAAAAATCTCTAATAAGGTAGTTCAAAAAAGATAGACTGTTTCTTCCAGATATTTTCTTAAGATCAGAACTTCTTTTCTTTCCAAATGTGGAATCAATATTTTTCACCCTTTTATAATATTCTTCAACTAAAAATGGTCATGGGGGAGTATTTTATTTCTATTAACTGTTAAATAATTTTTTTAATCTATGATAAGGATGTTCAATTCACAAAAATATTAGATTTATCATGTACAATATCTTTCTTTCATTCTGAAATTGATAATATGAATTCTCTTCTTCACAAATTGGACATGCATTATGTCCCTTAACACTGTATCCAGATAAGTTTCCATATATAGGAAAGTTGTTTATAGTGAACATTATTATAGTACGCAAAATAAAATACTCTTTCTTGTATGCATCGATAACTTTAACACAAGTCTCTCATAACAGTTTCAAATCACCAATCAATGGTGAAATATACACATCAATATCATTTCACAACTATTTTGTTCTAGTAATCATCAATATCATCATAACATATGTTTTCTTCATACATATATCTGGGGATAAGTTGGAAAATTCCACCAAAACATGCCCTGAACATTGTTGGCTACTTAGGGTTCGATGTGGATTCATTCCATCAGTACACAATACCATTTTGATATTTCAAACTCCACTTCCAAAATCATGATTGTTTTTATCAAATATCTTTTAATATTGTAAATTAGTAGGGTGACTTAAGTTACCATCCGAGATGCACTCATCTTAATTCCATCTTAACCTTTTTTCATCAATTGAAATTGAAAATAGATGCTTCTAATTAGGAATTATTGGAAAGTACCAAATTTCTTTAGCATGAGTTTGGATTATGGTACCTAAGAATCAATCAAAGTTGAATTATCAAAATTTTATGATATAATTATTTTATTATATCATTTGAAAGTACAACATTTATTTTTCATGAGGTTAGATATCAGTACCCGAGAATGCATCTGAGTTGACTTTTTCATCTATCTTATAGTGTGATATCCCGTATATAGAACAGTTTGATAAATATTCATATTCTTACCTATACAATATAAAATCATTGGGGAAATCATGTATCTTTTTATACCCCAATATCATTAGGTATAATATTTTCTTCACCTTATAATTGGAATCTGTAAACCCA
This sequence comes from Viscum album, assembly GCA_963277665.1. Lineage (NCBI taxonomy): Eukaryota > Viridiplantae > Streptophyta > Magnoliopsida > Santalales > Viscaceae > Viscum > Viscum album. The sequence continues at coordinate 519,636,166 of OY728143.1, forward strand.
CTGACTTTTGGAAGTAGCTCTTTTAAAATCTCCAGTAGTTTGGAGAAACTTTTATCACTCCACCCATTTCTTTCTTTAATGTTAACTAATATAAAAATTGATGATTATACTATATATTTAATGCAACTTGGGATTAATGGTTTCTCAGTATCTCCATATAATCATTCAATAGTTGTTGTTTTCTCAATCGTTTCAACACCAAAATCATGAATTAATTCTTCAATATGATCATCTGCCTCACTCTGAATAGTGTCATCAATATGGGATGTGTAATTTCTAGTTCTTTAAACACGCCATATTCCATATCTATAATTAAGGCTAAAAAATTTTCATATTAGATGATCCTTGATTTGTTTAGAGTTTAACATTCTCATTTTCAAACACTTCACATATGGACTGAAAATCAAATATATGTTTTGAAGATTTCATTTAGAAAATTCCAATAAATCATCAACTCCTTTTTCATATTCACTAGTGGTTATTCATAAATTTATCCAATTACGATCCATTCAAAACCCGATATCACAATATGATAGGTGAATATATTAAAACATATAAACAATTATATATATATATATATTGTAAACATAAACACATTTCATAAAAATGATTGGTAATCAATGTATTAGTATTTAGTTCATATAACCAACCAATATTCACATGCACTAAATTATTATAGATGTTATTAAAAACATCAAAACTCTTGTTATTCTATCCAAAATACTTTAGATTCAATTAATATATAAACTCTCTCATATTGGAAAAAATTTGTATTAAAATCAATCATTAATCCAAAGCTTAATTGTGTTACCTTATAGGATTTGTATCAAAAAAATGATTATGAATTCTCTAATTCGTAACCATAACCCAATAAATCCCTCTATAAAAACATTTTGTTATACAAGATGAAAAATTATTTGGCATGATGTTTATCAACAACTCTCATATCTCTATATGAACATGTCCACCAGATATATCTTCATATATTATATAAATACTCATATAATCTATATATCTAATACATTGATACTAACCCCTAGAAATGAAATATTTCAATATAGTATTGAAAAACTAATGGATTTTTGAATCTATCATATGACTGGACAATCTTGATGAATATATCACATGTCAATCATATAGGTTGATAAGAACACTCCATATCACTTATCTAATAATGTCCTCGAATTTCCTTCGGCTTTACTAAATTGTGGTCCTATATGTTTATACCAGAAGATAAATTTCATCTTTCATAAATAAAAACTACATACAAATAATTAAAATAATAGCTCAAATGAAGAGAAAAATGAAAATAATTTATCTTAAAAATTGAAAAAAACTTACAAAATTCGGAGTTCAAAAATGAAAATTGATTCATAATATGGACTTATCTCCCTCAAATGAGTTTAAAGAATAAAAAATGTAAGATATAAGAATTATTTTTCTAAAAATGAACAATAAACAAAAATACAAATAGAAAATCACACTGTGGTGAATTCTTGACCAAAAATTGGTTTCCACATATAAAATAATTCACTATATGATTAAACAATGAAAGTGGAAGAAGAATAAAGACCAAAAATTGTGAAAATCAAAGAAAATAAACACCAATGGTCATAGAGGATCAACAGCTCGCCTTTAGAGTTATCACTAGTTGATATAATAGTTTCACATATCCAAAAAAGGGGAGTTTTAGGAGGCCGTATTTCTTTAAAAGGGTTTTGGCATTGTTTTTTTAAATTGATGCCATAAAGCCCTAAATAAAACATTTTTGTGTCGGTTTTTAATAAAACGACACCATAAATTCACTTTTTTCATTATTTTTTGTAAAAAAATGATGTCAAAAATCATTATGTATAGATTTTTTAGCATCGTTATTTAAAAACAATTGACATGAAAAAGTGATATATGAAACTTTTCACGTTGTTTTGTGTGAAAACTAACATGAAAAATTACTCAAAGATACATTTTTGTCAGCTTAAAAAAACCCAACATCATATCTCTGACATTGAAGCCACTTTTTGAACTAGTAAAATGAAAATATCATCCACAAACACTACCATAAAAGCGTCAATATAATGATGGAATATCTGATTCATTAAATCCATAAAAACTACAGGAGTGTTCATTAGACCAAAAGGAATAAAAAGATAATCATAATGGTCATACCTTCTACTGAATGTTGTCTTTGGTAAATCAGACTCTATGACTCTGAGCTAATGGTAACCTGACCAAAGATCAATCATTAAGAACCAATTTACCCCCTTTAATTGATCAAAAAAATCATCCATACAAGGAAAAGGATATTTGTTCTTAAATTTTACTCAGTTTAACTTTTGATAGTCTACCCACAATCGAAGTGAACTATCATGTTTCTTGTAAATGAGCATAAGTGATTCCCAAGGCGAAACATTAGGGTGAACAAAACATTTTTCCAATAGGCCATCCAACTGAATTTTGAACCCTTTAAGATCCATTGGTTCCATATGATAAGAAGGTATCGATATCGGCTGCATACCTAGAATCATGTCAATCATAAACACTACCTCTCTCTCTAGAAAAAAAATGGAGCAGTTTTCTTGTAAAATTTCAAGAAAGTCTCGAACAACAACAAGAAGGTTAACAATAGGAGAAACGTCATTGAGCTTAAATTCAACAATAGACAACAAGATATTGAGCTCTGGGAGGGAAGGTCTTGCATGACCAGACTTTAGGTCCCACTCCCCCTGAAACACACAAAAGATCCTATCGGAAGCAAGAAATAAAACAATCCAATGATAACAGCCAACATTATCTCGATGAGAGGAAATCCAATCCATGCCAATCATGATGTAAAATAATTCCATACCAAGAACTAGAAAATCCCACACCAGCTCCATATCAGCAAACATTAATGAAAAATAATTTCACGGAAACCCATACTCTCTCCTCTTTCCAAGAGGTGTCACTAAATCCATTATAAGGGACATAAGTTCCATTTTAAATTTAAGAATATCAACAAAATGTGAATATATAAATTATTGGGATGCACCAATATCAAATAAAGCAATTTCTACTGAAGATACAATAAGGAGAGTACCTCTAACTATTGTCGGCCCTCCATAATTTTCTACAGGATACACATCTACTGCATGAAATTGCTTCACTCCTAAGGCTTGCGGGTGGAGCCCTATAGTTTCTGAAGCTTCTAACTACACTTCAACAGCCTTTGGATCCAAAAAAACCATGACTATAATGAGGATTATTTATATCCAGATAGATGCATTGTATATGAACAGTGCATCCGAAGTTTTTTCATGTCTTAACATGAATAGGAAAAAAACATATGGTGTCTTCGACCCTACTACACTGAAAGCAAGTCACATCCACACTACTATCTATAGCAGACAGTGCACAGAAGGATCTCTGCTGAGACCCACCACCACCACTTTGGTAAAGATCTTTCCACTTCCTCTTCTTCCCATGAACGCCACTAAAGATGCCACAATATGGAAGATAAGATTTGTGAAAAGCGACCTTGCCTTCAATATCCATCTCTACCATCATAGTTATTTCTACTGCCTTTACATAGGTGAAAATTTTCGACATAAATACATGTGATCAAATATCCAATCACAAACCATGTAGGTACTTCTAAGCCTTCAACTATCCATTATTCACTACATCCGAAGAAAAACATACAAGATTAGTAAACTGATTGGTGTAACCGACACCAAACGCTCTCCCTTATACAAAGATATGAACTCTATAAACTTTTATAACATTAGCGATTCTGGAAAAACTCCAAAAGGAAAAGGGTTTTGAAACCCTTATAATACAAGTCCATGTGTATGTCTTCCTAGACCTTATAAACCTACCATCACTTTCCATAACCCTCAAGAATAAATGCTTCACACTTTAACCTTTTATTATTAGGTTTCTCAAGGAATTAGAAGATTATATTGATCCTATCCATCCAGTCATCTACCTATTAAGGTTTATTCGTTCCTTTAAAGGATGGTGGCTTCCTAAGCAAGAATTCCTGTGACTGATCTCTATCTCCTATAGCAAATAAATGTACCTCAAAAGCTGCATTTTGAACTCGTGTCGCATCTTGATCAATATTATGAATTGCCCGAATGATAGTCTTGATGATATTCTGATCTACTAGAGGATTTTCTTGTCAAGCATCAGCTACACCTTCCTGATTAATTTGTGGAAGACACCTCATAGGAATACTGTTCTACACCAAAATAGAAGGAATGATTAGAAAATATATTAAATCTCAGCTTAAACCAAAAGACCCATAATAAAAAACTATGATTTAAAAAAAAATCCAACACTAGAAACACATATCTCTACTTCCAATGGTAACTTGAGTCTCTTCATGATAAGTGTTGGTTGTGCACGTATTGCAACATACCTCTAAAGTCCCAACAATACCATCTATAGTATAACAGATGTCCCTAGATAAGGACTCTTGAGGAAATACCAACCTCTGGTACCAAATTGTAACTAACCAACTCTAGTAGCCCTCAAACCTTTCTCCCATCTTGGTCCATCACATACCTGATGGGTGTTCCTAATCCCCATGGGCTTTCGATAAGCACCTGGGAATCGAACAACAAAGAAAAGGGAACTATTTCACCCAACTTGTACAGACACATTGCTTATATACACATGGAAATAAAAGATTCAATGGAATTTAATAAATATATTACATAACTATAAGAAGACTTAGGAAATGAGAAAACTGTAAAAATAACTAAAACTTCAAAAGACAAGTCCAACTGCAAAGTACTAGAACTAAATAGCTACTTCATGTGATAGTGTAGACGAACTCCCACCATCTCACCACCAACTACCCAACTCAGCTGACATGAAATCAAACCGCATCACTATGGCTCCTTGTCATTCCCTGTATTGGAATAAAAAAAGGTCTAAGAACTACCAAATAGGTGCATAGGGCATGATCTAACAAGATCAATAAGTTCCCACCCACGTGTTCCATAGAAAATATATTTAAAAAAATTAATGTATGATCTTTTTAAATAAAACATGGCATAATAAGTAGTAAATCATTTTTATAGAAAACACGATAACCATTTTCCTTTTCTTGCGGTTCTAAAAAATTCAAGTATATCAATTTCAAATAAAATTTTTCCATATCATCTTTCAAAAGAATCAAAATACATATAATGGATAAAAATAGTACAAATCCAACAATAAAAAATAGCAATGGTATCACAGGAATAAAAACACAAAGGAATACAAATGTTCATGCAGTAGACTACTCATACCCATTAATCTATGAACAGTGCATTACGGTACCTGAAACAAATGATCTTCACTTTATAACCATTGAGACACCCCAGAATGTGAAACCCCAACATCATATATATACATAGAGAGAATAATATACACTCTATGACAAGATTAAAACCTCATAAAGTGAACCCCCACAATATATGATGGACTCAAGCTAAACCATCCACCTAGTACTCATGGTAACCCAAGTGATCGTTTTTACAATTATCTCAATGTTTATAAAATCATTTCAATCCCATTTCTAGAATTCATTCAAATGATTTGAAAATACTTTTTTCTTTCCATTTATTAATAATCAGGGAAACCCCATTTCTCTTTAAAACCCCTTTTCAATACACACAAATCAATCATTCTAATTCCTTGTATAAATCCGTTTATAAAGTAGGAATAATAAGATTCATCAACATAGGTTATAAAAAGAACCACCTACCTAAAAACATGGTCCGCACATGCCTATAATGGGATCCACCAACAATGAAAACCCAACAACGTCTATGAAGGCCCTAGAATCAAATCCAAATCACGAGACTGATCCAATTTAGAAAACAAGGGGTCGGCAGAAAGGAGGAAACCCACATACCTTAAGAATTAACGCCCATCGCACCATAACCAATAATGGAATGGCCTCTGGAACAATATCACACAGTAGATCCGGAAGAATAAAAGAGAAAACCCCAACATACACAAACATATCTAATAACTCAACCCAAGGGTGTTGCCGTAATAAAAACAATGAAGAATCGGAAATATCACTTACCAAGAGAGAAATGTCATACCCGAAACAAAGGTTGAATGTTGGTCAGATCATTCTAGAATGAGCGAAGTACCCTAAAATTTATTGGAAATTTCCCTAGGTTGAGAGATAGAGATTTTGGAGAAAGAATCAAAATATAATAGATACACTCTTGTTTTAAAAATTGTATGTGGGTCGTTACATGATGTGTAACCCAATTCCATGATGTGTAACCATCAAAGTCCCACGTATGCTATAAAACTTGTAGCCTTGGATTAAAATTTGTTATATAATACATTCATGAAATGAAGTATCTCTTCATTTTGTGTAACCTTTTACAACATGAATCCTTTCACAACATGCATCCATAAAATCCTACACATCGTGTAACCTAGTTACACGGCGTGAAATCCTCCTGCAGCCTATAGAAAAAGCTGGTTAAAGTTTGAATTCCAAAGAATCTCTAACTTCACCATTATAGGTATCCTTATAATTTTTTTATTTACCCTATATAGATAATGAGAAAAGGAAATCCATGATTAGGTTAAAGTCTTACGTGATAGATCGGTAAAGGAATGTTACATCTCATCTCATTCTTACCTAGTGCTACCACCATGCAAGTATAAATTTACCATGAAATCTCATCAAAGGGATCATTAAATATATTATTTTCTTATATTACTTGGATTTAATTTCCCTTTTGAGTAGCCCTAATTTTTTCTAATATATTTCAGATTCGATTATTTTAAGGAACACCTCACATTGTGACAAAAGTTTATAAAGGTAAAACATTGTGTCTCTATATAAATAATATACCTTTAGGCTAAATGCACATACTCATCATATTACCTATCTAGAGGGAACGAAGACATATAATCTGATATTAAATATGTTATATTCATTTAATTCACTCCCCTCTTAGGTCATCATATCATGTGGTATAATTATGGTCAAGCCTATTATCATTGGCGATTGGGGAATAAAATATATTCTCTAAGGGACCATCATATTCCACGGAAATTATGTATTTTTCATGGGGGTTTAAGAGAAATGTTTCATTCTTAGTTCAATGTCAATCATAAAGAGGTGGTAAGATCATATATCACATTATATATAACATAAATCATGAACCTTATAAAGATGTTTAGGGACTACTAAAATCATTCTGATTTATTTCAATTGTACAAGCTTGTCCACCATTTTCTAATCTCGTCAAGCATGACTGGACATCGCCCATCATCACAAGTACCTAAATATAGCAATAACCACTCCTATCATTTATATAATTATCATAAGTTATTTAAATAATTAATTATTTAATTTTTATTTTTTGGAATAATCAATGAATGATTTACCAAGATATCTCAAATAACTAAATACTTAAGAAAAGGGGTATACATCACCCTCAGCATCACCCAAACCACTTAATGAAACCACATGAATCTAATTGTGTGTATTATTTCAACATCCCATGTAGAAAAGATGAGAAAAGGACCAAATTTTTTGCATGATTTAACCATTTCATTATGAAATTTTCAATAAACCCTTGAACTTTGAAGAAACCCACCTTTAGTTGATAATAATGAATGATTTTTAGGGAGAAGAGTAAAAAAATAGGTGATAAGCCTCCATTTTATTTCACATCTATGAACTGAATAATCATGAAAGGGTATACAATTTTTAATACCTCAAATACTATCCTACCTTTGGTTATAAAGAATGTAGAATATGGTAAGATCACATTGTGTCCTCAATCCTCATGAAATATAGACACCCCAATAAATTTTAGAAAATTATAGATTTTACCCTACTTATTATATTCTTCACTACACATCAAACCTTACATATCAACCCTTAAATTTGAGTTGATTAAACTTAAATATTTTCTAAATAATCCTACATATCACAATGTGGCTTTAATACCCCTACATATTCTTGAGTGACCCTTATATATAACTCTTATGCATTTCCAAGTAACATTATGTATGTACCTTATGCATTGCATAAAAACCTTATCAATGAACCTTACATATTATAGTGTAACCTATAATCATCATAGGGTATCCCTTACATATCCCTAAGTTAACCATTATCCTTCATAGGGTGACTCTGATACTTTTTCAAGTCTCGCATCCCTCTAAAAACTCTTACATATTATGATTATATATCAAAGTGCCTTTACTCGTCAAAGTTAGCCATTACATTTCTCAGATTTATCTCCCTTGTATCATGGATTTAATGCTTTTGTAACACATCAATATCCATTTTAATAAAAATCTATAACTCTTCCATTTTTAGTCATAGTCTATGATATAGCATGTGATATATCATATATCGTAGCTCAAAAAACAAAACAATGGGATATGGTGTGTCATATTCTATGATTCTCACTTGTTTTATCCTGTGATTAAAAAACCTATAAATCTAAAAACCCTCTAAAGTTCAGCATTGGGATTCTCAACTCATTTTTAATTAATCTTGGTCACATAAAATTATTTCAAAACACCTCAATGCTTCTTTGAAACACTATTTATAGTATAAATTCACTACATGAACACATCAAGCATTCTCAAAAACTCTATTGACCATAAAAGAAACCTATCCAGCTCCTAAACACATCCCAAAACACCTCTATGGGGTTTTCAAACTCTCAAAATCTGGATCAAAGTCCAAATTATTAAAACATCACCATCTTTGGTACAAAAAAAATAAATTTCCCCTGATTTTCTCTGACCCATAATCATGTGGGTTATTATAAGGACATCACACATATATATTATAATTATACATACCATCTCATACATTAATAGTTACCAAAGTGAAATGATGCATGCCTTCAAGAATACCTCTCCATATGCTAGAGGCTTTGGAGTAGAAGTAGGGGTATAAGATGGTATTGTGGGTAGATTATACCCAATGTATCAAAGTTCATAATGATGAATAAATAATTAAGAATAATACATCATAAAATAAATTGTAACCATAAATAGATAAATATAAATAAGGCAATAATTAATGAAATATAGTAAGGTCCCTAACATCCATGTCATAAACCCAACTGACTTCCCACTAGGTCGCTTACATAAAAAAGATAGAATAAAAGAAAATAGAGATGTTATATCCATGAAATATCTGAGAAAAACACAACCCTAGATCCATGTACTCTCATAATCCATCCTTCTTTATCAAGCTAAAGCCTTATCATGTTCTTTGACTGTAACCAAGTGAACGTCTACTCTATTACAGATGTGAAATAGCGGCCTAAGCAGGGTGTGAGTACAAAACTCTGTAGGTCCACAAAAATTAGGTTCCTTACTAGCCATTATATACTTTGATATGTTCAAGTGACATTATCATCTAAAATAAACAAGTATCCACAAAAACAAACCATTATTGTTCCTTAGGTATGTGACCTCGATCGACCATGCCTACTTCAACCAATATCGGAGTGTCTCTAAGCATGTCGTGGTGAGAATGCCACATAAGTAATATATTAAATCCATGTCATTGGAAACCCCAGTCATATCCTAAATAATCTATCTACCCATCACATGGTAGTATAAGGATTCAAGCTCAAAATCAGGGAAGATCTTTCCCATGGATGTCGACCATTTATCCAAATGTATATCATGGAAGTCATAGCTATATATCCAATAGTTTTGGGGACCTATCCAAGGAAAATATATGATTCAATATCTTACTCATTGCAGCCATAACCATATATCACAAGTCTCTCAGGGACCCATCATATGGTAGTCTATGCATCTATCTCCAAATCCATGGTAGCCATAACCATAATTTCCACGGCTCTGGGGACCTGTCCCATGGGATCACAAGCACCCGACTATAACTCCATGGTATCCATGGCCATAATCGATCTCCAACTCCATGGAAAATCCGACCACATATAGATCCAACTCATGGAATCCCAACCATGCCACATCTACCCCAGTAGAATATTCTATAACCTACCGTCAAAAGAAAGAAAGCACTGGAGCTGACCGAACACACTAGCACAAGGCCGTTATCTACATCCCCTCGAGCTCACATACTTAAAATGGGTTCCATTGTGAAATATTCTCTCGTCACACATACACCCACTCACTACAAAAAAAAAAGGAATTTACTGATGTTTTTTAGTGATGTTTGTAGGAAAAATTGTTAATTTTGTGATGTTTTTAAGGAAACGTCACAAAATTAGCAATGTTTTTCACAAAACATCACTAAAAATATATATGTTTATTTTTTTTTGTAGTTCATCTTCCCACATCGATGTAAATATATATATATATATATATATATGTAAACACATACACATGTAGATAAACATATATAAATATATATATATATTCATAAATATATAAACACCTGCATATATATATATATATACATACATATACATATACATATATTTATATATATAAACACATATATATTTTAAATTTAGTCATGTTTTTTAGAAAATATGCCTTTTTTAGTGATATTTTTACCAGTATTTTAAAATGTGACTAATTATATGTGTGTGTGTGTGTGTTTAATTATATATATGTATACAAACATATATATATTTACACACACACGCACATATATAAACATATATATATAAACATCTATATATACATATATATAATATGAACATATATATAAAATATAAACATAAGATATATTTAATATATATATATATAACATATATATATAATAAATATATATATATAAACACCAAATATTAACATATATATAATATATATAATATAAACATATAGATATATAAACATTTATATATATAATAATATATATATAATCTAAAATATAAACCTATATGTAAAATATAAACACATATATATTAATATATGTATACTAATATATAAAAATATATATATAATATAATAATTTTTTAAATATTTTTAAATAGAAACATATATATATTGATATAAACCTATGATATATATAGATATATATAATATAAACATATAATATATATATATATAATATTAACATATATATGTCAAATATAAAATATCTAAATACATAGATATATAAACATATATATATAATATAATCACATATATATATATAAACTTTTATATATAAACATAAAATATAAAATATAAACATATATATATTAATATAAACATATGGTATATATAAATTTGAAACATATAAAATATAAACATATATATATAAAATATAAAATATATAAACATATAGATATATAAACAAATATAATATATAATATATAATCATATATATATAATATAAAATATAAACATATAAGTAAAATATAACCATATATATATAATTTAATCATTTATATAATATAAAATGCAAACATATATACAAAATATAAACATATATATATATATATAATGTAATATAAACATATATATATAAACATATATATATTAATATATTAATTTATAAAATTATATATATATATATATATTAATTCTTTAAATAATTTAAAATATAAACATCTAAATATTAATATAAAAATATAATATAAATAAAATATAGAAAAATATTTTAATCATATATATATAATATAAAATATAAATGTATATGTAAATTATAGACATATATATATATAGTATAACATAAACTTATATATGTATAAACATAAAATATAAAATATAAACATATATATATTAATATATTTATATATATTAATATAAAATAATTGTACCCATACAATATATTAATTTGTAAAAAAAATTAAAATATATATATATATATATATAATCACATATATATATAATATAAAATATAAACATATATGTAAAATATAAATATCACTATTGGAAAAACGACCTATACCCACGGTTCAAAACCGTGGGTATAGGCTATACCCACGGTTTTGGGAACCGTGGGCTGGAACGGCGTCGGGATAGGGGTCTTGACCTATACCCACGGTTTTGTAGAATTGTGGGTATAGGTGTTTCACACACCAATGCCCTACTATACAGCATGGCAGGGAGCTTACACCACGGTTTTCAAACCGTGGGAAATTTAAATTTTTCAAAAACCGGGGGTAGTGGGTTTCGAACACGCGCCACACGGAGGGACTCAACGCCGCAACACAACAACGGACCAATTGAGCTGACGTATTTATATGTATCTACAGATGATTTTATTATATTATATTAATACCAATGTTGTTATCTAAAAAACGCGATCAGCGGTTTTCGAACACGCGACCTGGAAGAATGGAGTAGAGCGGCGAACCAACTATGCGACGAGGATTATGTTTATATATTTATATGATTTTATACTTATATTAATATTGTCGGTATATTTAAAATTTTCTCATGACGAGATTCGAACACCACACTTCACAGAACAGAACGAAGAACTAAACCAACGAAGGTACCGAATTTTAATTAATAAATATTGGTATCCGTATAATTATATTATTTAATTCATTGTTCCTGCGTAAAATTTATTTCATCCCACGCAATTGTTTTCCCATTTTTCTCCTTCCTTGACGCGGGAAACCTATACCCATGGTTTTTAAAAACCGTGGGTATAGGTCTTTGAAAAAAATACCCCCTATACCCACGGTTTTTAAAAAAGTGGGTATAGGTCTTCAAAAAAAACCTATGCCCACAGTTTTGTCAAAAACCATGGGTATAGGTTCCCATACTATCATATACCCACGGTTCTCAAAAACTGTGGGTATAGGGGGGACCTATTCCCACGATTTTTCACAAAACCGTGGGTATAGGCCCAATTTCCATAAGTGTGTATATATATATATAATATAATATAAACACATATATATATAATATAAACATATCTATATATATTAAAAGATTTATATTAATATATAAAATAATATATATATATATATATAATATAAAAATTTTAAATAGTTTAATTAATTTATTTATTTTTATAACATAATACAATTTTGAATTCAGAAAAAGCATACATGAGTTGGCTAGGTCCTTTGAGAATATGGTGCAAGTTATGGCTTATAATTTCATTGGAGACTAATTTGGTGTTTATTAGTGTGTGGGGGATACCATTTTACGTTCAACGTGTAGAGTGGGGACTATTGGTTACATGAGGGGTGTTAGGGATATGAGATGGATTTGGTAGTGGGGACATCGGGGTATAGGAGGGGTAGAAGGTGCATGAGAAATTTGGTAGTAGGGCAGTTGGGTACGGGAGGAGGGGTATAGTGGAGTGGGAGGGATTAGGTCATGAAGTGGGGACAACTTTGTACAAGAGGGGGAGTATGGTGTGGGTGTAGGCATGAAGTTGGGGGTGATGATCAATATAGAAGGAAAGTAGGGGTGTAGGGCATGGGTGCAAGCATGAAGTTGGGGGGGGGGGTGATGTTGGGTACAGAAGGTAGTAAAAGTAGGGGTGTAGGGTGTGGTTATAGGTGTGAATATTGGGGGTGACTTTGGGTACAATATGGAAAAAAGTAGGGGTTTATGGCATGGCTGTAGGTGTAAATTTTTGGGTGATGTTGGGTACCTACGATGGGAAAATTAGCGGTGTGGGTGTGGGAATAAAGTGGGGGTGACATGGGTATACAAGGGTGGTAGGGATTAGGGAAAGAAGGAGTCTCTTGGTGAATGGGTATATAGGCATGCAGGGTGGGTAGGGCATGGGTGTAGGTATGATGTTGGGGGGGAGTGTCGTTCGGTACATGAGGGTGGGGGTAGGGACATAGGTCATGGGTGCAGGCATGAAGTTGGGGGGTGAGTTTGGGTATTGGATGTGGGAAAAGTAGGGGGGTAGTCTATAGGCTTAGGCGTGAAGTTGGGGGTGACATTGGGTACAGGAGGTGAGAAAAGTAGGGGTCTATGGCATGGGTGTCGGTGTGAAGTTGGGGGGTGACGTTGGCTATGGAAGGTGGGGAATGTAGGGTTGTGGGTATAGGCTTGAAGTGGGGGTGGCTTGGGTATAAGAGGGTGGTAGGGATTTGGGTGTGAAGGGGTCACTGGGGCATGGGTATATAGGCGTGCAAGATGGGGGTAGAGCATGGGTGTAGGCATATATTTGGGGTCTGACCTTCGGTACATGATGGGGGGGTAAGGGTGTGGGTTATAGGTTCAGGTGTGAATTTGGGGGTGACTTTGGGTATAACAGGTGGAAAAAGTAGGGGTGTAGGTTGTTGGTGTTGCCTGAATTTGGGGGTGGCGTTGGGTACATGAGGGGAGAAAAGTATGGGTGTTTGGCATGGGTGTAGGAGTGAATTTGGGGTGACATTGGGAACAGAAGGTGGTAAAATTTTGGTCACGTTTGTTGGTCATGAAGTGAGGGTGGTGTGGGAATGGAGGGTGAGAAAGTAGTGGTGTATGGCTTGGGTGTAGGCATGGAGTAGGGGTGATGTTGGGTATAGAAGGATGGACATGTAGGGGTATGGGTGTAGGCTTAAAGTGGGGGTGACTTGGGTATATTATGGTGGGAGGTATTGGGGTGTAAAGAAGTCCATGGGGGTAGGGGTATATAGGCATGTAGGAGGGGGTGGGCGTGGGTGTGGGCATGAAGCTGGGGGGGACGTTTGGTAGAAGTGGGGGAAATTAGGAGCATAGGTAATGGGTGAAGATGTGAATTTGAGGGGTGAATTTGGGTACAAGAGGTGGGAAAAATAGGGTTGTAGGTCGTGGGTGTAGGAGTGAAGTTTGGGTTTATTTTGGGTACAATATGTGAGAAAAGTAGGGTCATATGGTGCGGGTTTAGGCGTGACGTAGGGGGTGAAGTTGGGTACAGAAGGTAGGAAAATTATGGTCATGTGTGTAGGTCTTGAAGTGATGGATGACTTGGGTATAGGAGGGTAGAAGGTATTGGGGTGTGAAGGATTCATTTGGATCATGGGTATATAGGTGTGAATGATGGGGTAGGGAATGGGTGTAGGCATGAAGTTTGGGGTGACATTCGTTACAGGAGGTGGGGGAGGCATAGGGTGTGGGTGAATGCGTGAAGTTGGGGGTGAATTTGGGTATATAAGGAGGGAAAAGTATAGGGTGTAGTTTGTGGGTCTAGGCATGAAGTTGGGGGTGAATTTGGGTACAATATGGGAGATAAGTAGGGGAATATTGCATGGATTTAGGTTTTAAGTTGGGGGTGATGTTTGGTATAGAAGGTGGGAAAATTATGGGTGCGAGTTCAAGGATTGAAGTGTGGGTGACTTGGGTATAGGAGGTTGGGAAATTAGGGGTGTATGGTGTGGGTGTAGGTGTGAATCTAAGGGTGATGTTGGGTGCATCATGTTGGAAAAGTATGATTGTGGGTGTAGGCTTAAAGTTGGTGTGGATTGGGTGTAGGATGGTGGGAAGAGTATGGGTTTTGGAGGTGGGAAAAGTAGGGGTGTAGGTCATGAGTGTAGGCGTGAAGTTTCGGGTTACGTTGGATATAGGAGGGTGAAAACTAGGTTCATATAGTGTGGGTGTAGGTGTGAATATGGGGGTGACGTTGGGTATAGAAGGTTGGAAATGTAGGGCCATGGGTGTAAAACTTGAAGTGGGGGATGACTTGGGTATAAAAAGGTTGGAGGGATTGGGGCATTAAGGATCCCCTGGGGGCATGGGTATACAGTCGTGACTATTGGGGGTAGGGAGTGGGTGTAGGCATGAAGTTGGGGGTGACATTTAGTATAGGAGGTGTGGGGGAAGTAGGGGCTTATAGTTTGGGTGCACGCATGAAGTTGGGGGTGACTGTGGGTATATTAGGTGGTAAAATTAGTGGTTTTGGCCATGGGAGTAGTTGTGAAGTTGGGGCTAATATTGGGTACAGCAAGTGAGAAAGATAGGGGAATATGGAATGGATTTGGGCTTGAATTTGGGGGGTGATGTTGGGTAAGGAATGTGGGAAAATTAGGGGCGTGGGTGTAGGTCTTGAAGTGGGGGTGACTTGGCTGTAGGTGGGTGAGAAAGTAGAGGTTTATGGGGTGGGTGTAGGAATGAAGTTTAGGGCTGACGTTGGGTACATGAGGTGGGAAAATTAGGGGTTTGGGTGTAGGATTAAAGTGGAGGTGACTTGGGTATATAAGGTGGGAAAAGTAGGGGTGTAGGGTGTTGTTGTAGGCATGAAGTTGTGGGGGTGACTTTGCGTACAAGAGGGGAAAAAACTATAGGTGTATGGAATGGGTGTAGGTGTGAAGTTAGGGGTGGCGTTGGGTATAATAGGTTGGAAAAGTAGGGGTGTGAAAGTTGTCTTAAAGTGGGGGTGACTTGGGTATATTATGGTGGGATAGATTTAGGCATGAAGGAGTTGTTGGGGGAATGGGTATATTGGCATGTAGTAGGGGGTAGGGAATGGATGTAGGCATGTTGTTGGGGGTGACATTCGGTACAGGAGGGTGGGAGAGTATGGGAATAGGTTATGGGTTAATCCATTAATTTGGCGGTGAATTTTGGTACTTTAGGTTGAAAAATTATGGGTGTAGGTCATTGGTGTAGGCGTGAAGTTGGTGGTGACATTTCATACAGTAGGGTAGAGATGTATGGGTGTATGGCATGGGTGTAGGCGTGAAGTTTGGGGATGATGTTGGGTATGGAAGGTGGGGAATGTTGATGTGGTTTTATGGCTTGAAGTGGGGGAGACTTGGGTATAATAGTGTGGAAGGGATTGGGGCATAAAGGAGTAACTGGGTGAATTTGTATATAGGCATGTAGTAGGGGGTAGAGTATGGGTGTAGGAATGAAGTTGGGGGTGATGTTCGATACAGGAGGGGGATAGGGGCGTAGGTCATTGGTGAAGGTGTGAAGTTGGGTGTGAATTTGGGTATAGGTGGAGCAAAAATGTGGGGTGTAGGTCGTGGGTGTAGGAATAAAGTTGGGTTTGATATTAGGTACATGAGAGGAGAAAATTGGGGTGTATGGCATGGGTGTAAGAGTGAATTATGGGGTTGAATTGGGTACAAAAGGTGGTAAATTGAGGGGTATGGGTCTAAGGAATAAAGTGTGGGTGGGTTAGGTATACGAGGGTTATATTTTAGGGGTTTATGGCATGGGTGTAGGCGTGAATTTGGGGGTGACATTGGGTACAGAAGGCTGGAAAAGTAGGCGTGGATTTGGGGGTGACATTGGGTACAGGAGGTTGGAAAATTAGGGGCATGGGTGTATACTTATAGTGAGCGTCACTTGGTTATAGTAGGGTGGGAGGGACTGTTGCATGAAGGAGTCACTAGGGTCATGGGTAAATAGGCCTGTAGGAGGGGTGCTTGTGGGTGGGGGCATGTAGATGAAGTTGAATTTTGGTAAAGTTGTGGGGAAAGTAGGGACATAGGGCATGGGTGCATGCATGAATTTGAGGGGTGAATTTGGGTATAGGAGGTGGGAAAATTAGGGTTATAGGACATGGGTGTATACATGAATTTTTTGGTTACGTTGGGTACAAGAGGGGATAAAAGTATAGTCATATGGCATGGGAGTAGGCGTGAAGTTGGGGGTGACATTGGGTACAGAAGGTTGGAAAATTGGGGTCATGGGTGTAGGGCTTGAAATGGGATATTACTTGGTTATAGGATGGTGGAAGGGATTGGGGCATGAAGGAGTCATTGGGGGGATGGGTATATAGGTGTGAATGAGTGGTAGTAGGGTGTGGGTGTAGGCATGAAGTTTGGGGGTGATGTTTGATATAGGAGGTTGGGTGAAGTAGGGGCATAGGGTGTGGGTGCAGGAGTAAAGTTGGGGGTGACTTTGGGTATAGGAGGTGGGGAAACAAGGGGTGTAGGTCGTGGGTGTAGGCATGAGGTTGTGGTGACATTGAGTATAGGATGGGAGAAAAGTAGGGGCATATGGAATGGGTTTGGGCTTCAAGTTGGGGGGTAATTTTGGGTACATAAGGTGGGAAAAGTAGGGGCGTGGGTGTAGGTCTTGAAGTGTCTGTGAATTGGGTATAGGAGGGTTGGAAATTATGGGTGTATAGGATGGGTGTAGTTATGAAGTTGGGGGTGATGTTGGGCACATGGGGTAGTGAAAGTAGGGGTGTGGGTACGGGATTAAAGTGGGGTGACTTGGGTATAGGAGGGTGGGGGATTGGGGTGTGAAGGAGTCACCAGGGCATGGGTATATAGGCATGATAGAGGGTGGGTAGGATGTGGGTGTAGCCATAAAGTTATGGGTAACGTTCGGTACATGAGGTGGGAAATGGTAGGGGTGTAGGGAGTGGGTGTAGGTGTGAGTTTGAGGGTTGAAATTAGGCACAGGTGGTGGTACAATTTGGGGTGTAGGTCATGGTTGTAGGCGTGAAGTTGGGAATGAAATTTGGTATAAGAGAGGAGAAAATCCGGGGTGTTTGAATTGGTTGTAGTCAAGAAGTTGGGGGTGACATTGGGTATAGAATGTGGTAAAAGTTAGGGCATGGTTGTGGGGATTTTAGTGGGGTGACTTGCAGATAAGAGGGTGGGAGGGATTGGGGCATGAAGGAGTCATTGGGGGAATGGGTATATATTCTTGCATGAGGGTGTTAAGGATTGGGTGTAGGAATAATGTTCGGGGTTACATTCGGTACAGGAGGGTTGAAAAGTAAGGGAATAGGGTGTGGGTGTAGGTGTGAATTTTTGATGAATTTTGGTATAGGGGGTGGGAAAAGTAGGGGTGTAGGTCATGGTTGTAGGCATGAAGTTGGGAGTGATGTTTGTTACAATATGGGAGAAAATAGGTGTATATGGCATTGGTGTAGGTGTTAAGTTATGGGTTGACGTTGGGTATAGAAGGTGGGAAAATTAGGGGTGTGGGTATAGGGATTGAAGTGGGGGATTACTTGGGTATAGGAGGGTGGGAGGGATTGGAGCGTGAAGGATTCACTGGGGAAATTCTATATATCCATGCAACATGTTTTATTTTTTTTACTAAAAAAAATTGAATTTAAAAAAACATAACGATGATTTTTTGAAGCATCGGTAAATAAGGTGTGATTTACCAAATTTTTTTTGAAATGAATGAAATTTAATTAATGGTTCTTATAAAATCTTAATGCATAACTAATGTCACTAATTTACATTTTTTGTTAGTGTATCATGTATAGTTAGTCAATGAGAGCCCACTAGGTTCCCTATAGTCAATACAAATAGAGGCACTCCACTTGGGATTATCAGTCTCAATTAAAATCATAGGTCAACAGCAGATTCTTAATGGATATCGCATACCATGGAATTTTCAACAAGGTATCAAGTCCTTTCTTGCTACATGGGAACTTGCCACAAAGGAAACAACTAAGAGATTGTCTGAATCTTATATCGGTCCTCAAGGTCACTCTTGGTTTGTTGTTTCTAACAGATACATGGCATTTTGATTACTCTTGATGACTTGATTGTGGGGGTTTGAATGTTTCACAGTCAATCACATCGGTTTCACCATTTTTGGACATTCACCAATGGGTTGTTGTTTTTTTGAGATGGAAACACCCAATAGTTATTACATATGTGAAGACTCATGGACCTACATTCCAAAGGTAGTTTCTCATTGGGGAACTTGGCCAACGATACATAACAACTCGTGTTGATCCACTGGATGGGAGGTTAGGTGCATCACACCCTTTTGGGGGAAATAATTACCAACTTCGTGACTCTCTTATAGATTAAAGATATGTTCAAAAATCATTGGTTCATTGTAAAGTATGTAATGGGTTACCCTTTAATAAACAAACAATTATCTACAATCATGGGTTTAGAATCATCTGTATCTATATGAGGTTATTTATCAATTGGGATATATGTATGTATCCAAGGTTCACTATAAAAGGTATCAGTTTATTTATAATTTGATATTATTTAGTCTTGTATGATTATAGTGCTAGTTTTAAGATACATAGTGAAGAGCTCTGGAACATAGAATCATTTAGGGAGACAGGATTTGTTTTGATGTTGGAATCAAACCCATAAAATAGGATTCCTACATATCCTTGTGAAAGGAATCAAAACCCACATAGTTCGATTCCACTTAGTGGGACACATCATACCTTTTAAGGTCATGTGATAAGGGAAAAATGTTAATTTTAACATCATGCAGAAAGGATGCCCAAGAATAAGGTACCTATTCAAATTTTTGTGTGAGACTTATGCTGAGGAGGCATAGTGCCTGGAAGAATTATGGTTTGCCAAGGGGGGACATGATTTTACCAGGAATATGTCCTAATAATGATGGTGATGAAAAGGTACCTGAAATAAATGTTGCCCTTTGGGTGCAATGTGTCCCTACTGGGAATATGGCCCAGAGAGGATTCGGGTAAATTTGTGGTGTTAGGTATGGACCTCGAGTGGATTCCTATGTATCATAGTTTTTCAGGAATCAAATCCCACATAGTTTGGATAGTTAGTTGGGTATTACAACTATGGAGGATGCCCATGGTTGCTTCATCGATACTACAACACTTTGAAGGTTTTTCTCAGAGGGAATATGGACCTTTCAAAGGACAGTGACATGTTTTCAAGGATTATACCTAGGAGGATTCCCATTTAGAGGAGTATGGTTGGGGATTACACTATATAGGTGGACCCATTGTTTATGGGAATATAAAGAAAGTCCTGACTCATGGTAATTTGGAGGTTTGGTTGGGGCTTACACTTCATATGATTCCCATGACTAGTTGGGGATTACACCTATGGAGGACCCCCATTGAGGTTGGGATTGGGTGGATGTCATGATAACCACTAAAATATAAGCATGCATGATTCATGCTCGGTGTGAGAAAGAAGAGGAAGTGATATATCTGGAGAACCAAAGAATCTTCTTTTGTCTACCGGTGGATGTGGAATGTTCCCAAAAGGAGATGGAAAGGGCACTGAGGTTCACATCTACCCTATTATTTTAGAAACCAATATAGTCACATTGACTCCTAACTACAACCTGAAAGGTGAAGAGGGGAAATATTGAAACCCCAGTAAGAAATATCAGGCGCTTACTTAAGAAAGGATTCCCTTTGTGGAATTTTTGGTGGTTATCTAATGACCATTACATGAGGAATCTTACACATGGCACATAAGTCGACTCATATTTTCCACAGGAGTAATCCTATATTTTTTATATAGTGTATCATACTGTTTATTGTCATGTAGTGAGGACTATGGAAGTACAGTTCAACTTCATATTGTAGGGATGACAAGGAGTAAGATTCCTAGGAATGGGTAGTGTGGGACTTACTCAAGGGAGGCCCTCTCTAATTCAACATGGCATATGAGTTAGGTGGTGAGGTTTCAATTGTTTCATGAGAAGTGTATAAAATCAAGGTACGTGAGGAATCCAAGAGGATAATATCAACTCATGACATGGGAAAGGGACCAAGAGTAATAGGTTGACACAAGGAATTTCATGGAGTGTGGAGGAGTGTCTCAAATCATGGTATTCCAGGGGTAGACATTATTTTGTATAAGGTGCAACCTAAAATTTCCTCAACCCAACTCAAAAATTTCACAGTGTGACTCTATATTTTTCATGAGGGTGATTGAAGGTAGTGAAAGGACCATCCTAGAGGGATGGGACCATAGTCATGCATTGATCCTGAGTGGGGGTGTGGGGGCGAAGCCCAAATGGTATGGAGGAGTGGGTTTGAATGGTTTTGAAAATGGGAACATAGGGATCACCGCAAAATATTTTCCACAAAAGCTTCCACAAAGGTCCATCCATGATGGGGTCCCTCTAGGAACCGTGCATGAAAGGGGTCATAAATGATAGTCCACTAGGGACCGTCCATGAAAGGGGTCCACCAGGGACCGCTCAAGTTAGGGTATTCTAGGAAGTAATTTATTCATTGCGTCAGGGTCATAAAATAACACCTCATGCCACAAATGACACTTCCACCACAAGGTATCTTCTGTGGAAGGTCTTCTACATAGGGTATTTGCAATGGAAAATAAATCTAGTAACTTCGAGAATGGATTTCCTCATTTGGAATTGGACACTATGTTTGGGGCATGATTCCACTACCAATATTCTTTTTATCCTCTCTATCCATGTATCTAATTCTTTTCTTTTTTGGATCCCCTCTTGGGAATTTTATAGATGAGCGATGTAATTTGATATTGGGATGGACAATAATTAGTGGTGGGTAGTGGGACTATCATTTACATGAGCCTTGGAATGATTCATAGGATAGTGAATGATTTCATTCATGGAGGATGGAAAACAACTTCCTTTCCTGAAAATGAATTATTATTTACGGGGCGGTTGTTTGTGGGGATTGAAATAACGATCTATAGAAGTCAAAATATCTTCATTTATTGGTAATATATAGCATTATCTACACTCACATGTGAGGATACATCCCAAAAACTATTTCATTTTTAGGATTCCTTGTGGTATTCCACTCAGAGTGGTGGGATTCCATGCAGAATGATGGTCCACGAAGAAACAAAATTCACCTAAATCCAAGTCCTCATTCATAACATTGAGTCTCTGAGAATTGGTCAAATTTTATTCAGGTTTATTTTTCCATTAACCAAATTCATGGAAGTATTTTCTCCTTTCATGTGGAGTATTTAAGATATGGTAAATTCCCCCATCATAATTTTATCCAATAAGTTAGAAAATGATGTGATTTTTATGAAGAAATTGTTTTTATTTTGAACCAAATTGTAGGATGCATTTTTTGACTATTATGGGGGTTACATGGAAACCCCCTTTAAACTTCTCATTATTTCATTGTTACTACCCTATTTTTTTATTTTCCTAATTTGGTGCAGACTTAGAAGGAGTGACTTTAATTTTTCTTAGGCCACCATCTACAGATTATTGACCTAACATATTTTATACCTTCTTCTATTTATTTCTCAATTTCTTCTTTTTCTAAAACTTAAAAATTATATATCTGGTGAGTTAAGACTTGGCTTTTACCTAGGGTTCCCTTAGCGGGTTTTTTATCCTGGTGATTGTTATGTCTCCTTTTATGGGAAATTTAAAGTCTTTCAATCGGGACTAATGAAACTGAAGTTTTAGATCGAATATCTTTGACCATTAGACTTGGAGTGATGACCCTAGAAGGTCATCTTATCTAATAATGTACCAATTATTTTCAAACATATGATTGGGGGTTTTTGAGTCATGATCTCATTATTTTTGGATCTGTATCATGATGTGGGAAAAGTGCATGAGGAGTAACCATAAGACATCTTTGAAAGATGGATTTCTAGTTTTATTTTGTCAATGATTACTATGATATAAGAGATCTCTCCTAAGAACGAGTTTTCCTCTGGTTGATAGAAATTTTTGGGAGATTTATGAAAATCCTACTGGGTAATATTATGAAAAGTCGTACCAAGATGTCCTTATACCACTGATACTCTATTTATGATTTCCAAATAGTTTGTGGGGATCTGGGAATGAAGGGAGGTTTATCAAGGGAATAAATCAGAGATTGATAAGGGAATCTGTAATGGCACTATCCAAGAAATGGAAAACCAATCCTATACAAATTTTTCTTGCGTAACGGATGGTTTAATAAAAGTTTAGTTTAATGTTGTGTGACTATGAATTGGATCATTCATTTTAACATCTTATGTTAAGGATGTACCATGAAGTTTAACATCTTAAGATAAGGAATTTGGGGCTATAATTATCTGTTCATTTAGCTTTGATGCACTTGTTAGTATCTAACCATTCTATTGTGATTTTATGGACATTTTTCCACTAAATTTAAGGATTAAAGAGGGATAATTGTAAGCTAGAAACTGGAGAATTTAGAATATTAAGAGTGACTTGGGATGAAAATTTCATTGGGACTTATGGAGATAGAAGAGGTCTCTCCTAATAATGAGTTTTCTTCAAGTTGATAGACCTTTTTGTGGTTGATTTATGAAAATCCAACTAGATATATTATGAACAGTCAAACAAAGGTGTCCCCAGGACACAGACCCTCTTTTTCTGATTGCCATAAATAGATTATGGATATTTCAACTACCCTGAACACTGAGTTTGGTTTAAGTAAGGAAAGATCTTGAATATTAAAGGAGTATATCATATAAAAACTAACTGAGAATAGGTACGAATACTTTTCTCACACAGGTCTGACTAATACAATGGAAAGGGGGATATCCCTTTTTTCATGGTTGGGCATGAGAATTCAAGTTTGGTGTCACTATGCATCTCTTCAAAGTGAGAATCAATCCATACATAGCTCTTGGAAGGACTCTCCACACATCGACATATATTTTTATATGGAGATATGAATTTTTTTAATATGGGGTCAAAAACGGGGTGTCCACCCATATTGGACCCTCCTACACCGATTTGGATCATACATATGAGATCAAGGAAATTTTATAATTTTTAATAGATATGGATGGCACCGGATATAATATCATAGTTTCACTACATACCTCATCAAATAGATAATCAAGCCATATGTAGTTATAGAGGGAAATTTCCCTAAAAAGGTCTAATCCATAAACATGGAAGGGTGGAAATTATTTCATGGATAGACCTAGAATTGAAGATTTAGGCATCACTACATATCATGTGATAACATAAATGAATCTATACACAATTCTTTGAAATCATGCAGTTTTATGTCACGTAGTGATGACATCATCCATGTAGTCTAACATCATGTGGTAAGGATGAATGTGACTTGTCATGAGAAATAAGGTACGAACCCAAATAAATGCCATTTGGTAATTTGGGGTAACCCCTTACAAGGGTAATATCACATTTGTGATACAAGTCTTCCTGATCAACCTTCTCGAGGAATCCTATTCTTGGAATTCCATGTAAGAATACATTTTAAGTTCATGTGCTAAAGACATTATCGTACAGTTTAACATCATGTGACTAGGATGACATGATGTCTTACAGTTTTACATCATACAACTAGGACCATATGTTATGGAAATGATGAATAATAAAGGTATCATTAGGTCAAGTTGTTCTAAATTGCCTCCGATTTGAAGAGGGGAAATGTAAACCATGATGTTGGGTGTTCTAAGATCAATAGAAGTGATATGGAAAAAACATTTGCGGCTCATGATGATAGAATTGGCATATCCTATGGAAGAATATTTATTTTTTGACTGGCCTTTTTTTGGGTGGTTTTTGCAAAGCCAACTGGGGTGTATCATCCATAGTAATACAAATGTGTCCTTGGGACACTGGTCATCCCTATTACCGATGACCATAGAATTATTGTGTAGATTCTAAATTTCATAGGACATAGAACGTGACAAGTGGAACGAATGATTCTGAGTATTTGAGAAGCATTCAGACTATTATTGGATATATAGTATAAAGTTACCTACATATATCTAACTTGTATGTTCTATGGACAAAATTTTGTTTCATTGATGGACCACTAAAATAGGGAAACAAAATTTATACCTCTTGTATATATCTCTATTTGTACGAGGGGGTGGGGGACATTTTCTTCTTTTTCCTATGGAAGGGGCTAGGAAATGAGGTCTATGTGTCACTATATATCTCATAAAAGTGATAATCAGTCCATATATAGGTTTTAAGGAACCATGTAATTTAATTTCATGCAGAAAGGATGTGAGTTCCCAGACGTGAAGATGAAATATTGAGGCTAGAAACAAGATTAAAGACCTGAGTGTCACTACGTATCATGTGATGGAATAAATCAATCCAGAAATAGTTCTTTAAATTTTTTCAATATTTCATTTTAATAACATACGATATGGATGTTGGGTTTTCCTTTTAAGGTCTTGCTACCAATACAACAGTAACCTTGATGTGAATTGATATGCATTTATCATGCAGGGAATCCTTTACCGAAACTCCTAATCCCACATGAGCTATGATCAGTGTGAGAAACAATTGGTGGAAAATGTTTATTCAACAACAAAATATGATAAAAATGAATGATAGGGGAATTTTAATTTTGTGGTGGTTATACCAGGATTGGAGATTCGGGCATCACTACATGTCCTTTGATAACATGAATCAAGCTACATGTAGTTCTCAAAAGGCTCCCGGCATAAGACTGACCCATTCCCAGAGAGGGGTCATTTTTAAGTTTCAGTTTGACCTAGGATTAGAGATATATGAATAACTATATATCATGTGATACCATGAATTAAGTCATACATAGTTCTAGAATAGGAAGCTCAATATGCAAGTATGACCCATACATAAAGGGGGATTTTTTTTCCTTCGATTATTTTAATTGGGCCTAGGATGGGAATCAGTGGATCATTTCATATCATGTGTGGACTATAACCAAGACATGTGTATTTATTTAAGAGTATCCATGTTTAGGTTTGAATCATTCGTAGGGATAGGGTCATTATCATCATTTTTTGTTGTGGAAAAACCCAGAATTGGATATTTGGGCATCACTACATATCATATTTTGGAAGGAATCATGATGAAAATAGTTCACAAGGAAGATGCCTATATAGATTTGACCCATCCATAGGGACGGTCTATTTTTATGTTTATTTTTATGGGAAAAAAATAAACACCTAAGGTTGTGATCTATTCAAGTATGGAGGGGCATGTTGTGAAGTTTTCTATATTGTGCAATAAGGACATAAACCCTGCAGTTAATCATCTTTTTGTCAGGTTTATGGTGTCCTGTGGTTTTAGGACATGTGATAAGGAATCATAGTTATGGGAAAGTTTATTTTGGGGACCAGTAAGAATACAAACCTGAAGAGGATATATGTGTGGAAGAAAAAGTTTCGAGAAAACTATATTATGAATGGGGGAGAATTTAGGATGGGCCTAATCCAAGAGGCCTAGGCATCACTATGTATCTTCTGATGACCCGATTCAAGCCACCCATAACTCTTGCATGTAGGTGTGGTGGGAGGCTAACACCAAAGGTAGTAGACCTCTCGGGTGAGGTCCACAATAATGTCCAGTTTTATTTCTTGCAAGGGACATCATCCATGAAGTTTAATGTCATGCAGTGATGACTCATGGTATTCCTTTTAGGGTCTTGTATTCACGACCACGAAATCCCTATAATGAGATGGTATTTATTTATCATGAGGATGAATCCCCTACTGAAATTCCAAATCTCACTTAAGCTAATATTGTTGTGAGAAACAAGGAAGCATAATGGTTCCTTACATCATGGAGGCAATTAGAGAAATGAAAAGTCATTTTGTATCATGTGGTGGCTGGACTAAGATATAGTATCTATGAATCCCTTCATCTAATGGGTATTATAACCAAGTCATACATAGTTCTAGAAACCCATGTAGTTTAGTATCATATGGTGAGGACATATTATATATAGTTTTACATCATACAGTGAGGATGATGATCTTTTCCCATTTAGATTCATAAAATGAGGACATGGGTGTCTTGGAGTTAATCATCTTTCGACATATGTAACATGTTATACAGGAGTCTTATGACCTGGACTAAGATATCACATGGTTTATAATCTTACGACATGGTTGAAATGGTGTCGTTTAGTTTTATGTCTTACTATTAGGATGAATTTCCATCACAGTTTAACATCATATAGTAAGAATTTTTTTGTTGAAAAGTTTATCACCTTGTGAGATGAATGATGTGTCACACTTCTTAGGGTCATGTGACATAGACTTACTATGTAGTTTAATTTTTTTCATCTGAGAATTTTTTTTATCTTTTTTAACCGAAGTATTTCTTGAGAAATATTGCATTGTTTGGGGCTATGGTAAGTTGTTTGTCCATGGATATGAAAGAATAGGATTTATTGGGTAGAATTGTTTTATTGAATAATTATCCTCCAACATTGGTTCCAAATTTGGAGGTTTATTTTTGAATATCATTAGAGTCCTTTTGAGCAACACCATTTCCCCCACAGTGAATGACTGGATGAAAACATTTTTGTTAAAGGCTTGTGCAATATAGTTTTGATATACTTCCAAATAATTTATGGTATACAATCTATTATCATCCAATTTATCCAATTAATCCATCCATTTTTGGGATTACTCATCTATAGATAGATGCTCACATATATAAACATGAATAAAGGGTAGTTGAACTTTGATGGGCATGACTGCCTCTATTATACCAATGAGTGTGGGGTTTCCTATATGGTGGTGTGGGTTGTAGTTTTGTAAGCCCATAGGGAGTGAAAGAACTTATCCATACAATACTTTTAATCCTTATCTATCATCTTTTTAAGTATATTTTATATGGTCTTATTGAAGGCCTCTATATTTCCCTTAGTTGTAGCATAATAGCGGGACAAATGGTTAGACATGATATTATACTCTTGTTATAGCTTGTCCAACTCATCAAAATATAAATTGGTGTTGTTTTCCATTATTATTTTATGAGGGAAACCAAATATATTAATGAATTTTTCTTTCAAAAAGTTGACATTATTCTTTAAACTGACTTCTTTGAGGGGTAAAACTTAGCCCACTTTGATAAGAAGTCCTTTTTTGTGAGAATGTACTTGAACTTCTTGGTCATGGCTGGAGGATATGGTCCCACAAAATGCTTCCCTCATATATAATTTGTGAAAGAGTTTTCTCTAGTACGTAGTAACTCTATGCGTTGATAAATGAATTTTGAATATACAAGGAAAGAATGGAACTTTTTGATAAAATTTGTTCAATAATTCATAATAGTGGTCCAGTAATATCGAATACTCTATATTTGATGGAAAATATTGAACCCTAAATGGTGGGCACTACAGGATCTATTGTGCACTTATTTCATGAAAACAGTTGTCTCTTCTCCATAAATTTACCTAAGAAGAACCCCATGAATTCCCCTCTTATAGATGATATTTTGATGATTTGTGTCTTTATTTAGAACAAAGTTGATCGCTCATCTCCGGGTTTACTCTTTCCCAACTCTATCTAATGAGACTACTCCATTATGAAGGTAATTCATAATGGGTAGAATCCACCCAATGGTAAGATAGTATGGTTTGGATACAGTTCTAACTTCATTGATCTATTCTACGATATCTAAAACAAAAGGTGATACCATCCAGTGATGTGCAATGTTGATGACAGTTTTAGCCTTATTTGGATCATTTGGAACCATGGAATCATTTTTTGAGGCATCTGTCTTGGAATTTTTTGAGCATGGATGTGATCCAATGTTGGTTCCAAAATGGAATTTCACCATTATCCCTCATACATATCCTAGAAGGGGTATTATCTCTTCATTTTTTATGGTATGATCAAAATTGACCTTCTTGATGACCAATTTTGAATAACCCTTTATCTTCAAGTGATTTACTTGTACCTAGCATTCTAGCTCTATCCCTAATATGGGATCTTGGTATTCTGATTCATTGTTTGTGTAACCTTCTAACAATAGGAAGTCGTAAGATAAGACCACATTTCTTGGATATATAAGCATGAATCCCAACTCAACTTTTTTGAGCTTGGGGTATTCCATCCCCTTCCTTATTGGGCTTATGGACACATTGTAAAAATACATTTCCCATTTATAAATGGGGACTCTTGAATAGGGAATATCTCCTCATTGAGAAATTTGGTATCTAGTGGTGTAATTTCTTTTAAGGAATGTTCTTCAATAAATACTTCCAATGCTTGGCCTTTTACGTCTCTTAGAGGCATGAGCTGGATATCAGTCAATTATAGGATGACTGCCCACCATGACAGATATATGTTCAACATTCGATGGCAGAGAATATATTTGATTGAGTTTCATAGAGAGACCAAATGGACCCTGTGATGTTGTAGGTGGTTCCCTATTTGTGTACTGCAAATATTAGTTCCTGAAAGCTCATCTTGATATCTGAAGAATTAGTTCTAGCATCAATCAAGGTTTGGATGAGATAATAATGGATTTTTCACTTCTTAAATAATTCTTTTGTTCAAGGAAGGCTCCTAGTGACCGCTCCAGGGATGACACATATAAAATGAGTGGTCTTCCCTTGATAGGTAGCATATGCACTGGTGGGATCAAATGATATTTCTTGATACTGTCAAATGATTCTTAATAATCATAATCCCACTGATATGAAACCCCTTTTTTCATTAACCCAGTGAAGGAAAAAAATTACCTATATGGTTGGATATAAATAATTGAATGTAAGATATGTTTCCTTGATGTCCCATAAGCTCTTTGAGGCTTTGAGTAGGCAATATTCCAAGGATAGCCATTATTTTCTTAGGGTATACTTTGATTCCATGATAGAGTGTGAAGAAGTTGAGAAATCTCACTGAGGTAATGTCAAAAGCAAGTTTCAAGGGATTCAATTTCTGTCTATAATATAATAAATTTTTTATGATGGTTTGAAGGTTATTAAAGTAGTAAAAACTTTGTTGGGATGTAACTACCAAATCATTGATGTAGAATTCGAAAAACTTCCATATGAAGGGTTTGATGATGTGATACATGGTACATTGGTTTACAATGCCATCATTCTTCAATACAAAGGGAATTACCTCACTGAGGGGCCCTTAAATTATTGGATTATTCATCTTCTCAATCCATTCAAATATTATTGTACCAATAATATCATTCCATGAAAGATATGGATTGATATCTATCAATTTAATAAATTAGTAACTCTATGATTGCGATTGGGAAATAAACTTTCAGAAAATTATGGTTAACATCTTTGAAATCGATGCATACTATGATTTTCACAATATTCTTTTTTATGGAGACTATATTGGACATCCATTTCAGATATTGGACCTCCTGAATTAATTTTTTCCTAATGATCTTGTCAAATTTAGCTTCAATTTTTGTGTCATGAGTTAGATGTTTCCTTTTGGATGCCTGTTTATTTCCATGATGGTCCTCTGGTAGGCCCAGGTAATGGGTGGAAACCTCGGGATCGAGGATTGATATTTTCATGTAGTTTTAATTGAATGCTTCCCGATGCTACTTAATAAATTAGGTATATGACTATTACTCTACAAAATACATGGATTCACTAATAAAAGTGGGTTCTGGGTCCTCTACTATGCCTAGATTTATTTCGATGAGTCCATTAATGGTTATAGAAACACCATCTTCAAATGCTATAGGGGGATCCTTGAGGTCCTCATCTACTTTTTCTTCTTCTTACTCCACTTCATTTTCCTCCCACTCTTCCATTTTACCTTTATGTAAAGTAGATGGTGAAGGGAATTCTTCAATGTCAGGATATGGGGTAAATGTTTTAAAATCTGGTAGATAAAGATAATTCCTCTAACCCAACTTATGATGTGGGGTTTCTTAGATGTTATAAATGATATATGAGGGGAATATAATGAGTATCTTAAATTTCCAATGGCAACATTATGGATTCTTCTAACTCCATTAATGAATTAGTGATCAGTGAAATCTAAGTTGATGAGATGATTGAATTTTCATCTAAGAGTTTACCACTATATAGAGTTTCAACAAAAAATTTATCATTGATGGGATTAGTTATCATTACTGATATCATGGTTTTTTGGAATATTCACCTAAATATGGGCCCATATGCTCGAACTTGTTAATGGGAAATATGAACTCTTAAATGAGTTTTTTGAAAGGTTTGTTCTGCTCATTTCAAGATAGTTTTGGTAAATGACCTTGGTAATATTGTTAATCATGGGTCGTTCCCCTTCCCTCTGATAGAATATTTCATTGATATAGTGTGATTCATAAGATTTCAATGGTTCCTTACCAGCATGTAATGTCTTAATTTGTCCATTAATGTAGTATTTTATGTATTGATGGTATGATGAGGGGATTACCATGTGTTGATGCACCTAATTCCTTCCTAGAAAATCATTGATGTTCATATCCTGCTGAACAACAATAAATTCTATGTCGGATATAAGGTCTCCAAACTAATACATGAGCCTGATTTTTTATAATGGATTTTTCTCACTTTTTTCATTTACCTGTAATGTTAGGGAGGAAGGCACTAGATTATCCTCATTATAACCAATCTGGGGAAGTTTCATTAATGGAATGAGATTGAATCCCAATCCATTATCAACTAAGGCCTATTAGACATTGACCCCATTTATCCTACAAGATATGTACAAGGGTATGATGTGTCTCTTTATAATGGAATCATTATCTTTATCCATAAAAAAGATCACAAAATACAATTATATAGGATCAGACTCTATTTGGTAAACATCCATACTGGTGAACTTGAGTTCAAACTCCCATGGAATTATAAAATCCTCTATGACTAATTCCTTGAGGTCCTTTTGACAATCTCAAGGCATCCAGGATTAAAAACTTGGCTTGTACTAAGGCTAATTTCTGTAAGCTGTCATACATTTGGCCTAATGATTTCCCTTACAGATGGGGGATACTATTTCATAAGAAATTTAGGGGCTTGAGTGATTGACTTAAATGTATCATTCCTTAAAATAAAAATTAAGGGTGATCCTATTTTTGGTGGGTTCAACCTAACTGACATTCCTACCTTTCAAGGGTGATTGGACACATGTTCATTTTATGATTGACACTCTAGAATGATCGGGTCATTGTGGCCCTTTTTCACATGTTGAGGGATTTCCCTTTTCCTTTTGGACTTACTGAAAGTCTCTTCCATGAGTTTTCACAACATTGACTGCATGAGTAGGGATGTGTCTAGGATTATAGCTTCTATCATGACTAAATATTCCTCTATACCTTTGGATCATGCAATCTCTTCCTATAGTTCCCCAATTGGGTGCGGGGAACTCAGGATCATAGCCTGAATCTTCATCATAGAAGGGATCTATTAGATTAATAAACCACCAAAGTCTCAGAAGAAGTTGAACAAAAAAAATCTACCTTGGGAAGGAATCCAACTCATAATAAGCCAAAAAAGGCTGAGAAGGATGTTCAATTATACATGATAAAAGAAACTGAAGATGAATTAATGACTCCTAAGAAAACAAATATCCATATTTTCTATCCAACAAGGGTAATATACTTCCATTGTTATAAGAGAGACCACATCATGGACACTTAAAAAAATCCATGGAGATTAAAGGAAATGGGAAAAATATTTAATCTGAAAGAAACAAATACATCCAAGAGAGAGATACTATGATAGTATTAGTAGCAGATACTCCTATTGAAAAAGTAGATAAACAACTTTGGAAAGGAATGGGAAAGTATGATAAAGATGTGTGTGGGAGGTTAAACTATATAGAACACATGGTTGTCAAATGCATGACAATTTTTTTCTAGAGAGATGAAAAAAATTGAAAATCATCTGTGAGAACAAGTTCAAAAAATACTGCTTCGAAGAAGGTTCCCACACCCTGGAAGAAAGTAGGTCATGTTACCAAAGGCTGTTTAACCATATATCCAAATCAGCTGGAGTAAGATATAAATCTATAGTAAGATGAAAATAAAACAATTTATTTATTCTATAAAGTTAATAAAACCACTACAACTAATAATAAAAGTGAAGATAGAAAGAAGTCCATGCTTCCCAAAGGTGAACAAACCTGGAAATATAAGTGTTTAAGCATGAAGAAAGACGGAGATGAATTTCATCGTTAGGAAATCTATCTGAACCGTCCTTATCATGTTGATGATTTATTTTGTGATCTAGCCTCACCTAATATTTGTTTCATATTTTTTCAATGGTTTGCGTGGAAGGTGTTGAAATTTGGAGAGTATTACCTCACGTGGGACCTCCAATAATGAATGAAGTTTTTAGAATTTATCTATCAACATGAATCTATAAATCAATAGCCACTCCAAAACAGAAGGATGATGTTTGATTTTTACTCTCCCAAATTTTTAACATGTATATATTATATTAATCACGGGGTATTTATCTAACCATTGGGGTGACCAACAACTTTAAGTATTTTCATGTATCTATTAAAGTGGGAATATATTCTTAATTTTTAAGTAAAATCAGAATGGGCTGCCTCCAAAAAGTTAAAAAGATAAAAACTATAGTGACATATGAAAATGTGGATAGTTTTTTGTCTAAACTTGTAAATATTGTTTTCTACAAAGGGATATACCATGTATATATAGTATTTATTTTTTAAGACACACCTATAAGAAAATTTTGATTTAAATTTAATTTAGATGATTCTTTTTTATCTTAATTTTGGATAGTCACTTATAGATTTTGAGTTGTGACACAAGATTAATTATTTCTTATGGAATTGATTTTGATGTTGCTGATTAAGTAGAGTTATCTAAAGTGTAATTCAAAGTGTAAATAAGATTTCCAACATAGGTGGAGAATATATTGAGGAAATCTTATCGGATAGACAATGTTATATGGAGATTAGTTTAAAGAAGAGACTGCCCATTTTTTTGAAGAAGTGGTATCAGTTGTAATGTAAATTATTATTTAAAAAGGTATCATATTTCAACTAACATCATCTCTTAAGTGATATCAAACATTGTTTCAGAATAAAAATTATAAATTTGATTAAAATGAACCTTATATTTATTGGGAGAATAATTGCATTCCCTTTTAATCTATATTCAATTATTGGGAGAAAAACTACATTACACAATGAATACTATTTGAAATTTATTTGAATTTACAACAAACAAAATTGGGGAGATTGAAGTTCCCAGATAATTTTAGTTGTATTTGTTTTAAATTATGTATTTAAAGTAATAAATTCAATGAAGATAAGTCTTGGGTGATGGATTGAGTATCCAATGACCAAAAAAATATTTTATTTCCATACACTAAGGGTAAATTATAGTAATGAGTTGGATACCCTTGAATACAATTCTAGATAGATTCCCCAGTGTATCACTTATATATAAAATGAATATAAGAGCATTAATTTATGGAAGAGTGGGACTTTATATAAATAAGGAGTTCTAATACTATCTAAAATAGTTGGTAATAGTAAAAGTGTTGGATTAAATGAATAGTTGTAAGAACTATTATAAATAATAGTAAAACGGATGGTTGATTGGAGTTTAAAGACCCATGAGTTAGGAAAAGGCCATCCCGGTGTATTGATACTTATGACTACTAAAAACAATGATATAATAAATTGATGAAGGCTAATACATAGTTTTAGTTTATTGAAAATATAAAGTGTGGTGTTTGATACTTAAGAACTCAAATAGGTGACTTTTCAAATGTTTTAAAGTTCTTGGGAATCATTTTGAAGTGCTAAAAAGGTTCATAAATTATCAGAGGTAAATTTCATGAGTTTATGAATAACTAATATTATCTAGAGTCAGAGTAGTGGAAGACAAGTTTTAAAAGGATATAAAACTGAAAAGTGGAGGATTAAATATTTAACATACATGAATTTTGACATAGATGACTTCCTATAGATCTATATCCACATAGCTAAATTTTCACATAAGAAAATATTTCCTCATGTAAATATCCACATACATAAATATTTTAATGATGTAATATATCTCATGTATATAAATATATGTATCCAAAATTAGATATGTATCCATATTCAAGAAACTACATACACAAATGATTCTCCACGTAGTCAATTGTAGTGATGTTGTCAAATTAAAAATATAAGGGATTTTCATGGTGTATCTAAACTTCACATAGACAAAGTACATTTCATAAAAAAATTCATATCCACGTACATGAGTAAATAATCACGTAGTATAATTGTTACATTTCCACCATATATAAAAAATTTTATACGTAAATCACTATGTTAGAGAATTATTCAGATAGATAAATCCATGTATCTGAAATTCGAATCACATAGCTGAATTTCTCATACATAATGGGTGAAATTTACTAAATTATAAAATTATTTATTCTGAAGATAAAATTATTTAAGATGATGAAAGAGCTATTTTTTCATAGTCTAATCATCACGAACACCTATACGGGGTTGTTATCCATACATGAGAAGAAAGAAGATCTAGTCTTTATCCATGGTAAACGGATGATTAAGGTGAGATTAAAAGAGGATCTTCTCAAATAATTTAATTATAAGGAAACGCATATCGGTTCTATTGATAAAAAGATATATTTGTCATTTTTGTTCATTTACTTCTGACAGAAATTTCAAAGTTATCACTAAAATATATATGGTGAAACTCCATAATACCTATGAAACATAGGGTATGTAGGGAGATAATTGTGTGACTAGATAATAATAGTGTAAAGGTACTAAGATAGGTCTATAATGATTATTTCAAGATAATTAATATGAGACTCAGGAATTATAAACATTATGAGACTCATTGTTGGTGTGTTAAACACTAATAAAAATAAAATTATAGTGGCTAATCCTTGATTGGGGTGAATAATCAATCACAACAAGTAGTAGATATTTTTACCAAACCTTGTAAAAATATCATGTTGATTTTAGTTTATTTAATTACATACATGTGGTTGATTTTTAATCTGTAAAATATAAAATAATTCATATTTCAATAACTATAAATATAGGTTGAATTAAATGGTGGTGATAGAAGTTTGAATTGTTAAAACAAAATTCAACACCTAATTTGAACCCCCCGGGTGTCTGGATGGATCTTATAGGTACTTCAGATATATGAAATGACTGGGATGATTCTCTACCTAAATAAACAAGTGTTAATAAATATTCAATGGAAGGATCATTTCATAGTTAAATATAGATCGGCACCTATTAATAGATAAGAAGAAATTTAAAAGTGCTCTTTATTTTAGTGTCATTACATTTAATAAAATTCCTTATCAAATGAATGTAAAAAATAATACACATTCATTAAATGGTTTTTTATTTAAGAAAACTATAATCAACATGTAAAAATATAAACTTGAGGTAAATCCATAGTAAGGATAATATTAATGTAATCAACTACTTAGGTTGTTTTAAAAAATTAGGAAAATTATTAAGAATGTTTAAAATTATATGTTTTAGTTCAAGTTGTTCAAAAAGTGAATTTAAATTCTTTTGAGAGGTATAGATAAATTCACTCAAGGTTTCATATGGATTTTTTTGGATATGGAATTAATTTTATATTAATCAATGGAAGTTCTCTAAAAATGTGTGTGAGTTAAAAATATTTTATAATATTTTATCAAAGTGTTGAGGAATGATGAACTAGGAAATTTGATTTATAGTTTCTTATGTTATATAGATAGTAAATTTTTGTAAAAGATAAAACTATAAGAATAATATATAGTTATAAATTCTAACAATTCTTCTTCAAGTATCTATTCATGGTCATTGAAACATAAAGTTGTTATTGGGAAAATAAATTAATGATTACATAGGATCGAATTGTATTAAATATTTTAAGGGGTTTGGAAAACTCCATATAATTTTTATTTTTGGTAATAGTGTTATAGAAATAAATTCTTTGGTTTTAAAGGGTATATGATACCAACTGTATGTTTTACACGTGTTTTAAATATATAGGAATTAAAAAACAAGGTAAGAATTTATGATGTCTGTAGTTTTAATTCCATTTATAGATCAAAGAGTTGTTGTATCAAATATTTGGATGCAATGGAATATATAAATATCAAAAGGATCTAATAAAGGATTTATATTTTTCATCTTTCTTCTCTTATATAATATAAAATGTTGTTTATTAAAAAATAATTGTTATAAGTAATGTGACATGATGGATTCAATACATAAGTCTTGTGATTTATTAGACTCTATAACATGTTTTAAAAGGATACAGGAATAAAAAAAATTATCCAGGATAATAGTTTTTTATCTTAGATGTTTGATAAAATATGAGGGATATGACTTCACCACCCTTCAGTGGAAAAATTTATAGAATAATATTTTTTCAAGAAAAATCTCTAAACACATAGAATACCATTTATGAAATGGAAATATTATTTCATTCATTAAATATTCCCATATAAGGAAATAATTTATGTTTCATAACATTAAATATATATTTTTTATCATCTCATGATATTCTAAAGAAAAAAAATATAGTGTCTGAAATGCTAGTAGGAGTATGTTTAGACTTAGATAAGGTTAAATTTAAATAATAAATGATACTTCCAGTCAAATCAAAAAGTAAATATCACATTCAAGGAAATAAATTGATGGATTGGTACTAATTATTATTATTATTATAAACTTATAAATATTTCTAAGTGTATAATAAATGTTACTAATATCATAACATTTGATGTTGTAAATTTTAGAAGTTTTAATAATTCGTTCAAATATTTTAACATTAGGAATATTTTTCCTTATTCTAATACTTATTAAAACTTTTCTACTTCATATATGTTACTCATAAAAGAGTTTAGTGGGATAGTTTTATCATATCATTATATAGTGATGTGGTAGGAATTACATATAGAAGCATTGAGTTTAATGAAACCCTTAAAAGTGTTGAAAACATAGGGTTGATATGGTAGTCTAACATATATGATATGTTATACAGGGGATTATGTGTGGTTTTTTTAAAATTATTAAAGGTGTTTAATGATTTAAATTTATCATGTTATAAAAAATCAAATATTTACATTATCATTCTTTCAAATTAGCTCAATATATTTATCAGGAAACGAAATGATAATTCACCTCTTAAAGTATGAATTTAAATTATTGATAACTAATGTTTATAATATAGTATTAGAGGTTATAATGTAGTGAATGTATTCATGATTAGGATTCTAGATTAGGGTATGGAATATGCTCATGAGCCACAAAATGGGTTTTCTATGCTAGATGATCCATGAAGTATACCATGTGTAGTTTCATATAACATATATTTTTCATACTTGGTGTCAGTAGTTCATATTTAGAGTCCCCAACACCTATAGTTGGAGATATACCTATCATGATAACCTTAATATATCAATACCTTTATTATTCAAGCATTTAGTCTTTGCTAATCAGAGGTGGTTAGGTATGATGTTGATCCTGTCATCAGTCATAGATTACCCAAGGTATCATTTTTATTCTTGTATGATAGGTTTGGAATGTGATATCTCAATTGAGATCGATTGTGGAAGTTTACAGTTATACTTAAATAACATATATGATGTTATAATTCATAAATGTGAATAACATTTGATGTATTCATCGACCTAGACAAAATATACTCATAGAATCTAGAAGGTATTATTAAATATATGGAATTCAAATACTCAATGTCTTATGTTCACTTAATGTCTTAGATAGAGAAACAATATAAATATTCATGCCTTAATATGATGTTACTAGTGGATATAGATATAGAGATATAGTTGTTTGATGAAGATCATGGTAGATCCCTTTGTATCTTGAGTAGATTCGATTCACTATTAGAGCCTCCACTTTACTTACAATTAATGATTTTTAAATTCACATTTTTTTCAATTCCATAAAGTTATGTGGGTTCACACCTTCTTGTTTACTAAATAGGGATTAATTTTAACATAGATAGCTACTCTAAAAATGTTTTATAGTTTATCATAATGGAGTTTTAAATGGGTGTTCATAATATATTTCCTATGAAATGATACAAGGTGAAATTATTGATATATTTAAAAAAATGGATGATATCCAAACAGTTTTTTGGATATGGTTTAATAATTTATTGTATATGATAAAATGTAATTTGGAATAGTACTAAGTTTATTGGTCTTTAGTGAAATTGATATATTGAAGGAAATATTAAAAATATCCCTCATATTGAAGTTTACAGTATGTGCATATATTATAGTATGAAATACAAGATTATATAACATATTATATGCCTAATTAAGGGGATATCATAAGAAATTGTATAAGATATCATTCCACCTCTCTATGATACATTTATTCAACCAAATAATAATTGTTA
Source organism: Viscum album (assembly GCA_963277665.1). Lineage (NCBI taxonomy): Eukaryota > Viridiplantae > Streptophyta > Magnoliopsida > Santalales > Viscaceae > Viscum > Viscum album. Next base: position 519,675,745 of record OY728143.1, read on the forward strand.
TCACTAAGGTAACATTATACATATGGATATAATTAAATTAGAAGTTTCCTAAGATAAATTCCTAAAATGATCATTTCTTTCATATGATTAATCCATTATTAAACTAAGAATTAATTCATGAATTATGAATTCATTTGAAAATGCATGGGAACATCCCCATGGATATATAAGGGGTAAAGAACCACCAAGTTAGTATCGATATATCCTACCTTTCTTCCTTATAATTCTTACATGCCCAGATTTATCATCTCTTAATCCATTTAAAATATTGTCATGAACTATCCCTGATACCGTGTTACCCTGATAACCAATCTGGCAGTAACATTTCTTGAAGGGTATTCACGATACCCACGGGTTGGCGATAGGCAATTGTCATTAGAAAAGATAACATTGGTAATAGTTTTCACCACAAAATAGTAGAAGATAAAGAAATAGGTTAGTATGATCAACACTCCAAAAATAGAGAAACTACCAAAAAGTCAAATAGGAATAACAACCCCAAAAACAATACATCACCAAAGTACCATTGAACAAGATAAAACTCAAACATCCTAGGGGAATCAACAATCTAATCCCAAAAGTTCAACAACAATTGTCACCTCAAAGTGTCTCTATTGTAACACCCCAAGATTTCATAGTGTGTTATTTCTTTAAAATAATACAATAACTTGCACTACACGCAACACCGAGTTCAAGCACACCATGACTTACCAAACAAGCCGTTCAAAAGAGGTTATGAATAGTATTAACTAAATTTTAAACTTTATATAATCCTTATAATTTTAGAATCCATATTATGAGTTTCTTAGACATAATGTAAGAACAAATTCATTTTCAGTATTGCACTTTTACCAACTTTTAATAGTGAACCAATTTTAAATACAATATTTTAAACTTTTTGAGTAAAGGGGGACATCAAAAAATTTAAAATGAAACATCCCAAGCTTCCACGGTATGCTTTCCTTTGAATAATACAGTAGTGTGTGTTGTACGCAACTTCGAGTTCTAACACACACCACAACCAATCAAACTAACCGTTATGAATAGTAATACCTACTTTTTGAAATTATATATATTTTATATTTCAAAATGGACTTCATTTTTGGATTCGGAATATCAAAATTATCCTAAGGTGAAAATTTGGTACATTTCGGATAACTTTGATATTTTGATGAATAGTGAAAATTACTAAATTTTAATTAAAAACAACTTTTTTAATCAAAATAATTAACAGTGATAAATTATGAATTTGAGTGGTTTTAAAGTATATTTAGAATATATTTTTACTATTTAATATAATTTTTGTCATTGGACATAATTTTACAATTAAACCGAACATAAACAAGTGTCAATCTTTTGATAGTTATTATCTCTTAAAAACACGCTTTTTGTTTTGACAGCGGGAATTAATTTTAAATTAATTTCTGCCACTTCTGTGTTTTGAATTTAGAAAAATGGATTCCATATTTGGAATCATTATGTTCAAATTGTGTAAATAGGTAACTTTTATTTTTATACATTTTGAATAATTACTGCGGTAAATATTTTATTTGCCATGGTTAAGGGTAAATCCGGTAAATAAGGGTTAAAAAATAATATTATAATAATACTAAATTACCCTAAAACGTGTCCTAGCCTTATTGGTTGATACATGTTCGACCATAGGCATCTTTGGGTCTATTTTTGGACCCCATGGATCCACTTGTAAGTGATAATGACACTTTATTTTAATTAAGTTAAAATGAATACAAAAATGACACAAGCATATATCTTTTAACAAAACAATTGTTACAGAGGGTTATATATGTTGGATTTTAGATTATAAATATTCCTTAGAAAGATAAAACGATTTCCTACATAATGATATTTTATTTATAATTTTTATACATTAAATAATTTAATTTATTTATGAAACAATGATGATGCAGTAATTACTATAATAGTGAAAAATTAAAATAATTGATATTATAAATACCCAAATAAATATAATATGAAAATGATGTTTAAGAATGATGTTTAAGAACTTGATATCATTCTGTATATGAATAATATACAACCTATCCTTTACAAAAATGTCTTACGTAACAAAACATATAAAATAAAACAAGTAAGTTAACACCTGAAACAACGATAATACTAAGATATTATTATAAATCGATATTAAAAGATCATATATGATATCATATTAATGTATATGATTCTTGTATAATTTAGTAACAATTATTTCACCATTATACAGTAGGTTAACCTACCCCAACCAAGGAAAAGTACAAGGTAAGGGATTTTCTTATCTCACTTTCAATTCCGTGAGATTTCCATTGTTCACCACTAAATTATTGAAAGTGGTGTATTGTGTACTACCATTTGATATATATTATCATGATTATATTTATATTCATGTTATTCTGTAAATCATTTGGTTGTTATTAACTTTTGGCCATACGACTCAGTTGATTAACGTGGTAAGGGGTTTTCATCTCACTCCTTATTCCCGTGAGATTCATGCCATATTTCCACCATTACCTTTTGGGTGGTGTATGTACTGCCCATAATTATATTCTTTGTGTAATACACTTTAATTGATGTGTATTTAAATATTAATTGTATGATACCTCTTTCATGGGTTGTATGTTTCATAAGTTACCAAATTGGTAATGGTTATTTCACAATCTCTTCATTATCCGAGGTTGTTTATACGTAATAATCTACTGGGATCTCTTTATCATCCACATCCATGTTTCTTAATAATGTATTTCAAAACATTTTTACTATTTACAAGAATATGGGTTAAAGTCATTTATACCCTTATGTGTTTCGAAAGGAATCTTTCCGTCGTTTTCCAAACAAGGAACTTTTAACCTTTTCGACAAATTTAAGGTAAGAATGTTTTTTTTAACTTATACGGCGGGTGCGGCTATTTACCGCCGTAATAAAATCATCAAATTTTTCCTTACAAGCTTATAAGAATATTTTCAAAGAAAATGTTTTATTTTATATGGATCTTAAATGATTTCAAAATAAAAGGAGATATTTCTTTAAAAAGAATTTTGATTTCATCTATGTCAACATCCTTTGATGGATTTTAAGATTATTTGAAGTTGATTTATTATGATACAAAACTTCTATATTGTATTGAAGATTTTTTGATATGTTTGACTGTGGATGTGCTATTTTTATACCATTCATAGTTTATGGTGAAATTATTGACATTTCGTATGCTAGTTTTAATACGAATGTTTATGTTATGTTTAAACCTTTTCATATGGGAATGCATTGGACTTAGTAAGTGACGGGTGGAGCCCGCTATAGCTCCTCGATGCATCGGTAGGTCTCATGAGACAAACTAGTGTCTTGGCACAAGGCCTTGACAAAATCTTATTTGTAGTCTTGGCACGAGGCCTTGACTATGTGGTTATGATAGTCTGGCATTATGCATTCTAACATTATGAAAGTGGTTATTGATTTTTGCATGTGATTATTCGATTAGTAGAATATCCATGTGAATAAGTAAATGACATTATTTCATTTTATCTATGCCATACCATGTTGAAAGTTCATGTTTGAAAGGCTTTTGTTTTAGTTATACATTGCCTTAAATGTTTATTCTTATTTATGAAAGTTTTCGCTATATTGTTATCCTTACTGGGAATTTGAGCTCACCCCTTTTCTATGTTTTATTTTTCCCAGGAAGTGAAGAAGTAAATTATGAATGACCTGCAGAGATATTATGTGGGGATATGAGTGTGGATTATGGAGACAATATGTTGTTATAGTAGTTTTTTATTTTATGATGTAATGTAAGACTTATGAATATATCTAGTGTTTCCAAGACTACTAAACCAATCGGTCTTTCGAGATTTGATCTTTCTTGTGATCATGCCAATGTTACGAAGTAATGCACCGACTCTGGGTAGCTGGGGTCGGGGCGTTACAGTTGGTATCAGAGGAAGTTTAGTACAAACCTTGGAAGCTAGATTTAGATAAACTCTGATTAGAGCACGTAGACCTAAGATGAACTTTGAGGATTAGTATAGAAGAACTTCCTAGAATTTGGTATTGTAGAGATTTTGTGAGTTTTCTGAGAAATACATCCCAGTCTGGATACGAGCAGGTAGAGGCGGCTCTGGCACAGATGTACCTAGGGGTAAAACCCGAAAACACCGCTTTGAGCTAGACTCGAACGGGAACTGGTGCACGACAACGGGCCTTGCTGCACTCTTGGTTACGACACTCCCGGGGGATATGCTTAGGATAATTCTCATTTTCTTTACAAACCATTATGAAGGGTTTATGAGTATATACATCCTCAAAGGAGACATTTTTATGATTATGGATTATATCCATAAATAGTTCAATTTATGTTAAGTATTTTATAAGTATGGGATTATGTATTTTGATTCATAAACTGATCTAGTGTATGCCATTGTTTAGAAATGGCGCCCAGTAGAAGGAATGAGAACTCCAGAAATGCACATGATCCAAAGAGAAGGAAGGATCATATCTTTCATGGTCTTAAGCTAGAATTTATAAGAGAAATAGTCTCCCATGTATTATCATCATATGAAGAAATAATATCATGTGTTGATAAGATAAGTAAAGAGTTTACTAAGTCCTATGGCTTTGAAGGGAAGCAAGAGAAGAAAAGGATGGAAGAGAGAAAGATGGATAAAGGGAAGAGGGAAAAGAAGAATTTTCCCATATGTGGTAACTGTGGAAAGAAACCCCCTGGAACTTTCCTGAAAGGAATGGGAATTTGTTATAAGTGTGGAGGAAAATGGCACAAAGTATGTGACTGCAAGGGTAAGAAAATGGTTTCAAATGTACAATGCTTCATTTGCAAGGAGTTTGGACACTACACGAACCTATTTCCCAGTCATTAGACTATGCCGCAAATTATGCTATTGGATAATAATCATGTTATGATACTACCACAGATGAAGAGGAATGATTAGAGTTATTATGTTGATTATGTCAATTGAGTGTTGTATCAACAATGTACTTGTTATAATAATTATGGAGTATATAAGGATTGTACTGCAGTACTATTTCATTAAGGACTTGAGATTGTGTGGAACAAAGAAAAGTGACTCAATAGCAGGATAAATTTTTGGAAAATATTTGGTTGATAGAATGATAAACCATAATATAGTTCTGATACCGAGGTAGTGATTTTGGAATAATACATGATTGTTTTGGAAAATTATATTGGATATTCTTGACTACCTTGGAACTGATTAATGAATTGTATATTCCATCATTGTTGGGGTTTAAAACATTTTTGTATTGATAAAGTATATCCAGCAATCTATATGGAATAAGGGAGCATGAATGTAATCAATAAGGAATATGATAATTCAGGATGTTTCAGTGTATTAAAAGAATACATAATGAAGATATTCATTTGCTATTACGGGGTAAAAAGGATTTACATTATGTTTACCTTCCTTATAAATGTTGGACTGTGAGTTTGGACAGAAGTATTTTGGATAGTTCTAGTTTGGATTATTTTGGATTGCCATAAAAAGGACAACCCGGAGGTTGGGTGGCAACCCGTCGCGTCCGGCAAGGCTGCGAGACTTGAACCCGCAACCGAAGGGCGTCAAGGGTGTATCACCTACCACTAGCCCACGAGATGTCCTGGATTAAATAATTTAGTTTTTTTAAAAGATTTGGTAGATGAATTATAAATTCGTTTATTTTGGAACCCTGTACGAATAGTATAAATAGAATTTTTTTTTTACGAGTGAAAGATGAGTTTGTGGTAGAAATTTATTAATGGACAAAACTCTAATTATAAAGTAAGTATATCTCCTTATAATCTTAGCCAATATCATAAATAAATTCCTCAACATTAAGAAAAGGAACTTAGAACAAAAATGTTGTCCTAGATGGTACCTTAAATCATCACTAATTTATGGCTTTGGGATTGTTGGCCTTTTCATAGCCATGTTTTCTACCACTCTCCATCAGATAATTGATGGTTATATTTCTCTTCCATATCCATATTTTCTTACATGGAACCCTAGTATGTGTTATTTTCAGTAATCTTCATACTTTCCACTCTTTATTTTAAATAGAGGCCTCATTAATTCATTTTTCGATGTGGGATTTCAACTAAGATATTTTGAAACGTCAAAAATGTGTTATCCTAATACCCTATGTTTTGTTGAACCGATGGTATTTCAAATCATCATAGATTGATGAGTTTAAGGACCTCAATTTTATACTTGTTTGTGATTGATGACCTCAATAACTACCTATAAATATTTACATTTTTCCTCCAATTATATGTCTCTAATTGCCACCAATGTTCTCCTAATCGAGATCATAATTTGGTGGTGACCCTTTCATTTCTCTTTTCCTAATATTAAGACTAAATTTTAGTAACCCAATTTCCGATGTGGGTTTTCCCACAAAGATATTTTTTATTTTCAACCTTTTATTTTCGAAGAACAATTTCAAGTTGTGAGGACGCAATTTATTGAAGGAGGGGAGAATGTAACACCCCAAGATTTCATAGTGTGTTATTTCTTTAAAATAATACAATAACTTGCACTACACGCAACACCGAGTTCAAGCACACCATGACTTACCAAACAAGCCGTTCAAAAGAGGTTATGAATAGTATTAACTAAATTTTAAACTTTATATAATCCTTATAATTTTAGAATCCATATTATGAGTTTCTTAGACATAATGTAAGAACAAATTCATTTTCAGTATTTCACTTTTACCAACTTTTAATAGTGAACCGATTTTAAATACAATATTTTAAACTTTTTGAGTAAAGGGGGAAATCAAAAAATTTAAAATGAAACATCCCAAGCTTACACGGTACGCTTTCCTTTGAATAATACAGTAGTGTGTGTTGTACACAACTTCGAGTTCTAACACACACCACAACCAATCAAACTAACCGTTATGAATAGTAATACCTACTTTTTGAAATTATATATATTTTATATTTCAAAATGTACTTCATTTTTGGATTCGGAATATCAAAATTATCCTAAGGTGAAATTTTGGTACATTTCGGATAACTTTGATATTTTGATGAGTAGTGAAAATTACTAAATTTTAATTAAAAACAACTTTTTTAATCAAAATAATTAGTAGTGATAAATTATGAATTTGAGTGGTTTTAAAGTATATTTAGAATATATTTTTACCATTTAATATAATTTTGGTCATTGGACATAATTTTACAATTAAACCGAACATAAACAAGTGTCAATCTTTTGATAGTTATTATCTCTTAAAAACACGCTTTTTGTTTTGATAGCGGGAATTAATTTTAAATTAATTTCTACCACTTCTGTGTTTTGAATTTAGAAAAAAGGATTCCATATTTGTAATCAGGATTTTCAAATTGTGTAAATAGGTAAATTTTATTTTTAGACATTTTGAATAATTACTGCGGTAAATATTTTATTTACCATGGTTAAGGGTAAATCCGGTAAATAAGGGTTAAAAAATAATATTATAATAATACTAAATTACCCTAAAACGTGTCCTAGCCTTATTGGTTGATACATGTTCGACCATAGGCATCTTTGGGTCGATTTTGGGACCCCATGGATCCACTTGTAAGTGATAATGACACTTTATTTTAATTAAGTTAAAATGAATACAAAAATGACACAAGCATATATCTTTTAACAAAACAATTGTTACAGAGGGTTATATATGTTGGATTTTAGATTATAAATATTCCTTAGAAAGATAAAACGATTTCCTACATAATGATATTTTATTTATAATTTTTATACATTAAATAATTTAATTTATTTATGACACAATGATGATGCAGTAATTACTATAATAGTGAAAAATTAAAATAATTGATATTATAAATACCCAAATAAATATAATATGAAACTTTTAATGAATTAAACTAATTTTCTAGGATAATATGATATATTAGGATTGATTTAATTGACTTTTTTCGAAGTAATAAATCTGTTATGAGTTTCACAAAAATCAACTATTGAATAGTGTCAAAATTGACATAAAAGAGTTCTTAAAACAAATATTATATTATTAATTGATATTAAATTCCTAAAAATCTAAGGTTCATCCAAGAGACTTATATAATGATAGGTTCATCATTAATGGACCTTTTGGGGGTCTCTTGGATGTATATAGTAAGTTTATTAACCATATTATATAAAAATACAAAGAGACATTGTAAAAGTGAAACTAATTAACTTAGAGTTAATACTTAAAGATAAGGTTAATATAAGTACCCAAACCTGTCTAAATTCTATTGGTTGAGTGGTTTTAGACCTATCCCCACCTTAACCTTTGAATAATAAACTTTTGAGCCATTAGAAACCGAATATGAATTTATTATAAATTAATATTTCTAGCTTTTCCAAAGGTGCCCCTCACCCCTCTTATAAAAGGGCACTCCTCCTTCTCATTTCTTCACACCTTAAAAGCCTTTTGGTTCGGACAAACTCTGGCCAAATACTATCCCAACATCCCTCACTACAACCTAGAGGCCTTAGTTTGATCATAAATCCAACCTAAGGAGCCCTTTTGATCAAATCAAAAGGAAGAACTCGAAGAAGAGGTAATGATTTCACCACCCTTTTCCAAGTTCATTTCTTTTTCCACTTCTTCTTCCTTTGTTGTTACCATTATAAAATAATAACTCCAGTATCATATATATACTGTGATGTTATTATAAATATGGTACAACCATATTCAGTATTCTATCCACCCTTTGAATAACATGTCACCATACGTGCGTACGTACGGCTTACCGTCTCCACGTCGTGGTGTAATTGTTATTCAATATATTATTATTTGGATGGGTATAATAATGATATGTAACTCATGTAAATAATAAATAAAACATGATAGTGATTCTGTATATATGACATAACAACCATTTATATATTATTTTAATATCTAAAGAATGATATTGTCGCTCGTGCGTACGTACGGACTACCGTCTCCACAAACGCGATGAGATTCATTCTCCATCGTATCCATTCAAGTATTATTATCATTTGATGATTTAAAAATTATGTTTAAGGACTTGATATCATTCTGGATATGAATAATATACAACCTATCCTTTACAAAAATGTCTTACGTAACAAAACATATAAAAGAAAACAAGTAAGTTAACACCCGAAACAACGATAATACTAAGATATTATTATAAATCGGTATTAAAAGATCATATATGATATCATATTAATGTATATGATTCTTGTATAATTTAGTAACAATTATTTCACCATTATACAGGAGGTTAACCTACCCCAACCAAGGAAAAGTACAAGGTAAGGGATTTTCTTATCTCACTTTCAATTCCGTGATATTTCCATTGTTCGCCACTAAATTATTGAAAGTGGTGTATTGTGTACTGCCATTTGATATATATTATCATGATTATCTTTATATTCATGTTATTCTGTAAATAATTTGGTGGTTATTAACTTTTGGCCATACGACTCAGTTGATTAACGTGGTAAGGGTTTTTCATCTCACTCCTTATTCCCGTGAGATTCATGCCATATTGCCACCATTACCTTTTGTGTGGTGTATGTACTGCCCATAATTATATTCTTTGTGTAATACACTTTAATTGATGTGTATTTAAATATTAATTGTATGATACCTCTTTCATGGGTTGTATGTTTCATAAGTTACCAAATTGGTAAGGGTTATTTCGCAATCTCTTCATTATCCGAGGTTGTTTATACGTAATAATCTAATGGGATCTCTTTATCATCCACATCCATGTTTCTTAACAATGTATTTCAAAACATTTTTAATATTTAAAAGAATGTGGGTTAAAGTCATTTATAACCTTATGTGTTTCGAAAGGAATCTTTCCGTCGTTTTCCAAACAAGGCACTTTTAACCTTTTCGACAAATTTAAGGTAAGAATGTTTTTTTTAAATTATACGGCGGGTGCGACTATTTACCGCCGTAATAAAATCATCAAAGTTTTCCTTACAAGCTTATAAGAATATTTTCAAAGAAAATGTTTTATTTTATATGGATCTTAAATGATTTCAAAATAAAAGGAGATATTTCTTTAAAAAGAATTTTGATTTCATCTATGTCAACATCCTTTGATGGATTTTAAGATTATTTGAAGTTGATTTATTATGATACAAAACTTCTATATTGTATTGAAGATTTTTTGATATGTTTGACTGTGGATGTGATATTTTTATACCATTCATAGTTTATGGTGAAATTATTGACATTTCGTATGCTAGTTTTAATACGAATGTTTATGTTATGTTTAAACCTTTTCAGATGGGAATGCATTGGACTTAGTAAGTGACGGGTGGAGCCCGCTATAGCTCCTCGATGCATCGGTAGGTCTCATGAGACAAACTAGTGTCTTGGAACAAGGCCTTGACAAAATCTTATTTGTAGTCTTGGCACGAGGCCTTGACTATGTGGTTATGATAGTCTGGCATTATGCATTCCAACATTATGAAAGTGCTTATTGATTTTTTCATGTGATTATTCAATTAGTAGAATATCCATGTGAATAAGTAAATGGCATTATTTCATTTTATCTATTCCATACAATGTTGAAAGTTCATGTTTGAAAGGCTTTTGTTTTAGTTATACATTGCCTTAAATGTTTATTCTTATTTATGAAAGTTTCCGCTATATTGTTATCCTTACTGGGCATTTGAGCTCACCCCTTTTCTATGTTTTATTTTTCCCAGGAAGTGAAGAAGTAAATTATGAATGACCTGCAGGGATATTATGTAAGGATATGAGTATGGATTATGGAGACAATATGTTGTTATAGTAGTTTTTCATTTTATGATGTAATGTAAGACTTATGAATATATCTAGTGTTTCCAAGACTACTAAACCAATCGGTCTTTCGATATTTGATCTTTCTTGTGATCATGCCAATGTTACGAAGTAATGCACCGACTCTGGGTAGCTGGGGTCGGGGCGTTACATCTATTCCCTTTCTTGATCCTAGTAGAAGGAAATATACAAACAAATGAAGTAAAAGGTAGGGTGTGATCCCAAAAGACTAGTAGTTTCTTAATATGTTCTCTATAATAACATGTTATAATAAATAAACCAAAATGATGCTTTTAATTTAAAATAAAATAGGAATGGAATTACATTTTCATATATAAAACAAAATGTTCCTTTCTGTTAAAATGATGGAAACATTTAAAACAATGGAGTAAGTAAATATTTTATATCAAATAATTTATATAAATCACTAGGCATGAGTAAATAATTTTCACAATCAATGGGATATATATCAAAGTATTCAAAACACGAAACATGTCCATCTTCACTTTGGTGAGATAGTTCATGGCTATAGGATCCTGATGTTATTAAAATTTTCATGACTTATTATATACTCCCTTTACTTATTTTATATTAAATGTGCATAATTTTTGTGAAATATTAATGTTTTAATAATAAGTATAATTTTTGAGCATTTTTAGAAGTAGTCCAATTGAGTCAGTTTACTATTTTAGTTATAAATATCACCATACGGATCCAAATAGTGTGGTTATTGTTTTTTAGGATTCATTATTCAATTTCACACATATAATTATAAGGAATCATTGTCCAATTCTTCTATTTTAAGGGTCATATAGACCACACAAAAAGGCCCACAGAATCTGTGAAGAAAATGGACCATCCATGAAGATTGAATTAATAGGCTCAATATAGAAGTAAAAATTCATTATTTCTCCTCACACATTCTTCTATAAATTCTAAAAGTCATGGATAAAAATTTCAGGGCCCTAAATTAAAAACAATGGGTCCAAATGATGTTTTGAAGTCCAGCCCACCATTCTGTCTGAGAATTAAAATCCTGACATTATTCATGACATACCACATGATGTAATCATCAAATCAAGATAATATTTTGCATTGTGAAAGATTTGATATACATTGATGAATTTTTTGAAGAAATAATTGTTATTTGAATGAATATTCCTATTCAAAAACTCATTCACATTTTGGTCTTCAAAAAGTTTGGATTGAAATGGTCAGATTAACATTGTTTAATAAAACTGTCATAACATTGGTTACTTAAATCCAATGGCTGTAAAATAATCATAGTATATATATAAGATAAATATATAAAAATTTAAAGAAGTATAGATCTCTAGATTCATCTTTTTGGATGTCCAAATCGTCGAGCCAAGTGGAGGGGTAGTTTTGGAATGCAAACAGTCCACTACCTTGGGCTATAAATACATCTCCTCCTCTTCTTTCAAAAATTTGGAATTACAGAAGAGAAGATCACATATTGACATAAAAAAATACTTTCCAAGGGCCTGGGAGGACCTTTAATACTCATTTTTTCACTTTAGATACCCTTCCTCCTCTCTTTTTTCCTTTTACTTTTGTGTTCTTTATTATTGTAATCTTGTATGCCTTTTTTTTGTAATTCTGTTTAAATGGAATTTTCTTCTTCAATATCTCTTATTCTCATCCACCTTATATATTTTAATATTGGTGTTCTTAAAATAGTTTAAATATATTTGAATCCCATTCCCTTCTTTTTCTTTCTCATTAAATATAAAGTTTGTTTTTAATTATCATCAAAGTTTGTGTGTGTGTTCGACGTACCTCAATTTTATTATCCCTTTCTTTTTATTATCTTCTTAATTTATCATCATAATCATTATAACCTGATTACTAATCATTTCAATGGATGAGTAAATATCTCATTGGGGTGAGTTATAGTTTAGTTATGTTAAGTGATTAGGAGATTTTGCTCAATGAGTATTCTTTGAATTAACATTGTGTATGTTGGACATAACATGTCATGGATTAATGAAAAAGTTTGTTTAACGTATAGATTCCATGGATTATTGGAAACATAAATACACTAACACAATCAAGTACTTCTTGAGATTAGAATCCTAGATAATTTAAGGCTTGGATTAAATTCTTAAACACTTAGGAATTCCAATCAACTTCAACTTGTGACATGAGTGTTAATTTAATGCAATAAAAAGAAAGGCTCAAGGATATCACATTCTTAACTACTGATTGATGAAATCACCCCAATATTTACCAAATTTTTAAATCAATATTAATCAAACATAATCCATAAATTATTTCATAATATTTGTAAACAACCCCCCCCCCCAAATAGAATATAATCAACTAAAAACAATCTACTATTAAAAACTATCATTGTCGAGGATTCGACCCGAGGGCTACTATACACATTAGCAGAGCACTGGAACCTTGACTGGTCGATTAGAGATAATCAGCACGATTTCAAATTGTGTCATTTCCAGGGATTGTTCTTTAAGTATTCGTTAGTTTCTGGTTATTTAAAAAAAACAAAACTTAAAAAAATTGAAAAAAAAACACAGAGAAAAACTCACCTTCTCATAAAAATAATAAACGAAAAAAACAAGGAAAAACCCACCTTCCTCTTTCTTCCAAAATCTCTCAGAATTCCCCATAGCCTCCCAAAAAATCCATCATATTTGTTTGACCTTGAAATTGAGCAAACACTTCACCAATATATAAGGAACATAAGAGATAATCAAATAATTCAAGAACTTGTCCTTGTCCAACCAATTGAATTAGATATGGCCAATCCAAGGGAAAAAACACTTAAATAACTCGCTACCCCTGACTTGAATTACCAACCTCTTGGTATTCGATATCCAGACATAGACGATTACTTTGAACTTAAATCGAGTTTGATTCATCTTCTACCTCATTTTCACGGGTTAGTCGGTGAGGATCGACAATTCCACCTTAAAGAGTTCAAAGTGGTGTGCTCCACCATGAAGCCTCAAGGGGTTTCTAAGGAACAAATTAAACTTTAAGCATTCCCATTTTCCCTAGCTGACTCCGCCAAGTCATGGATCTACTACCTCCCTCCCGGTTCTATAACCACATGGAATGACATGAAGCGAATTTTCTTAGAGAAATTCTTTCCTGCTTCTCGTACTTCTTCTATCCAAAATGAAATAAGTGGTATTCGTCAATTACCAAGTGAATCGCTCCATGAGTACTAGGATAGGTTCAAAAAGATTGTTGCAAACTGCCCAAACCACCAAATTTCTGTCCAATTCTTGATTCAATACTTTTATAAGGGGTTATTGGCTATAGTGAGAACTCTCATTGATGCTGCAAGTGGCGGTGCTCTTGTTGAAAAACACATATAGTTGCAAGAGATCTCATAAGTAACATGGCTACGAACACACAATAATTCCAAACTCGAGAACATGCTCAAGTAAAACAAGTCCAAGAAAATCAACCCATAGAACAGAAAGAGATGACTGAGTGGATGAGTGAACTTACAGGTCTTGTGCGAGAACTAACTGTGGCATCCAAAGCCCCAAACTCATCTTCTCCGAAATCTCAGTTCCCTGGACCTATCAAGAATTGTGGAATCTGTAGCTCCCCATATCATCCAACTGACATATGTCCACATCTTCAAGAGGATCAATCTGATTCATCTGGACCAATGGAGCTCAATGTAGCATATTCTCAGCGGAACCCCAACCCTCAACAATCAAGTAAGATTTTTAGAAACTTGAACCAACCCCATTCTGAGCCCTTCTCTTCTACATATAACCCTAACTTTAGATATGGGAATCCCATTTCTCATCCCCCTCAATACCCTCATCAAAACCCAAACCAATTCCAATATGTTCAAAGTGTTGGTAACTTCCAACAACCTTACCCTTTTGTTCCTCAACCTCAAAGGATCAATCCTCCCCTTCCTCCTCCTAGATTCCACTATCCTAGTGAGCCTTCCCAATTCCCAACCCAATACAATTTCTTTCCCAAGAACCAAAATCATGGTAATCCCAATACGGGACAAGCCTCTTCTTCTAAGAAATTATGGGAAAGTGCAGTGTAAGATCTTGCATCCTTCACCCATTCTAGCCTCAAAAACATTGAAACCCAAATTGGTCAACTTGCATCCCACCTAAGCCATCAACTACAATCAAATTCTTCTCAACTACCATCTCAACCATTACCCAAACCGAAGGGTAATGTAAGTGAAATTTAACTTATATTGGGAATGAAAATCGATACTCCTTAAGATAATTCCTCAGACCACCCCAAACAGAATAAAATTAAATAAAAATAATCGACAATTAAAAAGTATCATCGCTGAGGATTTGACCCGAGTGCTATTATACACATTAGCAGAGCACCGGAACATTGTTCAGTCGATAGGTGACAATCAGCCTTGCTTCCATATCCTCACACATCTCATATCAGTGATCATGGAAAAAAACCCACTCCCACTTAAGGGTGAATTACAAACATACACTCCCACTTAAGGAAGAATTACTAGCTTAAAAAGGTTTAGTTAGTATCGTTATCATCAATCAATTCTTATGTATTTATCTTCTTAGAGTTCTTGTCCAAAATAACCCAATAACTACCCAAGATCACATTCTCTCAATCAATAAATCAATAATTGGTAATTATTTTAAAATATTTTAAAATACAATCACCTCATTTCCTACTATAATATGAAAATTTCAAATTCAATTCCAAATCACGTATTTTTTTCATAAATTTGTGCATGTTAAAAATAAAAAAAATAGTTTTTAAACAAATAAATTTAATCCATTTTTCTCAAAAGTCAATTTAAAAAATCAATTTCACAAGTTCCATCAAATTAAAATCACCCCCCAATTTCAAATTCTATTGGAATTGGGGGGTTTTTCCAAAAATTCATTCGACTCCAATTTCAAATCTCAATTCTATTTGGATTGAGTTTTAAAATTTTAATTGAAATTAAATCTATATCAATTAATAAAAACAAGGGTTTATTAAATGTAAAATCTCAACGGAACCACCTTCTTTATATCACGGTATCATGAAAATCAACACCCATAATGGGAATTTCTAACAATGAATGACATCAATGGAGATCTAGAATTCCAACCTGTATTCAAGATTAAAAACTAAGGATTTTGTATTCATCAAGTACATGATGATCAAACAAAACCTATGGAGGAAAGAGAGAGAGAGATTAGGAGATACGGAATGGGAGAATATCACTTACTAAAGAGGGATCAATTGAGGTTTTACAAGATTTGAAATACCTTGTAAGGGGTTTCGGGGAGTCAAAATGGGTTATTGAGAGCTCCCAAAACCTAGGAAATTATAATACCCTGAGTTAGGTTTGAGAAGGTAATTATACAAGGGTTTGGGAAATTTAAAAATATTTTTCGTCATAAAAAAAATTCTTGGACGGTTAGTTGTGCAAGTAAACACAGTTTGTCAAAATATGCACCCTAACTGTGTACCCCTTTGATGGGGTACATGGTTTCTACTTGGTGGGAACACTGTTTTCAAAACCATGCACCAACAATGAAAAACCTAATTGTTTGGGATTTCATGGTTTACACTGGGTGGGTGCACAGTTTGGTCAAACCATGCCCCAACCATGCACGGCCTAGAAATCTAAAAAAAATTGAATGTCCACCCAAACTTGCATGAGATAAGACCAAACTAAGGAATTATCAAAATGGATGGTAGATAATTATTTAAAAATTGTAACAGGATGTTTCAAATGTGATATACTAGAATATCATTGGAGGATGGAGTATCCTACCCAAGCTTCAGGTGATTCATGTTAACCCATGGATTCATCATAGAGGATGGATCCCTTAAGCATCTTATAAGGGGTAATAATCTACTATATAAATGAATATTAATTTTGTGATTTTCTATAGAGAAAGGTATAAAAAATTCATTTTATATATATATGGTTTTAGTTTTCATGCATGGTGATCTGGGGAAATTATTTTTCAATTTTTTTCCACAACATTGTATATATTTCATAAGATCCATAAAAACCTACTATGTTTCTATTATATATGACTAGTAAAACATTAATTAATATGATAAAGTAACTATTTATTTTGGGAATAATAGTTCCCTTAATGTTAAAAACTTTGGATCCATGAGAATTTCAAATAAGAAGTTTTTCACAAGTGATATTCTCTTTATTAATGGGATGAGACACAACCTATTAAGAATATATCAATGTTTTGATGGCATAAATGTGGTGATTTTCATTAAAATGTTTTTTTAATTAATATTTTGTGTGTTTTCACAGAAATTATGAAAGTAAATTATATAAATGGAAACTTATTTCAAATAAATAATGAAAAATATGAATGCTTTTAATATAAAGGTAGATAATGGGATTTGGCACCCAACACTTTTTTATTTGGGATAAAATATATTGTGTAGACTTGTTAAGAATTATTTTTTGAATACTATTTGAAATTTTAATTGATATAGAATCAACACTTGTGATGTATGTTACAAATTAAATATAGTGAATTAAACTATAATTCAATGGAGGTCAAAACCTAGAGGCTACTTGAAATCATACACTAAAATATTTTCCTTCTATTTATTTTTAAATTAACCAATGGAGATAATTACTTCATTAAATCCATTAATATTTTTACATGTATGAAATATATTTATTTCATGAAATTAATTAAAATGATTTATTGATATTTAAAATGGTATTAAAATATTTTTAAATTTAAATAGGGTATACTATCAAAACATTTCAGTCTGATAGAGGATCATATTAAAAGGAAAAATTCTTCAAAGAATGTCTAAAATTCATGGTAAGTTTATGAATATAGTGTTCCCTGTACACCTAAATATAATGGAGTAGGTGAGAGGAATAAAATAAGAATTTTTATATAAGAAGAACCATGTTATGGAACATGGAACCTAAAATTATTTTCAAAAAAATCTATAATAGCATACATTAAAAATCTCAAACGGTGTTTTATTTGACCTGATTTGGTCAACACACTTTATTTTATGTGGTTTGGAATGAATCCTAATTTAATGATATTGAATGCTTTAGGAATCCCATGCTATGTCTGGATAATAGGAAGGAAATTTAGTAAATTAAATAAAGGTTCAATGAAGTGATATTTCATTAGTATACCCCTATAGGAAGAATTCATCATTATTGGCACAAAAATATGAATAATATTATTAAAAAATGTGATGTTATTTTCATAGATGAAAATGATTTTCCATTAAAATAATTTTCATTTGATGATTGTATTGTGTAATTAAGTTGATGAAAGATAGATATTTTCAAGATAAAAATATGATTATTGTAATGGGTTCTAAAATAAATAAGTGGATTCAAAATATTCTATAGATAATGAGAATTTTGATCAAAGTTGGAACATATTATAAATAATTTGAAAAAATATGGATACTAAAATATAATTTTTTTAGAGTAGTATAGATTTTAAACATGAATAAAATTGAGGAATTCCATTCACACAAGACTACATTAATAGCATGAACTGAAACTTTTTAAAGAGGATTTAAAACACCAGGATTGGTTTTCTTCTTCAAAGGAAGGATTAAATACAAATAAAAATAATTTCACATAAAACAAATTATAATGATCTTTGTATGATAATAATTTCATAAATTTATTTTTTATAATTAAAATAAAAGAAAAGGTGGAAGTATCACATAAAAATGTTTTTTGAAAAAAAAAATTATCTCAAATTAAGGGTGTTGACATTAATAAGACTATTAGTTTAGTAAATATTCTTGGACTGGTAATGATTTTTCTTATGATATATACCTAAATAAGCTAAAAGGCTTAATAAATCGATGTAAATCTAGTGTTCTAAAATGGGGATCTTGAATAGGAGGTATAAATTGAATAACTGGAAGTATTTATTCCTAACAATGATGGTTATCAAGTGTGAAAGAAAAATAAAGTTATATATAGTCTTAAAATTCATGTATAGAATGTTATTTGAAGTTAAATAGTACTTTTTAGATTATGGATTTCAAAATAGTAAATGTGGATAGAAATTTATGTTTTAAAGAATAGAACATAAGCTCACTCATTATAATTGTGAAAGTTTATAGTATATTTTTCAAGGAATTAATTGATGAATTGTGAAGAGTTTTTTATTTAAATAAAGAAACACTTTTAAATGATGATGATTGGTGATATGAAATATTTATTTGATTTAAAAGTATTTAATATAATATATTTTATATTTCCTTCATAGAAAAAATATACTCATGGGTTTTTAAAATTATTTGGTATGAAAGTCTCAAGACTAATATAAACTCCTACTTATCTTGGGAATAAATTTACCATGGACTAATAATGAAGGAATGTTGACCAAAAGTAGTTTTTAAGACTGGATATAAATTTTCAATACTTGAAAGTATCAATAAAAAATATCATATTATCTTTTTCACTTTCTTATTGAATAAAAACAACCAAAAGGATTCTTGTATTGTTGTCTGAAAAAAATATTTCTCTATCTTAAAGGAAATATTGAGAATGGAGTGAGGTATGAAAAATATAAATCATTAAAATTTATGTTTTTATCTATGTTCATTGGGTGAGTTATATAGGTTCATTCTTCATTTAATGAAGGTGTGTGGCTTCGTACTTTAAGAAATATAATTTATTCACATTAAAAAAAATTAATATGTAGTGGAATAATAATCTAGAACCCAAATTAATTAGATGAATTAAAATATATAATATATGATTGTTTAAGTTACATATCATTTTTTATTGTGTATGTCAACCAATTATAATCAAATTGTCAAATAATTTGGTGAAACATTAAAGGTTTAAATAAAATGATATCACGTAAAAATTTATCATGGAAAATGTGTAATGTGTTGATATAGACATTGAATATCCTTTAACAAAGTATAAAGTAGTTTATATATTTAAAATTTCTATTTATAAGGATTTCATCAACATTTGAGAGTTATATTGTGAGGGTATTATCTCCAAAAATTATAACAAGTTCATGTTTTCATTTTAACTCTTTCATTCATTTTAATTTGATAATAAATGGGGGAATATGTTGGGATTTATTCTTGTAAATGGATGAAATTTATAATCACTTGGGTATTTAGTAAAGGGGTAGAAATGGTTTTAGGTAATTTTCATTAAATGAGGGAGAAATTTGGTTTAGTGGGTAGTTGGATTTATTTTTGAAACTCAAATCAAATTTCCAAAAAAAAATACATGGGGTACATTAAAAATCTATCATGATTTGAATTTTAAAATTGGGGTTTATAATCCCTCAATTTATATTTATCAAATATAGTATTTTTATTTACATAGAACACACAAAATCATTATATTATCGTGTCCTTTCATGTTTATAAAACTCTCACATTGATATCAATCTTTGGATATTTTCTTGGGATGATCATTCATAAGTTTACCATTTAAAAAAATAATATATTCTGGGATTTATGGTAATTAAATTTAATATTAATAGGATACCATATAACAAATAAATTTAGAGTAAGTACAAACTATGTTAAGGTGTTTTTAAAAACACGTCATGATCGGTGTCTCAGAATAGGAATTATGTAGAAAAAGAGGAAAAACAACCATTTCATTTCTCAAAGACACTAAATATATTTTTCAAGGATTCCTTGTTACCATGGTTAAGGAAAAAATTTCATGGTTAAGAATACTATGTTTAGGATTACAATGAACATAGACATGGTTCTTAGTATAGTTTCTACAAATTAAAGGGTATATTTTTTATTCTACTATGATGGGAGTAAACCATCATAGTTATAACAAAAAAGTGTTGTATCAACTAAAATAGGAACTTTTTTCAATTTTTTATAAGGTTAAATTTTCTGAAATCCAAGAATTCTATTCTAAATGAAATTATAGAGTGGTTGGGTGATTATAACATTAGCACATAAAAAAATGATCACGGTTTGGTGATCATGGAATTATCAAGTTTCATTATATGATAATCACACCATGGTGGGATCTATCCATATCACTGTTATAGTTAAAGATATATTTTTGAAGAAGGAAAATTCCTTACAAATTCAAGGGAGATAAGTATTATTTCCACTATTTTCAATAGTAAGAACAAGGGTTTGCACTTTTCCATGCACAAAGGCACTAGAGGATGAGTATGAAAGACCAATTATTATCATTATAATTCTTATTTTCTATGTCTTCCTTGTATTTAATAGTGTGTACATTCTGGATTATAGGTATATATTCATGATTTAAGATCCTATAAATTATTTTTGAAAATAAAAAAACAACTTGTAAATTATGATCTCAATATCTCAGTAATAAGGATGTAGAAATGCTATAAAAAGAGTATGAGGACCCTGTAAATCTATATTTTCTTGTGTCTTACTTACTCTTTCTTTATCTATTGTTCATATAAGTGTATTGTTTACTTTAAGATCCTATTCACCAATCAGAATTTGAATATTTTATTTGAATTTTTTAAGTCACACTGATTCAATCTCCATTAGTGATTCATACTTTTATTTCTTAGGGAATATTAATTAGGATAACTCACAAAGCTCAAATATGATATAGGTTCTATATTTTTCAATGCATTGTGATAATTCCACACTTAGGGCATAGTACAGATTCTTAAGGAGACATTGATTGGTATACAAATTTGATAGTATTTTCTATTAATTAATATTTAATATAAAATAATTTGTCATATATTAAATTCATTCTTATAAGAGATTTTATTAATTTTTATTTAATGAACTTTCTTATGGATTTGATTTATTTTTTCCTTTTCATTATTATTTCATATATAAGTATAGTTTCTATGTTTTTTATTTTAAAAAAATTAAAAAATAATACATATATTATTTTACATGGTATAAGGAGTATAAAATCATTTTATAAGTTTACTGAGCATGAAGTTTTTGTGAAACTATTAGTTTTCCATTGGAATATGGATTTATGAAATGGAAGTATTTCTAAAAATTCTATGAAAATTTATTTCAAAAAATGACTGGTGATGTTGGGGGGTTTGAATTTTTTTTCACAAAAATCAAGGAGAATGTTTTAAAATTATATTTTATATTTTTATTAAGTGGTAATTATAAGAATTAAATTGTTCTTGAGAAAATATTTGGTTTGGATAAGGATTTTTCATTTTATATTTTTTACGGAAAATCTCTCAAACTTTAAAGTATTATGCAATTTTTTAAAACCTTAACGAGTAAGTGTGAGTAAAGTGACTGACTAAAATTAAAAAAGTGTAAATAATTACTATGTAATAAGGTTATCTAATTTTAAATAATAAAACTAGAGTGACATTTTGGTTTTAAATATGTATTTTTAATGGTATCTCAAGGAAAAATGTTTGATATGAGTGATATAACTAATTTGTTTAATATTCATTATTGAATCTTGACAAGAGAGTGTCTTGAGTGAGGTATTATGGTCTAAGTGTGAAAATTGATGGTTATATTTTTCAAATTATGTATTTTATTAGGTATTTGAATACTAGGTGGGGAAAATATTGTGTGAATTTGGTTTTCAATTAATGTAATGTATAGTGGTTTCACGAACCAAGCTAAGGTTCAATTCAACCTGACACCCAACTTATCCCATGGAAATGCTCGAAGAGCATTCCTGATCTACACAGGCTAGAAACTAGTACCAGGGTATCAACAATACACTTTTGGGAAATATTTAAACAATTATAAACAACCATTAAACAATAATAATAATAATAATAATAAAACATCACACCCTGATCAATATCCATAACCAAAATAGGTACAATAATTCAAGTTAAATTTCTAGGATTCCCTTTTGCTCATTTTTCTATTACACATGTCACATAAATCACCACTCTCACATCCACACATCAATTATCGTAAACACGCAAGATAACCCATGACTTTTCATTGGAAACACCCATATCAAGTTCATATAAACACCAAATCCATTTTTAAAAATTATTTTCACCACTTTATTAATTCATAAAACCCATTTGGAAGCACAAAAAAGGAAAAAGCATAAGAAATCCAACCATATTCTATTTGTAAAACCACTTTTCAAAACATACACACCATAAAAACATTTGGAAACAAATTCTATACCTTTCACACAATCCATAGAACACATTCAATAAGTGAATGAACCATACCAAAATCATCTAATAATGCTAAAACATAGAATCACCTACCTCAAGCTTGAAAACATCCAGAATCCGATGGAAAACGACAACTACACCACAAAAATAACCCTATAGAGGTAATATCATACCATAAACATCAATATTTCATCCTATAATTCAATATTGAACCCTAATCAGTTCAAAAAACATGTTGGAAAAGAATAACCCAAAGATATAGGAATAAAAACTATAAAATAGAGAAGAAATTGAGAGAAAATAAACTTTCTTGATGATTCCTTGATGATACAAGCCCAAATCCAACAATAATTTGGATTTCAATATTGCTAATAGGGATTGAAGAAAGATCCCAAGGCTTAAAATCCTATATGGTTTGAATTAGGGGTGAATTAGTGTTAAAATTGGGGAAGGGTAGAAAGCTAACACGCTAATTTTAATGACCTGGAAAGGTCACACGATTTGCGAGAATGGTTTTGAAACTCATGTGAAAACCATGAACTCCTATCTATCCCGGAAGAACAAGGCCTAACAGTTTCCTAGGGGAGGTCGCACACCTCTGCAGCAAGCCGTGCAACCTAGATAGTACCATTATCCTAGGTGGACAGTTTCTCCTAGGTTGCCGCATGATTTCCCCAAACCGTGCACCAACCATGTTTCACCTACTGTAAGCTCCAAAATCTATATTTTTTACCAAAAACACCTAGGAAAACCAGGAGGTAAATATAGAATCAAAAATAAACAAATGAATATCTAAAAATAAAATCATAGATGTAACACCTCTCTCCACCATGAAAACTTTCCAACCTGAGAAAGTCAACTCAAGGTCTGATTAGATAATAAAAATAGATACTTCTATTCAACCGAATAATTTTTCTCACATGTCTCATGCTCATCATTACCATGTTTCCAAATAACTCATACCAACTATATGGACTCCCAACAAATAAATTTCTCTTAGGAATCTACAATCTTTACTGGCTTTTCAAATACAGAAAAATTAGATTCAAGCTTTAACTATTCCCAATTGAACACATGGAATGGGTCTGAATTATACATTTCTAATTGAGAAACATGGAACATGTTAGGAATTTATGTCAATTGAGAAGTAAAATCCAACTGGAATTCCACTTTACAAACTCTCTTAGTAATCTCAAAAGTTCTGACATACCTCAATACTAGCTTCCTTTTCTTAACAAAACGAAGGTGACCCAAGAGAGGTGCCACATTCAAAAACACTCAGTCACCCACTAAGAATTCAAAGTATCTGCACTTTCTGATCAGCATAAGACTTGTGGAGACTCAGTGCCACCAACAAATACTGCTTGATCAAACGGACCTTCTAGAACATCTCCTACACAAGGCTTAGTCATAATAATGAGATCTCAACCACCTCCGCATAACATAAAATAGATTGACCTGGACAACCATAGAGTGCCTAAAATGGTGCCATTTTTATCATGGATTAGTAACTATTATTATAAGAAAATTCAACCAACCCTAATTGGATATCCCACAATCCTCTTAAATCCAACACACATGCCCAGAGAATGTCTTTGAAGATCTGATTCACCCACTCCATTTGACCATCCATTTAATGATGGTATTCCATACTCAACTTGATCTGTGAACCCATTCCCTTTTTAAGTCCTTACCAAAACCATGATATAAAATAGGGGTCACTTTTCAAAATGATAGTCGATTACACACCATGATTCCTCAATATATCTTGAATGTATAATCAACCCAGTTCATCCTCCTTGGCTGAATCCTTGATCCTAAGGAAATGGGTTGATTTGGTTATAAACTCAATCACTACCCATATGGCATTCCATCCCCAGGGTGTATGAGTAAAACCAATAATTAAATCAATGGTGACATCATCCCACTACCAGAAAAAAATGTGTGATGGATAAAGAAAACTAAAGGGACTTTGGGGATCTACATTAACATTCTAACATGTATAACACTAGTATAAAAAATCAGGTATGTATTACCTCATTCCCGACCACAATAATGAACGATGCACGCCATAAAACCTCTTGGTTATCCTAGGATGAATATACAACTGAGACTAATGGCTATCCTTTATCACCACCTTCTGCAGAGACAACAGCACCAGGAAGTGACCCATGAAACTCAAGGCTCCCTCAGGAAACCATGACCACTGATAAGTCATATCCCCACCATTTATAAACTATAAGGAATATTGGTGTAACTCACCATTCAGATTATTCTATCGAATTATCTCTAAAAGGGAAGGTGTTATCTAAAAACTAGCCAAGAACACACCTCCACTATCCTCCCTAGTCTCGAGATGCATCTAGAAAAAAACAATCAAATTCCACTCATAACTGGACTTCTTAAACACTTTCACCAGTGCTTTCTTGCTCAAAGAATATTCTACCATTCTATATTAACCTAGGGTGTAGAAGATATCAAAATCAAACCCCTGAAGGTACTCAAAACAACAAATATTTAATAGATTCATATTGTTTTGGTATAATATGTAACCAAGATCATATGATTAGAATAAACTACAAACATCTCCCTAATAATATAATGATGCCACATCTTCAAAGCATTCATCACCACAGTTAATTCAAACTCATGGGTTTAGTAATTATTTATGTGTTTTTGGAGTTGGAGAGAACCATGTGTCACCACATTCTCATCTTGCATCATTACACACCTAATAACTATACCAGAGACATCATAGTATACCATGTATCCCATTCTATATTTCTGAAATATAAAAACAAGGGTTGTGGTTAAACATCAGTTAAGCTCCTAAAAATATTATTGACACTCTAAAATCCATTCCAACCTCACATTATTTTGGATGATCTCCATCATGGTTGAATAAAGCAGAGATAAATATCTAATGAACCACCTATAATACCCCACTAGGCCTAGAAAACTTCTGATCTCAAAAACATTATTTGGTTTTTTCCATTACATCACATCACTAATATTCTAGGGGTCTACTGAAACCCCTAGTTCCAAGATCACATGAACAAAAAACTTCAATTCTCTAATATATAAGTTGAACTTGGAAAACTTCTCATAGAGGAGATGATCTCAAAGAGTTCCCATCACAATCCTCAAGGTTCCTCATTCTCCTCCTCGATCCCAAAATAGGCAAAGATGTAATCCATAAATACCATGAAAAAGGAGTCAAGATACTAATGGAACACCCGGTTCATAAGTTCCATAAAGACAAATGGAGAATTCCTCAACTATAAAGGCATGTCCAAATACTCAAACTGGCCATACCTACTTTAGAAGTTTTTTTTGGAACATCCACCTCTTTGAATCTAACCTAGTAACACCTAAAATGTAAATCAATATTGGAAAACCAACTCTCCCACTTAAGATGATCAAAAAGTTATTCAATTAGGGGGAAAGGGTATTTATTCTTGATTTTCACCTTATTGAGATTTCATTAATTGATACACAAAAAGAGAGATCCATCGACCTTTTTTGAAAACATAATTAGGGTGTCCCAAGGTGAGATGTTCAGATGAAGGAATCCTTTACATGCTGAATCATCCAAATGTACCTTTAATTCCCTTAACTCGGTGTGGTCCATATATAATGAGGGAAGAGATATCGGCTATTTTCTCAGTTCCAAATCAATGGTGAACTCCAAATCCCATTCCGAAAGAGAACCAAAAAAACCTCAGGAAACACCTCTCGGAACTCATCTATAATAGGTGGTAATCCACCCTCAGGAATACTACCATCGTCATCCAACATGAGCGACGATATATACAAATTGAGATTACTCAACTTCCTCAGTGGTGGTCTACCATGTCTTGACAAAGGGTCCCATTCACACTAAAAAACATGGTTACTTCCATCATGTTCCATGAAACTCACTCATCAATTATAACAATCGATGTGCACCTGAAATCACACCATTCAATCCATACTAAGAAACAAGTCAAATAGGTTCATCTTCAAAACTAGAAAATCCCATTCTAGATTTACTCCTGACATTGTGAGAGATCAAGACAGACACCTAAAACCTTGCTCTCACTTCTTCTTCTTTTTAGATGAATTGTCACTACCCTGGACCACTGCTGAAAAGATCCAAAGAAACCAGACCTATCAACATGATAGATCTCCACAATCAAAGAATGATAAACCAAATTAATAAAATTGTTCAACTTGAATAGGAACACTTGAGATCATATATCCTGTCGCAACCCCATTTATAATTTTTTAGCCTTCAGATGCTCAATAGAAACCACTTCAGGAGTAAACTGAGCCAACTCTACAAAGTAATTAGCATACTCTATCACAGTCTGGTCCCCTGGTGAAGGTCAAAAAACTAATGGGTCATGGTGAAGGAGAAGGTCTCAGAGAAATACGTATCATTGAATATGACTTTGAAATCCTTCCAACCCATCTTCTCATGCTTCCAATATTGAACTATAGAGTCCCCCCACCTCCAGTTGGGACCTTAAAAAAATAATGAACTACACTTCACTATGATCACCTCATGAGTATCAAGAAACCTGAACATCATCTTGATCTTATCAAGTATCCCTTTACTTCCTGGGGGTACATCCTACCTTGGAAGGAAGGAGGCTTGTTCTTGAGGAACTTTTGATCTTTGTACTTTCCAGGACCTAGTTCGGCTTCCCCAACATGAGCAGGACCAGAGCCCACTCCCTGGCCCAAAGCATGGATATCCTAAACCACATCTTTCACTAGTATCTGATCAATTGGTGAGGGACAACTCCCTCCAGCATCCTCCCCCAGTTTCATAGGAGTTGTCTTATGTGGCATCTGGTTGAAACAAGTGAAACTATATGGAAAACCCATTAATATAACATTCTGGAAAACTTTCAATAATAAAAAAAAATTCAAATACTTACATAAATCAACACAAAACCACATTAATCATAATAACAAGCCAAATAACATCACCCCCACCAAGTTTCCATGCATATTCTATAGCCTTTATGTCCCACCTAGATGTGAATTCAACCAAATTCTCCACAACCCTTGGTGACTCAAGATCTGTCACGAGGTGCATTAGCTAGACACCCACTCATAACCAGAACCTCAATCCCTGAGAATCCTAGATCCAATATATCCATAATCTTCCAAAATAACATGACACAAATAAAGAGTGGAACTTTCTCTAATTCCATTTTTTCAAAAACCAAGTCATGGTCCTATTCAACCTAACACTCATCCCATCCCCTGGTAAGGCCTAAAGGGAATTCTTGGTCCCCCTAGGCTGGAAACTAGAACCTAGGTATCAACAATACACTTTTGGGAATGATTTCACCCATGATAAACAACCATAAAAACAACAATACAGCATCACACCATGATAAATACCCATAACCAAAAGAGGAACAACAATTCAAGTTAAATAGTTTACAACATTAACCAGAAACTAAAACTACCAAAACTGGGAGGGACAACTAAACTAAAAAACCCAAAACCTACATGAAAATATAGGACCACCATTTTGGTTAGATTGAGTAACTTAAGAGGGGGTGAATTGAGTTCCTGATAAAAAAATTCTTTTAAAAATTAGACTAAAATAAAAACCCATTAATAAAATAAACTGGAAAATTAATCAAAATAGCTTATCGATATAAGATATTTACTTATAAAATATTTCTTAATGAGTGATTAAGTCTTGGTTAAAATACTATTTAGAAATACCATATCTTTTGAAACCAATTTAATTAGACAGAATAAAATAAAAACACTAGTTAAGATTAATTATCAAAGTAATAGTTTTGTTTATTGATAAAAATTAATCTAGGATATAGCAGTAAAAAAAAAATGACACAGTATAATAAACAAGAGGTTTGGTCTCAAGGTGAGACTTAATCCCCTCCACTTGGAAATCACCTAGAGCTAAGAAGATTACAATTATAATCAAATGAATCCACAACCTAGATCAGGTAAATAAACAACAACAAGATTCCTGGGTTGAAAAACCTCATCCATAGTTATTTGTGGGAAGTAAGAAAATAATAGGTCGCACACGGACCTCTTCCATAAACACATTGGGAAATAGATGATGGGAAAGAAGAGAATAAAAATTATTATCTATGTAGTTTTAGGTGAAAGTGTGTGTTTGATAATAAGGTAACGATGATCTACTCAAAATAAAATAGAAAGAACAATAAAGAATAGAAAATCTCAATCTGATATGTTCTGAATATTTATAGTCCTCGTATTAGAATGGGTGAGGAAGTCGTGCTTCATTATAGAAATTTGTAGCAAATAGAGGATCGTAGAATTTTTTTAGAATCAATTAATCTATGTCATTATCTCAATCAATCTCAGTGATGAATTATATGTGTATGTTTTTTTTAATATTTACGGAACATGAATCAGTAACCTCATGATAATTCACACATTTAGTCGCACAAAGTCATGTAAGTAAAATTTCATTGTATATGTATCATGATTGTAACATCATATTGTGGAGATATATCCTTTGTATATATATAGAAGCAGATCCATAATCCTCATATTAGTCTTTGACTATGTCCTGAAGACTCGGTCAAGAAATAACTCCATAATTAAATAGTCATTGAGCCATTCATGCAATAGTCCTCAGATAACAACGGTAATAGGAAGATGGAGGTGACTCGTCATCTGGTGGTGAATCACCTCTGGTAGTGACTCTTATGGCAGTAATAGTGAATCAATTCTGGAGGTACCACATACCGTCAGTAATGGTGACTCAATTCGGGTGGTATTTCATCCTGGTGCTAACAGCGACTGAGAGTCTAGAGGTAGATCACCATGGCGGTATCCCACTTCTGGC
The DNA here is from genome assembly GCA_963277665.1 of Viscum album. Lineage (NCBI taxonomy): Eukaryota > Viridiplantae > Streptophyta > Magnoliopsida > Santalales > Viscaceae > Viscum > Viscum album. The sequence continues at coordinate 519,705,508 of OY728143.1, forward strand.
GATGACTCACCTCTGGCAGTAATGATGGCTTAGAGTCTGGTTCTAGATCATCTTGGAAGTAGCTCACTTCTAGCGATGACTCACCCCTAGTGGTAAAAGTGACATAGAGTCTGGAAATAACAGTGACTCCTAGGAAATGGGGACTCATCATAGAACATAGCATAGTTATAATAGAAAAAGTCTTACCATATAAAATTCTATCAGACACCATGTGAATCATTAGTCCTAAAATAATCACGGTTTCTGATCATTAAAATAAGAGAGTTTCAAATATACACATATAGGTACCAACATTATCCCCATTTTTTATGATAAAAAACACAACATTTTGTAAATGACGTACTAAATGAGTAGTAATAAATAATTAGAGATGTATTTTAGTTTAAAAAAATGTACTTATCATTATAAAACTAAATTCCTATTTTATTTTCCCCTTTGAGATTATCATAAAATGAAATAGTAGTATAAACAACAAAAGTAGAAGAATACAAGTATATTGCATGAAATAGGTGGAAAAAAGTTGGTGAGCATAGATAGATAATGATGGAAAGACGGAACAAAGTTAGATGGTGGTGGCTGATCAACCTCGTCTTTCCCTTTTTCTTTCCCTTTTTCTTTGTCTCTGTCCCTCTCTCTTTCTTGGGACAAGATAGTGGAAGTGTAAGTTAGGGAAAATTTCATAATAGAAGGTATTGTGGTAGTAGGAGGAAGTGGATCTGACACAAGAAATTGTATGAGGTTCTTGATTTCATCTTCTGGGGACAAACACATAGGCTGAAATGGTGGAGGCATAATACCATCTGATTGAGTTATCACTGTTTGTGTGTACCAAACTAAATATGTGGTTTTTATTGAAATAAATTTAGTCACAGGAATTGTTAATCTAGAAATAATAGTTATATGATAAACCTGGAGTAAGGGTTTCAACAAATTGATAAAATCCAAGATTATATTACCTACTATTTTCATTGAATTAAAGAAACCCCATTTCTCATCCATGAATCTCTGAAGAGATTGTGTGAGTACTTTCATCTGACTCAACTATTCCTTGAATACTCTTAACATTGGTGGAAATATCAAATTCTCTGTTAGAAATTTTAAATTATCTGACATATCATTCATCATATAAATTATGGAAAGATGTTACTGTATGGATTTATTGATGATATCCTTTTCAGTTCTGATATGAAAAGAATATTCTCAGATCATCCTAAATATATTCTCTCCATGATGATGTATCTAGTGAATATAGTCCCCATGAGTGGTCACATAACCAATAAAATTTCATATATCTTCCCTGATAATCTTCTAGAGAAGATCTATATCAAGGTGCACTGGAGTAGGAGGTTGTTCAGTTGATGTAGAGGGAGAAGCAGTTTGCCTTTCTAGCTTCTGAGATATGGAAGTCATAAATTCAGAAATAGTGGATTGCAAACATTCTAATGAAGATTTCAAACTTTTTACCTATATATCCAAAGTTCTATTAACTACTTCCATTTCATGAATATGAAATATAACATTTTTTTATATGCGATATAACCAATTCAACCAAATAACAAGTACTTTCTTTATTGGTATGGCCTGTAGGAGATGGTTGAGAGTTATAGACTTGTGTAAAATATAAAACCAAATTACTTCTCAAGGATTCCAAATCAGAATTCACATTCCTCTGAAAAGAAACCCAATTTTCTAGGGTTACTAAATTAGGTGATAGAATAGGTTGATCAAGAGGAGGATTTATTTTCTCATGAGGAACTTCAAACACAGCTAATCTGTCTATTTCCATGGGATTAAAATGATGTAGCTCCCCATCTTGATCTATTTGATCCACAAAGGATCCTTATCCTCTAATAATGTTGTCATTATCATCATATGAATCACTATAATCCAATCAAAGTCTAAAAAAACCAAGATACTTCTCCCATTCTTCAAAAGAACTAACTGAAGGTCTAATATAAGGAAGGATTAGAGAGTCTTTGGGTACTTGAGAGATTTGACTCACTTCATTTACAAAAGGGGAAGGTTCTGTTTGATTGGTCTTCATGATATCTTATTGTTGTACTTGAATCACTTAAACTAACAGATCAACATGATTGGTATACATCTACCCCTAACTTATATCATTTATACCTTCTTTAAAAATAGTTCGGATATCAGGCATTAGAGTATATTTAGAATGGTTTTCATCTCTATTGGAACTAGATACCACTGGTGAAGAAGGTTGTGGTTAAACTATCTCTTGATCATGATCAATAAGAGCATCTTCATACTTATCAATGTCGTTGTCAGGACCAGTACCCCCTTCGTTATTTTGATCATCTCTATAATCAGGTCCACCATCACTGTCTACATCATCAAGATCCTCATCATGATCTTCATCATCATGATCTGAACTTCTATCTGATTTCTCAAGATCCACAATTTCAACATTTTCTTATTTATAAGCATTATCAGTATTTCAATTTCCATTACCATTATAATCATACTATTTTCAAGAGGAAAATAAATTAAATCAAGACTCACCAGAAACTTTATTGTCTTAATTATCATTTTCATCTAGTGAATATTCTCAATTAAGAAGAGAACTCGGTCGACTGATAGATTTGCTAGAAAATTTTTGAGGAGATTTAGTAATCTTCGGATCACTCCCCACTTCTAATCAATAATATTCTTCTTCTTATACTGTCGGTTCAACTCTTTCAATATCTGCATCATAGTACTCAGCTAACTCATCTATCTTGATACTAGGATCCCTCAAATACTTAGGTCTTGTTGGATGATATTTACGGTTGAATTATTCATACAATTTCTCATTTTCTCTTACCCAGAATTTCTTCCAGGGATTCCAGCTTACTTTCACCCATTTATAAATTGTTTTTAACAAGAAAACCCCACTAAATTTATCTTCAACTTCTTCCCCTTCTTTGAAAATCATTTCGCATCTAAGATGGATGGTATCATTTTAGGATATATGGGGGAGTTCGATCTTGAAATATTATTTCACATATCATACGTATGAACCATCAAAAATTTTAACAAATTAATTCTTTTCCCTTGATTCATCATATATAGAAAATAAACATCTTGATACTTCATGGAATTGAAATATACCGTTCTCATACATAAAATATGTTGGAAAAACTTGAATAATATCTTAAACTCACCATCAATATCTACATTTGTAGGTCTCCTTAGGGTACTTTATCCAGTCAACTATAGGAGTGCTTATTAATATTTGAAAATTTTACTTTCATCAGGTATAATACCTTGAAACTCCTCATATAATACTTTATGTGGTACCTTTAAACACTTTTCCAATTCCCATGAAGAGAAAGAAATTTCTTATCCATTAATGATAGTTCATATCTTATCCACTTTCTTTCCAAAAATAAAATCATCTTTCTGATAAAAATCATATACTAACCTTAGATGATAAGCTCAGTGATTTGAGGTAAACCAGTTCATAAATTTTTTCTTTTCGATAACCTTGAATACTAATGAACAACTAATTTCGAGTCATTTCACATTGATCTCTTTTTCTAATTCGAAAACTCACTTTTTCAGATGTGGGTTCCATTAAACATTTTCCAAGCTGCTTGAAGATACCTTTTCTTTCTTATATGACCTTGTCTCAACTGGATTTGATTCTGCTACTCGCTTCAAACGATCCATTCGGATCAGTTGAAGGCTTTCGTGGAATAAGGGAGAATGATGATCAGTTTGAAAGGATGCAAAATGGTTCAAGAGAATAAGGTTAAGGGAATTCCAATGATTATATTTTCCAGGATGGTTTTATCATTTAGGGATTCTAAATAAATAATAATAAATATTAAACAATAAATTTAATCGGTAAAAGAAAATTTCAACGGTAATAAAACAATGGTAACAAAAAAGGAATGGTGACTCTTTCAACTATTTCTCATCACCCATGACTTATCAATGGTGACATATCAATGGTTAATTATCAACGATGACTTACTAAATATGACTTATCAATGGTGATTTATCAACCATAATTTATCATTTCTAATTTATGTTTGATGTAGTTTAATATCTCATAAGTCAAATGATTTTTGAAGATATTAGCTAGATGATGTTCATTTCCAATAAATTATAAATTTATATCAACATTTTTAAAATGATCACTCAAAAATTAATGTCTTACATCAATGTGTTTTGTTCTAGAGTGATATACTGTATTTTGGGAAATATTTATGCCACTTGTGTTATCATAATTCATTGTTACATGTATAAATTGGTATATAAATTCTAGTAAAGTAGGTTTCACCCATAATATATTTGCATAAAAACATCCTACAGCTATTTATTCAGCTTCTTTAGTATAAAGTGCAATAGAATTTTGTTTCTTACTACACCATGATACAAGATATTTTCCTAAAATATGGAATGTTCCAAATATGATTTTTCTATCTAATGTACAACCACTAAAATCAGTATCTAGACAACTTACTAAATCAAAATCATGTCCTATTGGATAGAACAATCCTAAATCGGTTGTACAGTTGAGGTATTTAATAATTCCTTTTATAGCTAATAAATGTGCATCTTTTGGATTTTCTTAAAAGAGAGAATATATACACACACTAAACATATTATCATGCTGACTAGTAGATAACTACAAAATATTATCAATCATGCCTCTATAAATAGCTTGATCTGCTGATTTCCCAATTTCATCAGGATCTTGTTTATAGGTGGTACTCATGGGAGTATCACTAATTTTTCTACTTTCTAGGCCAAAAGTTTTAAAAGATTTTCAATATATTTACTTTTATTTAAGTAAACTCCTTATTTATTTTGAAAATATGAAATCCAAGAATGAATTTGAGTTCACCCATTAAACTCATTTTAAATTCATTTTGAATTAGTTTTGAAAAATCAATACATAAGGAATCTTTAGTAGATCCAAAAAAATATCATCTATATATATTTGTAATATTAAGACATCTTTTAAAATTATTTTTATAAAAATATTTGGATCATCTATACATTTTGAAAAACTTTTTGAAATAAAAAAAGAGGTAAGCATATCATACCAAGTTCTAAGAGCCTATTTCAAATCATATAAATCTTTTCTTATTTCAAAAAAATGATTTGGAAAATGTGGATTTTGAAATCCAATTGGTTTTTCAAAAAAAACATCCTTAATTATAAATCCATTTAAGAAAGCACTTTTAACATCCATTTGATATAGTTTGATATCCAAATGTTCTATATTGTAAAGTAACATCCTAATGGATTCAAGTCTTGCTATATGTGCAAAATTTTCATCATAATAAATGCCATCTTCTTGATTAAAACTTTGTGCAACTAGTCAATATTTATTAATTACTATAGTATCAAACTCATCAACCTTGTTTCTAAACACCCACATAGTGTTAATTGTTAAGGTATATTTAGGTCTATCAAAAATTTCCCAAACATTTTTTTGAAATTGATTAAACTCTTATTTGAAAGATATTACCCAAAATTAATCATTGAGGGAATTGTTAATGTTATTAGGTTGAAGCTATGACAAGAAAGCTTGGTGTTCAATTTGATTTCTAAGGGAATCTCTGGTCTCTATACTTATATCTAGGTTTCCCATTAAAACATCTAATCAGTTGTGACTATGAGTCGTAATGGGTCTTTGAAAAGAAGGGATGAATGAATCAAGATCTTCTTCAGGTTTGGGTTTTGGAAGTTTACCAGGTGAACATTCTATTTTTTTCAAAGAATTTTCAAAAGGATTAGAATTGATATTAAGAGTTGAAAGATCATCCTCAAGGTTTTTTGAGATAATCTTAGGCTTATTGAGATCAGTTTCATCAAATTTGATGTGAAAAGAATATTCCAATTTTTATCTCTTATTAAACACTCTATAAGCTTATTTAGAAGTTGAATTCCCATGGAAATCCCTTCATCACTATTGGAGGCAATTTTTTCCAAATAATCCTCTGTATATAGAATAAAAAATTTACAACCGAAAATTATATAGTAATTAACTTTTGTATTTCTATTGTTCCATAACTCGGAAGTTATTCTTTTTAAGAGAGGTACGATTAATACTCTTTTTATAGTATAATAGGCTATATTAACAGCCTTAACCCAAAATTAAATAGGTAGGTCGTATTTTTTTATCATAGTTAGGGCTATCTCTTGAAGATTCCTATTTATTCTTTCTACCTCACCATTTTTTATGGTGTCCTAGGAGCCAAATTTTTTTATCATAACCATTTTGAGAAAAAAAATGATTCAATGTATTGATTTTTAAATTGTCAACAATGATCACTTCTAAAGGTCTTAATCCTAAGCCCACTAAGATTTTATACATATTTGGAAAACTTAATAATTTAAGTACATGATTAACTTTTCGGAGCTACAAATAATAGACAAGTGTATCTATAAAATTCATCGACAAGGACATAGACATAATGTTTTCCATTTAGACTAGAGACTCTAGAAGATCCAAGGAGGTCAATATGAATTAACTCTAGAGGTTGAGAGGATGAAACTTCTTTCTTATATTTAGAAGAAATATTATAAAGTTTTCATTTTTGGTATGGATCACAAACTTTAACATTTAATAATTTAATCTTTAGTTGGTCTCTAACTAACCATTTCCAAGTTATCTTTCTAAGTAAATGATTATTACAGTGGCCTAGTCTCCTTTTCCAAAGCCAATATTCTTTGTGAAAGACACTTAACAAAGAAATATTTTTATAAGATAATGAATTCAAATCAATAGAATAAATATTATCATTTATTAAAGTAGTAAAAATTAAAACTTTTTTATCATTAAAAACATAACAGGAATCGGTTTCAAATTTTATATAAAATCCATCATCACATAATTGAGATATGAAAAACATATTATATTTTAAACCATATATATATAAAACTTTGGAAATTAATACTGAATTAAAATTACTAATTTGGACAAGGTAGATGATTTTCCCTTTAGCATTATCACCCAAAGTTACATGACCACCATCATCATTGATCAAATTCTTGAAGTTTGACTACTCACCATACATATGTCTAGAACATCCAATGTTCAGAAAACATAGTATTTTAGAGGTTTTCAAGTAGGTTTCTTAAAATATAAAGTTTATTCCAAAAATGATTTTGGTACCAAAATCATATTTGGTCCAAATATGTTAATAATAAGATATTTGGGAATCCATATTTGTTGAATAGGTTTCTTATAAATAGATTGTAATTTTACAGAAATAAATAATTTATTTTGTCTAGTAGAGTATGTATTGGTAGTATATAAAATTTCAGGACTGGTACTTATTGTAAATCTGGTTTTTTTTAATTTTTCTTTGTCTTGGTTGGTAACCTATGTCAGTTATATACTTGGGAGAAACTTTCTTTTCTTAGTATTTGAGTTAATGTTATATTACCATTTGTAAAACCTTATATGTCTTTCTTCAATTGTTCATTTGACAATTATAACTCTTTGTTTTCTTTCAATAGTTGATCTTTTTTCTCTTTTTCAATAGTAAGGATGGTTTTAATATTTACAATTAGAGCATGTTTTTTATTAAGTGACTTATATTTATCTTTAAACTCATGAAAATTGTCTTCCAGCATGTTATAGTAATCGTATTGATACTTACTTGACATATTTTTCTCATTATCATAATTTTCTTTATTTTCAAAAATTTAATAAATATTGGTAGGAGAAACAGGAATAATATTTGTTACCTCAAATGTGCTTGTTGTAAAGAACATTTTCCCCTATCATACTTATCTTCTTGATTAGTTTCTGAATCACTTGAGTTATCTTCAGAGGAACTACATGTTTCTTTCATGGAACTCTTGTATCTTCTATCCTTATCCTCATCCTTATTTTTATATTTCAATTTTAGATAGTCAGTTTTAATGTTCCCTTTCCTCTCACATTCATAAAAGGTGATTTCATTTTGAGTGTCATCCATTTTTCAATCCTTTTTCCACTTTCCTTTATTGTTATAATTTTCTATGAAATTTGGATTTTTGAAGAAATTATTTTTCCTATAAAATTTCATGAATCATCTAGCCATATGTTCCATTTCTTCATCATTGTCACCAGGATATTCTTCTTCAATGGTATCTTTATCTTGGACGTTTTCTCTTTGTCTGGAGGTATTATTCTTGAAGGCTACTGATTTTCTTTTTGGTTTATATTAATTGATCTCTTTGTTTAATTTTATCTCTTCTGCATACATCATCATCTTTCCCATCAATTCTTTTATAGGTAGTTTATTTACATCACAAGATTCTCTAATTGATATAGATGTTCCTCTCCATCTATCTGGTAATCATATGAGAAATCTCATCCATTGATTATTATCTATTACTTGTTTTCCATGTGAGTGCATGGTATTATCTATTTCATTGAACCTAAGAATCATATTAGAAATACGTTCATCAGATTTCATTTTAAATGTATTATATTTGATTGTTTATGTATTTAGTCCCATTTTATTAACTTTTGATGTTCCTTCATGTGAAACAGATAAGGTATTCTATATTTCAAACACATATTTGCAGGTAAATATTATATTGAATTCAATATTATCCAAGGTACATAACAAAGCATTCATAGTGTTACAGTTATTATTTTAAGTATCATTTGTAGCATTGCTCCAAGTATTTCTAGTTGTTTTTTGTATTTAATATTGGTCTCCTATTATAGTCTAAATATCAAAAACGATAATTTATAAATGCATTTTCCATTTTATTTTTCATTAATCTTATTTTGTAACATTTAAATAAAGAGATTTTTTGGTAGTAGTTCCTTCTTGTCTATTATCCATAAAGAAATAAAATTTAGAATAGACAAAATTTTGAGATCTTTAGAATACTAATAAAATTATAGTTGATATAGTGTATTTAAAATAAGCCTTTGATACCAAATGTTGCTTGGAGTGAGTAACTCAAGTGGGGGTAAATATAGTTCAAAAAAATTATGTTAATAATTATACTAAAATAAAAAACCTCTTAATAAAATAAAATGGACAATTAATCAAAATAGTATATTGATATAAGATCTATCATTTTAAAATATTTTTTAAAGAGTGATTAAGTCTCAGTTAAAAAACTTTTTATAAATACCTTAACTTTTGAAATCAATTTACTTAGACAGAAACTAATATAAACATTAGTAAAGACTAGTTATCAAATTAATATTTTTCTTTGTAAATAAAAATTAATCTAGGATATAGTAGTAAAACAAAATAATGAAATAGTGTAATAAACAAGAGGTTCGGCCTCAAGGTGTGACTTAATCACCTACACTTTGAAATCACCTACTAACAATAAGATTATAGTTATAATTAAATAAATCCACAACATAAATCAGGTAAACAAACAACAACAACAACAAGATTTCTAGGATAAAAATCCTCCTCCATAGTTATTTGTGGGAAGTAAGAAAAGAATAGGTCATAGAGTAACCTCTTCAAAAACATATTGGGAAACATATAAAGAGAAATAATACAATAAAAATTATTCTCCAGGTAGTTACACGAGACAGTGTGTGTTTGAAAATAAGGTAATAACACACTACCCAAAATAAAACAGACAGAATAATAAAGAATAGAAAATCTCAGTCTGATATATTCTTAATATTCTTAGTCCTCGGATTAGAATGACTGAGAAAGTTGTGCTTCGTTTTGTAAATTTATAAAAGATACAATAATGTATAAAATATACACAAATTTTTCAATTGATCTCTATCAGCATCTCAATCAATCTCGATGATAATTTTTTTTTCTTCTGTTTTATTTAATCTTCACCGAACATGAATCAATAAGCTCTTGATAATTCAAAAATTCGGTCACACAAAAGTCTATAAGTAAAATTCCATTGTATATGTATCATAAATGTAACATCTTATTGAGAGAGGTATATCCTTCATGTATATATAGCAGCAGCTTATCCACAATCCTTAGATAGGTTTTTGACTATGTCTTGAAGACTCAGTCAAAAATAACTTCATAATGAAATAGTCATTGATACATTCACTCTATAGTCCTCAGACAGCAATGGTAACAAGAAGGTATCGGTGACTCAGCATCTGGCGGTGACACTCCACTGATAGAAACTCCTATTATGGTAATAGTGACTCAAATCTGGAGGTATCTCATCCTAGAGATAATGTTTACTCAAGTATGATGGTAGCTCGTCTTGGCGGTAATGGTGACTTAGAGTCTGGTGGAAGCTCATCTTGGTCGTATCTCTCTTCTGGAGGAGACTCTCCTCTAGCAGTAATGATGAACCAGATCCTAGTGGTATCTCATCTTGTCTATAGCTCACTTCTAGCAGTAATGGTGACTTAGAGTCTGGCAGTAATGGTGACTCCCAAGCAATGGTGACTCACCATAAAACTATGTATAATTATCATAGAAATAGTCTTAACATATAAAATGCTATCAAAAAATATGTGAATGATTAGTAATAAAAGAACCACAGTTTATGATCATTAAAATAAGTGAGTTTCAAACATATACAAGGAGGTTCGAATACACCACCCACAATCCACCTCTACAAATACCATCAACAGAGAAATACTAGAAACCATATCCACTTTCACAAACACGATACATCTTTCCTTTAACTAGGTCATACATAAAAAAGTATACATACACCAAAATTTGTATATAGGGTGTGAGCCTAATCCTAGTTGGATATTACCTAAAATAATTATTTCATGCCATAACATTAGAAGGAAAATCACTATGAAAGTTTTAATAAAGAAAATGGAAACACTTTTAATAAAAACATTTTAATGAAAAAAAATTCAAAGATATAATATTTTCAACTCAACATAAGATAAGGATCCACCATATACAGATGTCAATCACCACATCACAAGAGAGTACCACATCGTGGAAAATCCCTATAGGTGCTAGCACAAGTAGGACCCAAGGAACCCCGTATCTCAATAAAACATGGTACAGAAAGCATAACCCATAGTTTCCTCATTCACGATCCACTAGAGAAAATTCAATCCCAATATTTACTAGTCTCCAAACATCATCATATTAGTTTATTTAGTGTTGTATCATCGGTCTTGATGGAAGGAAATGGGCCTCATCCCTGTTGATCCAACTGGCGTACTAGACCTAGTCCACCCACCAAGATACCTAGGATTCCCTTTGTGCTCAATTTTCCATTTCACATGTCACATGTATCAATACTCTCACATCCACACATCAAGCATTGTAAAAACACATGATAAGCCACCAATTTTTATAGAAAAAAACTTATATCAAGTTCATACACACCAAAAATCCATTTATAAACATGCTCTGCACTAATTTCATAATTCATAAAAATAATTTAGAATCTCAATAATGAAAAAATTCAAGAAATCCAACCATTTACTTTTTAAAAACAAATTTTCAAAACATAAACACCATGAAAATTTTTGGAAACACATTTCTCAGCTTTAACACAATCGATTGAACACATTCAAGAAGAAAAGAAAGCACATGAAAATCATCTAATAATGCTAAAAGATGGAATCACTTACCTCAAGCTTAGAAACTCTCATAATCTGGTGGAAAACCAAAATTGCACCACAATATAACCCTATAAATGAAATATAGGACCAAAAACACCAATATTTTACTCTAAAACTCAATATTGAACCAACATTAGTTCAAACACCCCGCTGCAAAATAATAACCCAAAGAGGGGGGATGAAGAACCCTAAAATAAAAACGAAATTGAGAGAAAATAGACTTAATTGATTATTCCTTGAAGATAAATGGTCAAATCCACCCAAAAGTTAGAGTTTAATGGGGAGAAGATGTAGTGAAGTAATCTCCTATGAATAAAAATATCATATTGTTCAAATTAGGGGTGATTTAAGGTTAAAATTAGGGAAGCGTAGAAAGGTAATTCACCAATTTTAATCACCTAGAAAAGTCTCATGATTATCCCACATTGATTTAAAAACCCTTAGATAATGGTGTGCCCCTCTGTATCTAATTGGAACAAGTCTACATATTTTCTTGGGGGATGGTGCATTCTCATGCAGCAAGTTGTGTGGCTGGGATAGTGCCACTATCCTATGTACACAATTTCTCCTGGACTAGCGCATGGTTTCACCTAAACATTCCCCAACCATGCGCAACCAACTATAATGTCCTAAATCTTAATTTTTTCCCAAAAACACCAAAGAAAACAAAGGTATAAATAAAAGATCAAAAATAATCAAAGGATTACCTCAAAATAAAATCACATATGTGATAGGTTTGTTGTAATATAAGAATGATATTAATTTAATATTAATAATTACTAATAGAGGATACATTAGTGTAAAATTATATTATTGGGTTTTTGATGATGAGCAGTGCACTTCGGTTACTGTATTTATATAGTAGAAGTGTGTTTAGAATTTTGGTATTGAATATAATATGTTTTTCATGAATTTTCCTTTCAAATATGTTCGTATTTTCATGTGATGGATATATTTCTTTTTTTATGGTATAAAAAATTATGGTGTAGAATTTGAAATTCCTTATTTTATTGAGTATTGATTTAATCTAGAAACAGACAAATCTTGGTACATAGAAATTTGGTCAAGTTTGAATTGTATTGATTCTGTTTGTGAGGGAGATCATTGATATTGTTTTTTAGGGTCTAATGCGGTTGTTTAAATTTTTCAACACATGTATATAATATAATATATATTTTCAATTTAGGGATTTCAGTTATTATTTCACCAAATAATTATGAAATCACACCAATAATTTTGGATTTTACATGTGATGGAAGGATATGTTTGAAAGATGATCAATTACCGTTGTTTCTTACTATTCTTATGGATATATGTTTCTTGGTGAGTCATTATTTAATTTCTATCTAAATTTTATGAAATTTAATATTATTCAATTATATAAATTTTTTAATTTTTTCTCATAGAAGAAACATAACCTAGTTATTTATGGTCAACGTTTTTTTTTTGAATTACATGTTATTACATGAAATGGTGAGTTTTACAAGGTTTATTTCAACTATATGCTTTCCATATTATTTTGACCAATTATAGAATTGAGATTCTATAATTATATTGGTTATTATTATAATATATGATTATAAATATGATAATTTATAAATAAATATATGTTTATATGAGATAGGTTACCTTTACTCATTGAGTATTTTTATGTTGTGGCTTCTGATGGATTTTCTTATCGTTATATTAGGTTTGTATCATCTATTATTATAATCAGTATTAATTTTTTTCATCATGACACTCAATAAAATTTTAAATTCATGGTTTAATCACTAAAGGATCACATGGTAAGGATATATAGTTTTTCGAGGGTGATTTATTTGAAAGAGTTTTAATGAAGTACGTTACAACTTTTATATATGGTATGGGTTTTTTCATAATATTATTTTTCTAAAAATAAATGGATTAACCATTAAAATGGAATTTAAAAACATGTAAATAGTTTTGAAATGGATTTTTAAAAATGAAATGCAGTTTTAAAGAAATACATTTTTTAAGTGATATTTTAAAGGAAAAAAAGAGTAGTTTAAAAGTAATATATTGAAATAATTTTTTTTAGGAATCTAGCCAAGGGAATTAGATATTTAAAATATGGAATTTTATTCCATTTCAATGTTTTATAAAATATATATTTATTGGTTTTTTAATAAAATAAAAATGTATCATATTTTATTAAATTTCATTGTTTTATTGACCTCGTGTGGTTAGTTACATGTTTTGAAAGAATGTGTTATTGAGTGCTCTCTTGATTTTATGGTTTCCTTTAAAGGATTATATTTCTTGTGTGATGATTTAGGGTTATGAATTTTTAATAAATGTGATACCTTACCTTACATTTTGAGTAGTTTTATGATAGGATGTGCATTGATACCCTTTTAATGTTATATTTGTCAGACATTGAACCCTTAGATATTTTGATAGTGTATTTGAATTATTATTTTCCTTCATCACTAAGTGATGAGTCAGTTAGTTTCATTGATAATTTTATGTAAGATTGCACACAAGGGTTAACTAGGGTACGTCATAACCCCTATGAATTTGTGACACACCTTTTTCTTAACTAAGAGATTGTGGATGGATTTCACCATCATATTTTTGGTAGGTATTTCTTGATATCATGTTAAACCTTGTATTATTTTAATTTATGGTTGAGTTTGGGTTTGGAATGATAGAACCAATATTGTTTGAATCATTGGTTGGGGCTCATATCTTAACATAGAAGTTGAGAATATTCCCTCCTTAGTGTGGTTGGATTTTAATTATTTGATATAGAGTGATTGGGACACGTATTCTGTGATGCAGTGATATTTTTATAAAGGACCTTAGATATATATTTGATGTTAAAGAAAAATCTAAATGATCATGATATGACCATTATTGATATATTATTTATAATCAAATGTCAGGGATCACATTATGGCTCAAAAAGTGAATATTTAATTTTCATTATGATTTCATGTGCATGGATGATGTTTTATCTACATGATAATGTATCCTCCAAAAAAATCATCCCAATAGTTTACTGCATGCAATGTGACCATAGATTTGGTTATAGGTGATATCGGGTGACACCATTGGTGGACAAGATAGTACCTTCTTTATAGAATGTTTCTCTCCCACAAGGATATTTTAAGACTATGTTCATGGAATAAGTGATTATGTTGATAATATTTTAGGTTTTGTTTGAGGGATCGGTGTATAACCATAGTTTTATAACCCCAATAAAAAAGATACATCCTCTATGATGACATTTGAGACCAGGGATAGATCATAAGCTTATCATTGGGTAGTCTAGTGTGGATTTTCTATCATCAACCTATGGGGTGATATAATTAATGGTGTGATATATTGGATCTTTTTTATTTCTCATGGTTTGGATGCATTAATTATATTCCAATTTATTATATCATGAAATTATTATTATGTCATTATTTTTTTATTTATCCATTAAAAACCCTTTTTGTTTTCTTTGAAGTTTAATGATTTTAGATTAATAGTAGGGACCTATTTCTTAATAATTGTTTAACTTCATATTAAAATCTTTATTTCCAATGATATTTTTGGTTTAAATTATTTATGGGTAGTGAGATAAGATATAGGTTAGGGGGACTCTTATAAGTGAGAGTTAGTTAATATGTAAGGAAGGATCGCTGAATAATCATGTATTATGGAATGAAAGTGTTCTTTTGGAATACCACATTGGGTGTAAAATGGTATAAATACAATTGATAGTAATGTGGTGACCTATACCATAGTTTTTTAGTATCATTATGTTTTCTTATGTGTTCATGTGTCTTTTATGCCTCAATGTCATGTAGGTGTAATGGTATTACATTAGCATGAATGTGATATATATTTCAAGTGGGATGAGTCAAAATAACTACATAATTGTACATATATCTAATTTATCACTATAATTTAGTGGGTCAAGGTGATAAGAAGAATCCTACTAGGTCATTGTTCTCACCCACTACTAATGAACATGGAATAGGTTTTCAGGTACATGGGTTAACCTTTGTGTTTAACTGTAGGTTCAATTATCATCATAGAGCTATAGTTATGGCTTGGGACAACCAGTGTTATGGAGGTTGATATATTGGAGATGATAATCCTAGTATTATTATAAAATTGATTATATGTATATAAATTATTATCGTGCATCATATATATCAACCAAGATAGAGAAAATTTATTATTCTTTCATTATATTGTTCTATATATTGTAGTGATGTTACATGTGTGTGTACATTATGTAAACTACATTATTTTATATACAGGATAATGGGATTTCATTATAGATACTTGTTTTTTCCATGAGTTAGATATATTCTATATATGGATGAGTCATGTTGAATTATTTATTTATTCATGCATGTCCCGTATGGATTATCTTTGAGGGCTTAGTTTACCCACTATTGGTTTAGACTCATCGCTATTATTATCTTTGGTATATAGGAAGGATTTCTTGTGTTAACATGATATTATAAAACATATGCTACAATGTGAGAATGTGAGTTTGGGGACATTATTATAATAATTAAATTTATATTTAAAATATTCTAAATTCATTATATCTAGATAGTCTCACGCTCTAGTTTTTATTAAAAATATATTTTTTACTACAAAAAAATAAAAATATATCAAAAGGATTTTCAATATAGTATATATAAAATGGATGAATGAATGTATAAAAAGGATGTATTTAACTTAATGTAACTATTAGTATGTATTGAAATGGTAAGAGAATATATAAACTTAATAAAGTGTTTTAGGAAAAATAAGTCCCCATCCCCTATAAGAGTCACTATAATAACAACATTCAAGTTTCTATATCTACAACTTCTTGAAATTTAATATAAATAACTAGGAGGATCTTATACCCATATATAATATATACAGCACCAAGTATTATTAAGGACCACTTAAGAAGGTATGTCCTTTATTAAGACATCTTCAATTTGAAATATCATAGGGTAATGTTATAGTATATTACAAAAATGAAATTCTCCTATTTTAGTTTTTAGTATCTTTAATGTAAAGGAAAAAATTAAATAAAGAAAATCAAAAAATGGTAATGATAATAAGGCTTCCACTTTGATATGGCGTTAGTAAAAATATTTATAATATATTTCATTATCTTTAAATATCACATCAAGAGATTATGAAATGGTGGTTTGACAGAGCCCAATTTTTTCCTTTATATAATCATTTTAATCTAACTACAGGAGTCTGTAAAAATTTTAAATAAAAATTGTGTTTAAAATATAAATATAAGTACTTATTGTTGATCAATATTAAAAAAATAGTTATTTAATTTAATTTATCCTTTTTTTTAATTTTATTAAAGTATTTAAAAAATTACAAGATTTATGATTAATTCATTATTGTATGAGTTTTAAATTTAAAATTGGTAGATGATCGGCTAATAGTGTTCATTCAAAAGTTTTAACTTTAACCCATAATTATAAATTTTGGATAATCAATAGATGAAATCTCAATGGTTCATATTCAAGGATTATTTAGTATGTTTCAAATTCCTTTAATAAACTTTAACATAAATTCATCATTGATTTGGTAAATGATAAAGAAAATATGTAAATAAAAATTTAGTCATAGAAATTATAGTATATACTAATTAATGTAGGTTTACTATTTTACTAAATTTTATTAAAAAAATATCTCTAATAAAAACTTTTGTGAACTATATACAAGTATTCTAATTATCAGAAAAAGGATCATTGGGTTTTAATTCAATAAAAGATCTCATAATAATTTGGTTCTAGTTTTTTCATCATTCCTGTGATCCTTAGTATATATATAGCTTATATAATTTAATTCCTACTTGTCAAAACATAAAAAGTTTGTAAACATGAAATACTTTATTTTGAATGCTTTTTACATATTACACATATTTCATTAGTATGGTGCTAAAGTCACAATTTTGTGCATTGTTTTCTTGATTTCAATAAAGAGAGGCCATGTTATAATGAACTCCAAAAAAACATGTGTTGCTAGCCAATATTTCAATGTGTCATAGTTATGAATTTTTCATCATGGTTGTGATATTTAAAACATTGATATGAAAAATCTTCTTCATCATTCAATGAAAATTTTCATGATCATGAAAATCATGTCATGTTGTGACACGACAATGTTTTTAATTTTTAACTATAATTTTCCATGGTCTCTCAATAACACAAAATATTCACTTTAAAATATAAATGGTTTCAATTCAAAGTTATTTAGATTATTGAAATATAATGTATGTGATTTTAAAGGTAAGAACATATAGTAATAATAATGGGTTATTGATATTCTTAGGCATATAAAACAATATATATAAAAGTGAAAATATATATTAAATTAGTATGTGATCAAAACACTCAGTCAACTATGAGAAATTTTATATTAATATCACTTATAAAATAGGTTAAATTTTTTATAGACTAATTTAAATTTTTTATTATGTTTTATATACATTAACCAACTTCTATATAATGTTTCACATTACATTATTCATTATCTGATTTTTTTTTCAAGTAAAAAAAAATTATTTGAGGTATAATCTTCTAGGATTAATTATGTACAGAATTAATTTGAATACATATTGTTTCAACCTAAGACACCCTCAAAGGGGGTAAATATATGTGTAAAATTGTCACCCATTATAAATTATACCATTCCTTCATTGGTAGGAACTCATTAAACATGTCATAGTCAATCACACATCCACCACAATCACAAATATGGAAATTAAAGTTATAACACCACAATTTTACTTTCTTTACTACTAAGGTATAATCCAATGATTATACACATAATGTTGTGTCAATATACCAAAATACAATATGCTTCACCAGTTTTAGTTGATATTTTTGTTTTTCCATGGTCACTTCATTCAAAGTTCACGGCATTTACAATATGTTTCATGTGTTATTACACTACCTCCCTATAATCACTTCCAAAAATTCTACATTCACACACTAATTTGTACGGATCTATTCAAATTTTTTTAATGTTTAAATCACTTATATATCATAAAAAATGTGTTCATTGGATTGCATCATGATTCACATAATTTTATAATCCAATTCATTCCATAATATTTTTAATTACCACAAAAAATTGATGTATAATTTTCATATGGTATGATGTTCAATGTGTAAAGTCCTTCACTCCACATTAGGAATCATCTAACTCCTTCTCACATTTTACTTCAAACAACTCTTTTAAGATATTATTTGTGAAATTTTTCTTTATAGAGTGTTTCATGTAACTAGTCTTCACAAACTAATTCTCAAAACCCCCTTCAAGAACTACAATATGCATTCTGAACCAAATTAATTCACAAAAATTAAACTACATCCCATGAACAAAACTACGTTTTGAAAACTGAATTTCATTAAATGAACTAGACTAATTCATGAAAAATAAACTTATTCACATGAACCAAACTATTTTATGAATAATATTCTTCATGAACTGATCATGTTCTCAAAAAATTATAGATTTTTCTGTTAATTTCTCACTGATTTGTAATTAGACCATAAGTGGGGTATTTATAATAAAACATCTCTAAAAAGTTCTTAATTATTAAAAAGTGGTTAAGCCCATCACAGAGCATCAATTCATGTAAAATCCTCTTTATAGTTTGTAAACTTCTCCTATCACTCCTTCGAAAAATATTATTATTATTGATAATGACGTGATAGATTTTGAAGAGATCAGGAATGTGTGGTGGTGATGTGAGCTTAAGTCAATAGGTTTCATATCGGTGAGTGACATTTAGATAATGTGGTGGATCACAGTTTTATCATTCAGTTTCTAATGACAGTGGGGTGACATTATGGTGGTTTTCAGTTTGTTTCATCACTAATGATAGTCTTTTTAGTGATTTTTTCACTTTGGAAGGGTGGAAAGAGAAGATGGATTTGTTTTTTCTCTATAGACTGAGATGGTTCACGACCTAGGGATATGTTGTGTAATTTTTTGAATTTTCAATTTTTCATAGCTATTGGTTATGTCCTACGAGTTTTTTAATTTAATAGTTTCAATTGTTCCATTTTCCTTCTATTTTAGTTCATTTTATAGCATCGTGCATGTGTTTTATTTTATTATTATATATTATTTGATGGTTTTATTAGTTCAATTTTATCTATGAATAAGGTTTTTTAAAAAATTAAAAATAGAATTTGGAGGTTTATTAATTCATTTGTGGACTAGATGTTGCATACATCATACAAAAACTTTTTATCCCATATTTCCTATGAAAATTTGTTTTTGCGTACTTAATACATGAACTATTTTCAATATACTTTATATATTATCTATTTTTTAATAATTTCTATGTTTCCATGTAATTTTTATATTAATATCCTTCCTTTCCACTGAATTATTTTCTGAAATCCATCAAATCCTTCAAATGTGTGATAAATATTTATCTTTTATCCAAAAACCCAAATATATGATGAATATAAACTCCAAAAAAATATTTTTCTTCTTACTTTATTTGATCATAAGATTTAACCACTATAAACTTCTTTATAATTTAACTTGTTTTGAAAGCATCCCTCTTTGTCTTCATAACTCCTTATTTTACAAGAACTCCTTGTTTTATTAAAAATTTAAATTATATAATGGATTTAAAAAACAATAAATCAATATTTATATGGGATTACCATAATTTAAACCTTTTCCCACTTTGGGGTTTATTGTAAATTCTCATTTAAATTCAATCATTCATAAAAACATTACTAATTCCAAATGATAATAGAATGTCTCATCCATCACTCTAAGTCAATGTGAGTAATGCTTGATTTTGTAAAAAAGAGCTCGAGAGAGAACTTCATGCCTCATGTCAATCCACATTCTAGAACTCCCCATTTTGTTCCATATAATTAAAATTCCATTACTTTTGGATCATATATTCTCTTGAATTTAATACCATGAACTCTCCCCTTAATAAGATAATATCATATTTGAATCCAATTGTTTCTAACACCACTAGTTAGAATACACAATTAGTCTCCACTATACTACATTGAATTTCAGTAGAAGCATAGTAAATATCCATATGTTCAATAAAAATAGAATAAATATTCCAAACATAAAACATATCATATAAATAATTAGGTATTAATGAATAGATGGGGTAATTAGAACCTACTCAGGTTTAGGGATGTGGTTGAACACTGAGGTTTATCTGGTTTTTTGGAATTCTAGACTTGATAACTACGTATTAATTATGTTCTCCACTTTCACATTAGTTCCAATATTCTCTATTTTTATCCATCCTCACACCACCTTTTATTTGATAAATTGATATCTAATCTCAATATTCTCAGTGAAAAAAGTTTGTATGAGATTTTTCATGGGCACAACAGTACTCTAGTTGTCATGAAATATCACCATTAGCTTCTTCACTTCTTCACCAATATCTTCCAATTGTTGTCTAATCCATAAAATAGGAGTACATTCCTTTTCCACTGAGATATATTCTTATTCTTACATGTTCATATTTGACCTTTCATTATTTCTACTCAAATTTCCAATACATTTTCTTCTAATAAAAAATTCAGCTCTAATTGTTGGATTTTTTTATACCACATAACTAGAATCATAAACTACATATAACTCATGATTCTTTCCTATAACAAATATAAATACTAAATTTAGAGTACCCTAGATGTACCAAATGATATTTTTAACTACTATGATATTCTATTCCTTCATATTAATATAAAAATGATCTACTAAACATGTGTCAAAAAATAATATTTGTCGCTATTATAGTAAAAAATACCAAGATTTCAATTATCCTCTTGTATAATGTAGGATCAACTGATTCCCTATATTTATAATTCTCAATTTTTTTGTTTTGACCATAAAAAGAGTTTTCATTGGTTTGGAATCATACGTTTAATATTACTTCAGAAACTTCCTTGTATACTTATCTTGGAAGATAAAAGTGTGTCGCTCATTCTGAATCACATGCAGCCCTAGAAAACATGTGAGTTTACCAATAATGGAAATTTCAAGTTGTAAACTCATTATATTTTAAAATTTGTTCATTTATTTTCACCATATTCCATGAAATATGATTTCATCTGTATAGATCATCACCATAATTTTTTTTTACTTGGATGTTTTCATATAATGATTTGTGACCAAAAATGAACCTTCTGAATTACAACTTTATTAAGTATGAGTCTATCCAAGAATACCATTCTCATGGTGACTTTCTTAGACTATATAAGGACTTATATAATCTACACACTTATGTTTCATCATTTACAATCAATATACCCATTTTTTATTAAATATAAACTTCCTCTAAGAGTACACCATTCAAGAATTTTGTTTTCTAAATCTATA
Organism: Viscum album; assembly: GCA_963277665.1. NCBI lineage: Eukaryota > Viridiplantae > Streptophyta > Magnoliopsida > Santalales > Viscaceae > Viscum > Viscum album. The sequence continues at coordinate 519,727,400 of OY728143.1, forward strand.
TACTAAATCTTGACACCACTTTGAATTTCCAACACCAATAATAGTCAGATTAACTCAATTCAATATACTAGTGAAAACATTTGTTTTGTATCAAATACTTTAATCTAGGCATAGAATTTACAAACCATATGTTCCTTATTTTAAATCGCATTTCCATGTTTGTTGAATTTATTATTGAATATCCACTTATTTCCAATCACATGGTGATGTTGGATCTTATTTATAATATCTCAAATTTTATTTTTATCAATATTATCAAATCATTCATTCTTGTATCTAACTCATGATTCATAATTTTATGCTTCTTTAAATTATGTTTGTTCTACCATTGATAGTAGATTATAAAGATTGACATTCCTTTTTCATCATGTTTGCATTATAGTGGTTATGTCTCTCATAATGTTTGATGGATCAACATAAAATCTCTTATTGTTTTCTTAGGTATAGGCAAATTTTATACAATATTCATATCCTCTTATTATTTATCCTCATAATAGTCATTATTTGGGGAAATTTTTACAACCATGAGATTTTATCAACTCTATCGTCTTCTTCATGAAATATAGAAATGTTTAAACTTTGAGAATTATTTCCATATTTTTCTTTAATGGATTATACATAATTAATCAACATAATTTTTTTATACTTTTGTTTAATCGTTTGTGAGCATTAATCTATATTGATTATCCCAAAACACTTCTTTCTTTATTCCATCAGCACACATTCCATAATTTCCCTCTTTGTTCAGGATATAACATTTTATTCCAAAAACTCAAATATATTTTAGAGACGGTTTTTTTATATTTCATGTTATATAGGTTTTCCTCTCCTACCATGGGATTAAAACCATATAGTTTTGATTATACACCACTATACTTAGTAATGCCTTCCACTAGTGGTGCGAGATGGTACTCTTCATGATAAATGTCTTGGAAATATTATTCTCTTACTAATTTTTTCATTTTAAAACTCTATTTTATTTTTTGAGGATACCTCATATTTAGTGTCATGTTTCTTGAGGTACTTTTAAAATCAAATTTTTGTTTATTATATTCCATTATAGGATTGAAAGATCATGATCATGCTTCTACTCTCATTTTCCACTCTCCTTAGATACATCTTCATGAATTCCATTCATTCTTTCTTACACTACGTGAATATAACATAGGATATTCTATTATAATCATATAAAATAGAATTAAATTCCTCTCTCTATATATGTTAGGTTCCTTTATTGTTATGAAAATGTATTTGTGAACCATATCAATGAGATTAGAAACCCTTGTAAGAACCCAGTTTTTCTTTCAGCTATAGATCATTTCAATTTATACTTAAATCTCATGTAAAATTATATTTTCTCTTATAAACCGAGGATAGGCTTTGATTCGGGTGAGTTGTTTTAGAAAGAAGAAGGAAAGAGGGTTAAAGTCAAGCTGTAGGCCAATTACATGACGTGTAATTGGATTACATGGTGTGTAATAATGTCATGATGTGTAATTACATGGACTTTACCTTTCATGTATTGTAAATGTGTTTTTAGGATGGAAGACCATTGAGAATTACATGACATGAAAAGAATTTACTTATCATGTAAATTCTCGAATTCAATTTTTAAAATAAGAGGAAGGGCTTCATTTTTTAAATAGACCCTCACCCATCCCCTATCTCTCTCAAATAGGAGTCCCCATGGAGCCCTAACCTAGAATATACTCATGTTTCACAATCTGAACTCCATTTACAGATCCTTCTATCATGTTGGAACTGCACCTGTAATTGTTTCAGTACTTAGGATCGTTTGTTTGTTCTTCATCCTATCAGTTTTGCTATTTTGGTATAGGATATTAAATCCTATTTTTCAAGGGGTTGATCTATTCTTTAGATTTATTCTAATCAAGTCCAAACTAAATGATGATGCTAAATAAAAACTATATTGTAGGCCTAAGGTAGTTTTTTTATGACACATACCTCAAATTTTCCCCATTTTATAAATTTTTTTCATTATGCCCGATACAAATTTCACAAGCCATTTCCTATTAAATTCATATACCATGATTATATTTATTAGGCTGGTATTATAAGACCCTTATCATATATAATCATTACATGTTTAGAGGTTATAACCTCAACACTGACCACCCCATGTAGTATTATTCCTTATTTATTTCTTTAGTGGTTTGTTGTGACTATTTTCACCACCGTTTGGGTGTGTTATAACTTGGCCTCAATAAAGGTAAGTTCTTAATTTAATGAATGAATTTTTAATGGCTACTGCATTATAGTATCACTTAACCCTTCTAAAGAAAGTGTTTTAATATAATAAATGAAACTCAATTGTTAAATGGAAAGTATATGTATAGACGTCACTTGTCCTAGATTATTATAATTTAATTGCATAAGGTTAAATTTCATTATCCCCCCTTGTCATTATTATAAAAGGTAAAGTAATGAACCAAATAAATTAATATGGAGTTAAATTAAAAAATGGTTTCATGTCCTATTTATTTTTTACACTTAGTATGGTAGGTAATGGAATGAACCAATTGAATTATTAAAGAGGCATGAGTATTACATAGCCTTAAATAAATAATGATTAATGCATAAGGTGCCTATTGTATATGAACCTTTTCATATATATAGGATTGGTCATACTTGAACCATCCTTGTATTCCTTAGTTAATGCCTTTACCACATAAAGGAAACCATTCTGATTCAAGGAGCTAGTTTCCAAGGGAGATACCCACCTTGAAAAATGGTCCTTGTCTACTATAGCATGCCTAGTATGAAAATGTATAACCCCTTAAATATCTTATATATATTATGATTCCTTAGATACACTCCTTGGATCCAACTTGATATCTTCGTACATGTGGATCCATGGATTCACCCCATTTGGACCAATCATGATTAGCTCATTTTAACTTAGAAAATATCCTTATACTTGGTTTGATTCATTTATAGTGGAATGTCTTGGTTGATGCCCCTTAGATTACACTCAGACCCCTTATTTCTATGTTGCATGTTATTACTAAGTTAGATTGACCCCTGAGGTCAAGGTTTCCTTGGTAGTTACCTTATATCCTCTTTTACTATTATCATCATCATAGGATTCCTTGGTTATTACTTTGGATCCTATAAATTATTATCATCATTATAGATAGCCTTGTAACACCTTGGATCCTTTATTACTTTTATCATGACACAAAACCAGTGTAGTTAAAACCTCACATTAATTATCTATATAAACTAAACATAAATTAATTAATTAAATGGTCTCAGGTTTAGATACATTACTATGTAAGTCTGAAGCATATATGAGTTATTAATTTCGAATTAATTAATATTTATATATACCTATACATGGTTTTAGTTTATATTCATAGACTAGAATGTATATATGTTGTTGGGGGTGGACTATTGAGATTTATTACACACCCTATCCAAACTTACATTTATACCTATGAATATTATGTATATGTAGCAATTCATAAAAGGAATTTTCCCACTTTGGACTCCTGATCTTGATTTCTTTCATTAGGACGCAGCTTTGTAGAAGATGATCAGGCTAATGCTAAGGATGTTGGATATTTTTCCACTTAATTATGATTCTTTTGTATATAATGTATTGTCTATTACTTTGTATCCATGTTTTCCTAATTTATAGAGACATGACATACATTATCATCATCTTTTGTATATGAATCAGTTTCCAGCTTTTGATTATTATATTCAGCTAGGATGTTATTCTTATTTTTTATTCTCATCTATTAATACACTACTTATGAAAATTATCCGTTATTACTTATCAATTTTAATCCACTCTAGTTACGAGGGCATAGTCTCCCCAAGGACACGCCCAAGGCCCTCGCTAATTTTTAGAAGCCTCTGGCATATGGGGAGGCGCGCTTGAGGCCATGTGGCCAACCAAGATCATGGAACCTTTGAATGGTACCCGAGTCTGGTACGTCTCAAAGTTGTATCATAGGGGGTTCTATTTTCTTATTTTAATATTTATAGACAATATATTAGAGATTAGGAATTCTTTTTAACTTATTTATAAGTTTTTTTGGGCATATCTAACCCATGTTCAGGGTAAATTCCAAGTTTCCTAAAATAATAATTGTTGTTTTGTATTCTTCCAATTACAATCAATAAACATTCACCATTGGGTGATGCACATTCTATTTGATGGTTTTTATTATTATTGTTGTTAATATTATTGTATAGGATTACATTTTATCCTTTTCATGATTAAATAAGGGAAAGTAAGAATCAATCATGCATCATTATAGTCACCTATAATTCACATTCCATGCATATTCCATGCACTATAGGTGAATTTCACTACTTTCATTTTCTAGTATTGCCTATAATTGTGGTGTGATCCATGCTTGATATATATTCTTGTGCTTATAACATCTTTTATAGGGTAATGTAATTAATTATTTTAAGTGTTAGAATCAATATAAATATTTTTTTCTTGTATAGGTTAATGTTTGAATCTTAAATAGTGGGTTTCTACTAATTTCAGTTATGTACCTCGTGATACATGAGCTTCTCTTTGGATATAATTATGTGATTTATAATTTCAATTCATGAGGTGTATGGGACCTTGTCGATTGGAATAAGTAGTTTACCAAGTTGATTCATTGTATATTACCCATTACATTCTAAGACTAATTGTAGACCGGGTTAAAAAAAATTAAATGGGTTTCGATTTTAGTGATAAGGTGCATGGGCCCTTATTCATTGGGAATGGTGATATATTTTATTACAACCGTGATATGTATTTAACAAAATGAATACTTCAAAACTAAATCTTGGCTTATAAATATGAAATGGTTTCAAGTAAATGAAGAGGTAAAGTGTGATTAATCTTTCACCTATTGGAACCCCTATAAATTAAATTCAAACACCTACCAAAATCTGGCCTCCTAAGTAGGTAGTTGGGTTAGTATACCTTGGGTATTGGGGCCTTCTTATTATGTTCTTCTTCCTCTAGTGCTCCTATCTACTTCGAATATTTTTCTGATGTGTGTGCTTATAATATCTAGAGATATTCCACCATGAAGTCCAAATGTCATGCAACAATAGGGTGGAAACGACCATACTCTAAAGATGGTGGGCTCTGAACTACCTGTATTACCACCAAGTGTGACACTTTTGGAATCACCTATTATATATGATCTTGTCATTGATGATCATCTTCGTAAGAGTATCCTACATCTGATGCAGTCTTTCTAGTTTTCTCTATGACTTGCATTAACTATGGTTGATCTAACTCATAAGTTCCAATAGAAGCATCCTATCACCATTTCAGGGGATGGAGGTCTACATGTTGTAGTGTTTTTCCTAGATTCCACCTTATCGATCTTTTATAATCTATAGAAGCCTCCAAATAAAAGGGTCAATATTTCCACCCATATGCTACGTGATTTGTCCATGTGCTAGTGGAATGTGATTACCCAGGACATTCATCATCAGGTCATGGTTTGGGATGATCTTTATACATCCTTATAAGACTAAATTTTTCCTTAGATTCTAATAGCTGACCAAACCAAATATTTCATGCGCCTGGAGAAGGGTGTTATGTCAGTTATGGACTATTCAGCATTCCTTACTAATTTGCAACACTTTTCACCACTTTTATCCAGTGATGAGATATCGTGGGCTAAAACCTTTGAGGATGGGCTCAAGTATTACATTTTTACTCATGAATGTATTTCACCTGCCTAAATTTTTTGAGATTGTAAATCAAGATCTTATCATTGAGTGCAGCCTGAGGGAAGGTGACAATTTCTCAGGGGAAAAGGTTCAACGTCGAGTCATGGTATTAACTATTCCAGTAGTAGTAAGTGTACCCTTGAGTTTTCTCATTAGAGTAGTGGAAGACAAAGTATCTACATTAGAATCTTTGTTACATTCTATCAGAGTTAATGGAAGGGTAATTTTAAGCCTCTCTGAGATATAGACCCTCTTCAGTGTTGTGCTTGTAGTCGTATGGGGAATCCTCAGAGATTATGTCATAACTTTCCATATGCTTCCAGAGGAAGGGTATTCTTACTAGAAAAACTTTTAGGGATAGGATATTTTACACCACTTTAGGCATTGAATTTGAGTTACCCTAGAAATGCTGGACAAGGAGGAGGTCATGGCCATTATATCCAGACTTTGGATTATAAGCACCATCAGAGCGAACCTACTCAGAGTAGAATAGATATGAAACATAGCCATGGATTAGGCCAAATACATGCATTATAGCCAATACCCAAGGATCAGAGTGTAGGCTCACCTACAATATGAGTTACTATTCTTGTATCCTCTACTATAGTACCTACTTTATTTGATATAGGTGTTTCACACTCCTTTATCTTATTACCAGTCGTGGAAATTATTAGGCTATAAATTCATTATTAATAAGTTTTTATGACCCTAGATACAAAATTGGGAGTATAGTTAGAAGGTATACATCAATTTCAGGACTACTCTATTAAGGTAAGAAATTATCCCTTCTTATGGGCCTCTTTTTTCTTGATATGATGGGATTCAATTTCATTCTCAGGATGGATTGGGTAGTTCAATATCATTCCCATATAGTACTCTATTAACGAAGGGTTTCGTTTATATCCAGATAGGGAATAAATTATCTCCACATAGGTAATTGTAATGTCCAGGTCAGTATAGCAAGACTATAGAATCATTATCTAGGTTGAGTGACTATCCAAATTTCTAGTTTATTCATAGAGGATAAGGAAATACATCTAACATATTTAACTCCTATAGTATATTATTTCATGTATTTATTTCCCAAAGGATTTTATAGCTTACCTCCAGAGATAGGGGTAGAGTTTACGATCGATCTTGTTCCAAGATTAGCTCCAGTGTCCATTCCTCCATGTAGGATAGAACATACTAAGCTATAAGATCTCAAGATATAGTTAGAGTATCTAGAGTCAAAATGTTTTATATGACCAATTACTTATTCTTGGGGTTCACCTGTGATTTTCACCTATAAGGATAATGGGACCCTTCACTTATGTGTCGATTAATGACCAGTGAAATAGATTATAGTCAAGAACTAGTATCCACCGTCTTCAATATATGATCTCTTTGACTAGCTCCGAGGAGCTAGGGTATTCTCGCAGATCGACTTGAGATTAGGTTATGATCAGGTGCAAGTTAGTCCTTCAGACATACCACATATGGATTCTCATAGAAGGTGTAGTCTTTATCAGTATCTCATTATGTTATTCATTCTTATAAACTCACCCACCATTTTCATGAATATGATGAATAGGGTTTTCCACCCCTATATGTATTTCTTTTTCATGGTCTTTTTGGAAAAAATCTTGGTGTATTCTCATACTCATAGTGACAATGATAAGAACCATGAGATCATTTTTAATACATTGAGAGAGCATTAGATTTATTCCAATATTACTAAGTTCCACTTCCCGATAAATAAATTTCAGTTATTAGTTCATATTATCTCAAAATCAATAGTATTTTTATCCTAGAGAAGGTATTTTCATGTTTTGTTAAGAGTAGACCAAGAAAATTTTTGATATACATAGTTTCTTAGGGGATAGCTGAATATTATAGTCATTTCATACAGGAATTTTTGTTCCTTGATTCAGCTTTTACTGGTCTTAAAAATAAGGGTATGAGGTTCTTGTTTCCATAAGCTTACAAGAAATCCTTTCAGAAGTTAAAAGGAAGGATTATTTTGGCAATGATTTTGATTCATTCAGAGCCTAGAAGAGGATATAAATTATTTTGTGATGCATCAGGAATTGTCATAGGTGTAGTGTTGATATAGGAATAGAGATTTTTTTCATACATATCATGTAAATTAAGGCCTCATGAGAGGAATTACCCAACACACGACATGAATCTAGCAGCATTTTTTCATGCCTTATGATGCTGGAGACAATATATAATGGGTGATCTCTTTATGGTGTATATGGAAAATAAGAGCCTCAAACATATCCTTAAAAATAATGAATTGAATATCAGATAGTGACGATGGGTTTAATACCTTCATTCCTTTTACTTTGAGCTTTCCTATACACATGGAAAAGGAAACATGGTAGCGAATGTACTTACTCAGAAAACTTAGGCACAGGTCGTAGTGGAAGCAATTGATGGATGGAAATTGATGGCCCAATTTTCGAAGATACACATGGAGTTTCATGAGATAAATTTCCATTCTTGTCTTATAGCCTAGAGAGTTACCTCTATACTCTTTGATTGGGTGATGAGCAGGCATTCTTCAGATCCTAAGAGGTTAGTTCTCCATGAGAGTATTTCTAGTGAGTACCCACCTTCAGATTGGTCTGTTGATAGAGATGACATTCAATATATACATGGTCATTTGTGAGTTTCTACAGATATGAGAGAGGAATTCATTCAAGATTCTGATGACTATACATTGGAAGTACATCTTGGAATCTCCATGATATATCGACATATGTGATGCTAGTATTGGTATCTTGGGACAAAATGTTAGATAGCATGTTTTATCACTAGTTTCTCCACCTATTAGCAGGTGAAAATGGAGGACCAGTGACCTGTTTTTTTATTTCAGTCACTTCCAATAGAGGAATGGAAATGGGAGGATGTTGTTATAAATTTCTTTATCATATTAATGAGGTTACCTCAAGTTAGTGATGCAGTTTGGGTATTCATGGATTGACTAATGAAATTATCCCATTTCCTTCCAATCTGGGAGACTTTCTCAGTTTATGAGCTTGGAAGACTATATATCTATCAGATCATATGGCTAAAACGGATCCCTTATACTATCATTTCTGAGAGGGAGGCTGATTTTTCATCAATTTTATGGAATGGGTCGCAAATAGTTATGGGTACATAGGTGCTTCGGAGAAAATCCTTTCACCCTTAGATCAATGGATAATCAGGATGGATGATACAGGTGTTAGAGAACACACTATGAGAATGTGTCCATGATTTAAGTGGTTATTAGAAGAATAATATTCCTCTCATAGAGTTCACCTATAATAATATATTTCTCGTGATGATTCATATGGCCCCCTATGATGCCTTGTATAATAGTACATGTCATCCAACCCTATGCTACTGAGAGGTAGGAGAGGTAGTGCTACTAAGTCATCATATCAAGAAGGAAACTTCAGAGCCAATTCAGTTAATCAAAAATCATATGTCAACTTTTCAATCTATATATAAATATTATGTCAATAATATTTTAATATCTCTATGGTTCATGTTTGGGGATCATCTTTTCATATGGTATCGCCAGGCTTGAGCATATATGGATATGGAAAAAAGGGAAGTTGTCGCCTCATTATGTTAGTCTATTAGAGATTTCGGAGAGAGTCGGGGTGATAGACTATTTGATTTTATTATCTCAAAGATACCATGATATACACGGCATCTTCCATTATTCATATATTCACCATTACCATGTCGACCCATCTCATACTTTTGATCCCTAGGAGGTTTAATTAGATGTCGATACTTCATTTGAGGAATATCCTATATGCATCATTGACCAGAGCATAAAGGATCTTTGAGGCTAGTCTTCCCCTTTAGTATGAGTTTTATGGAAGTATAGTAGGGTATATAATGATACTTGAGAGTAAGAGGCCAACATAAGTGATATATGGTCAAAGTTGTTCTTTGAAATCATTCTACTACCCTTGGAAGGTGAACTTGAGGACGAGTTTCTTTAAGCGGGGAAAATTATAAGAACCTAATTTTTCTTTTAGGCAAGGATCCTTTCAATTTATACTTAAATATCTTATAAAATTATCTTTTCTAATTATACCTTGAGGCTAAGAACATTTTCCAATTGGGTTGTTTTGGAAAGAATATGTTAGGAGGGCTAAAGGCATGCTACATGCCAATTACACAATATGTAATTAGATTACATAGTGTGTCATTAGATTACACAGCGTGTAATCAATTCATGATGAGTAATTTTCTATCCATGAACTTTCACATTGTGTAAATAGTTTTTCTAGGATGGAAGACCATGAGCATTACATGACATATAAAACATTTACACACCATGTAAATTAATGACTTCAGTTTTTGGACAGAACCTCACCCCTCCCCTCTCTATTGTTCATGATCCCCCATGGCTCCATAAGCTATGTTATACTCTTGCTTCACCATCTAATCTTAGTTTCCATATTAATCTATCACTTTGGAAGTGTTCTGGTATTTTCCAAAGTCCTTAGGCCCATTTCATTGTTCTTCAACCTATTGGATGCACTATTTTGGTTTAGGCTCTTATACCCTATTTTTTAGGGTGTTGATCCATTATTTATATTTTTTCTAATCCAAGAGAAACTAAAGGTTTATACTAGATTATGATAGAACTATAGGACTAAGGTAAGTGGTAAATAAATCATCCCTTAAAGTCTCACTATTTCATAAACTATTGTCGTTTTTCCGCACGTCGATTTCATTGGGCATTGCCTATTAAATTCATATTCCATAATTATAGTTTTTAGAATGGTATTCTCAGACCTTTTTAATATATAATTATTCATTATTGGAGGTTTTAACCATAACTTCGACCACCCTAGGTAAGGTGTTTCTGATTTTATTATTTTTTAGGTTTGTTGTGACTATATTTACCACAGTTTGGGTGTGCTATGACTTGGAATTAAAAAATATAAGTATTTTAATTAAAATAATTAATTTTCACCACCAAACATTTTTTTAATTTTAAAAATACAATCACTTTATGGTTAAGTGAGAACCTAACAAAAAAGAACAACAAGAAAGGTAGCATGCCCAAGGGGATCCACCATTGAAGGGATAAGCCAGAACATACCCAAAACACCCAAAAACACTATATCATATGGTGTTGGGCTACACACTCGTTCTGATACCTACCTACATAGTGGTCATGACACACATCCCATCACTACTTCTCATGATTGTGCACTAACTCCCACACAAAATCTAGGAACAGTGTTGGATAAGATCTCTGGAACACCACCTTTACCAAGAACAAGGAAAAAAACACCATAGAAAATGTCGTCGAAACCACCAACGCATTGGGAGAAACACTAACATCTCCCATGCCCCGCATCGGGATAAACCAAGCATCCAAGAGTAGAACCTCCATCATTGAGACTACCAGAACCATCCCATATTTCTAAATAGACCTTCAAACCTAACAAAAATGGGATTGTGTGCTGAGGGAAAAGGAAAAAAGATCATAGGAGGATTTTTTATGGGTGGAACCAAACCTAAGAAAGAAAAACAAGAGACACGCAAGTCCAGACAATGACAAATAAAGGGAATGAACAAACCAAAAGGATAAAACCCACTAAGGAGAACCGTTGAAGGAGGTGGATTGTGAAAATGGGTTCATCGATAGGGGTCTTAACATGGAACCAGGGGACCATGAACTGGGATGATGAGTTGCATGTGTGCCCATTTCTCAACCCAAGGAAGGCGACGAACATCACCATGGAATGAACCTAAAATAAAAAAGAAACACCATAGAACATATCGTAAGGATCAAGAGGAGGAATAGAAAGGGAACTCCACTAGCTAAGATCATTCTTGAGGTTGTTATCTGTGACCGTGTAATGACTCATGAAGAAGACAACGGCCCTTCTATGATCTGACTCCAATGAACACAACCGATTGAGGACCCAACGATAGCCACCAATCTCACTTGGGACCCCATCCATAGAGCGCTCAAAAAAAGTTTCTAAAATTTCTTGTCATCTAGGAGGATTAGTCAAAGAGGGATAGGGGAGTCGATCTGTGAACCAAATCCATCACTGCTAAGAAGAAGGAAATCCATAGAGGGAGAGAATAAGATAAAAACTCCTATTACGAGCCCATATGAATGAACAAATTGTTGACTATTATGTTATAGTATAAATTGATCCCTCTAAGGTAAGTGTTTTAATATAATAAATGACAATAAATTATTAAATGGAAAGTATATATATATATAAAATGGTCTTTTTGGTTATAATTTAATTGCATAAGGTTTCATGTCCTTAGTCCACCTTTTCATTATTATTAAAGGTAGATGATTTAACCTAATAAATGAATGTGTAATTAAAGTAATAAATGTTTTCATGTCGTATTTATCCTTACAACTTTGTATGGAATGTAATGGAATGAATCGTTGACTTATTAAAGGGTTTTGATTATTACATGGAATTAAATGAATAAGGATTAATGTTTAAGGTGCCTATTGCATATAAACATGTACATCTTTATTGGATTGGTCAGACATGATCTAGCCTTGGATTCTTGAGGGAATTCCTTGATCACTCAGAGGATGTTATTATGATTCTAGGAGATGGTTTCCAAGGGAGATACCCACCTTGGAACATGGTTCTTATCTATTAGATGATGCTTGGGATGATTTCATAGGATCCCTACACTATCTTTCAGATATTATAATGCCTCAGATACACTCATTGGATCCAACTTGATGTCTTTGGACACATGGAACCATGGATTTACCCCATTGGTCCTATTCATTCTTAGACCATTTTACCTTGGATGAGATCATTGGACTCGGTTAGAATCATTCGTAGTGGAATACCTTGGGTGATACCCCTTTTATTACAATCAGACCCCTTATATCCAGGTTTTATGTTATTAATGTTGTCTTGAACCCTGAGGTCAAGAATATATTTGTTATTACCTTGAATCCCCTTTTACTATTATCATCATCATAGGATTACTTGGTTATTACTTTGGATCCTCTTAATTATTATCATTATTATAGGATTCCTTGTTATACCCTGGATCATTTATTACTATTATCATGATACAATTTTATTTTTGTTTACACCTTATGTGAATTATCAATATAAAATGAACTTCAATGAATTAGTTAAATTGTATAATGTCTAGATATATTGCCAGTTGAGGATAAATAGGGTATGAGTTATTTATTTGGTAATTATTTCAATTTATATATACTTCCACATTGTTTCATTTTATATTCACATACTGGATTGTATAGACACCATTGGTGGTAGCCTATTGAGATTTATCTCACATCTAGCCTTACATAGGTACCTAGGAAAATTATGTATATGTAGGTGTTGATAATGGGAAGCATCCCCCTTTGGACACTTGATCTTGATTGTTGTCCTTAGGATGGATCTTGGTAGTGGATGACTAAGAGAGGGTTGGTATGCTCTATAGTTTTTGGATTCTTTTTTATTATTTTGTATAGCATGTATTTCTTACTTCTTCATATCCATGTTTTCCTTATTTATAGATATGTGACATACATTATCATTAATTTTATTTATGATTCAGTTTCAAAATTTTGATTATTATATTTACATTAGATGTTACTCATATTTCCATTTCACATCTATTATTACACTTCTTATATTATTTATTTATTCTTACTTATCCAATATGCTCCACTTTCGTTATGAGTGCATAGTCCCCAAAGTACACACCCTTGGCCCTCACTAATAGTCAGAATCCTCTAGTGTATGGGGAGGCAGACTTGAGGCCATGTGGCCAATCGGGCTCAGGGAACATCTGAGTGGAACCCAGGTTCAGTACAACAGAACCCGTGTACTCTTCTACTGATATGAATTTCAATCCATATTTACTCATAAAAATGGATCAAATTTCTTTTCATGACCCCACTAAATATTTTCAATATCCAACACATATTTTAGATTTTATATGTTCTCCATGGTTTCATGGTGAATGTGGTCAATTATTTGATGCCGAAAGTTCTTTTCCTCTTGAAACGTTAGGATATAATTCTTATCACCTGTTAAATTTTTATATTTTATCCAACATTTTATGAGTGAGTTTTTTGAAATTTACTTTGATTAAGTAGGCATTTAATTAAATGTAACGTCAATTCCAAATTCATTTAGTTGACTCGCACTCAAAAGGTTATACCAAAATCTATCCACATCGAAAACTTTTTTCTTCTTCAGATAATCACATGTTAATCATGCATTTATGCACCCTAAATATTCAAATATCCATCATTTAAAAAATGCACAATTCTATTTGTAATGCCCCGACCCTAGTTGCCTAGAGTCGGTGCATTATTACATAACATTGGCATGATCACAAGAAAGATCAAATCTCGAAAGACCGATTGGTTTAGTAGCCTTGGAAACACTAGATATATTCATAAGTTTTACATTACATCATAAAATGAAAAACTACTACAACAACATAATGTTTCCACAGTCCACACTATAATCCCCTCATAATATCCCTGCAGGTCATTCATAATTTACTTCTTCACTTCCTGGGAAAAATAAAACATAGAAAAGGGGTGAGCTCAAATGCCCAGTAAGGATAACAATATAGCGGAAACTTTCATAAATAAGAATAAACATTTAAGGCAATGTATAACTAAAACAAAAGCCTTTTAAACTTGAACTTTTAACATAGTATGGCATAAATAAAATTAGATAATGCCATTTACTTATTCACATGGATATTCTACTAATCGAATAATCACATGAAAAATCAATAACCACTTTCATAATGTTGGAATGCATAATGCTAAACTTTAATTACTTTTCAAGGCCTCGTCCCAAGACATTGGGGCTAACTGTAACCGGAACCCAACCCGGAGTGCCTCTAATAACCGGACACCAACCCGGAGTGCCTCTAATAACCGGACACCAACCCGGAGTGCCTCTAATAACCGGACACCAACCTGGAGGGCTTAATTTTACCAGTCCCTAACCTGGAGGGCTTACTTTTACCAGTCCCCAACCTGGAGGGCTTACTTTAACCAGTCCCCAACCTGGAACATACTTGTCCAACACATTCATATGAAGTAAAGATTGAAATATAACATAAACATTCTTATTGGAACTAGCATACGAAATGTCAATACTTTCACCATAAACTATGAATGGTATAAAAATAGCACATCCACAGTCAAACATATCACAAAACCTTCAAAACAATATAGAAGTTTTGTATCATAATAAATCAACTTCAAATAATCTTAAAACCCATCAAAGGATGTTGACATAGATGAAATCAAAATTCTTTTTAAAGAAATATCTCCTTTTATTTTGAAATCATTTAAGATCCATATAAAATCAAACATTTTCTTTGAAAATAATCTTATAAGCTTTTAAGGGAAGCTTTGATGATTTTATAACGGCGGAAAATAACCGCACCCTCCGTATAAGTTAAAAAAATATTCTTATCTTAATTCTGTCGAAAAGGTTAAAAAGCACCTTGTTTGGAAAACGACGGAAAGATTCCCTTATAAACCTCTTATAAAAAGTCAAACAAGGGTATAAATGACTTTAACCCATATTCTTTTAAATATTAAAAATGTTTTGAAATACATTTTGAAGAAACATGGATGTTGATGATAAAGAGATCCCAGTAGATTATTACGTATAAACAACCTCGGATAATGAAGAGATTGTGAAATAACCCTTACCAGTTTGGTAACTTATGAAACATACAACCCATGAAATAGGTATCATACAATGAATATGTAAGTACACATAAATTAGAGTGTATTACACAAAGAATATAATTATGGGCAGTACATACACCACACAAAAGGTAATGGTGGCAATATGGCATGAATCTCACGGGAATAAGGAGTGAGATGAAAACCCCTTACCACGTTAATCAACTGAGTCGTATGGCCAAAAGTTAATAACCACCAAATTATTTACAGAATAACATGAATATGATAATATATATCAAATTCCAGTACACAATACACCACTTTCAATAATTTAGTGGCGAATAATGGAAATCTCACGGAATTGAATGTGAGATAAGAAAATCCCTTACCTTGTACTTTTCCTTGGTTGGGGTAGGTTAACCTCCTGTATAATGGTGAAATAATTGTTATTAAATTATACAAGAATCATATACATTAATATGATATCATATATGTTCTTTTAACATTGCTTTATTAATAATATCTTAGTATTATCGTCGTTTCGGGTGATAATCGATTCGTTCTTCTTAAATGTTTGGTTACGTAAGACATGTTTGTAATGGATATATTATATCTTATTCATAATCAGAATGATATTAACATTATTTTTAACCCTAAAATGAGAATAATACTTGAATGGATACGATGGAGGATGGATCTCACCGCGTTCGTGGAGACGGTAGTCCGTACGTACGCACGAACGCTACTTCCATTTAATTTTTATTTTAAAAGAATTGAATCCAAATGATACATAGGTATATTACTATTCCAGTATAATATAATATTTTATATATGTTACTTAAGTTCATTAACACCATCCTTTATACGTTCCATGTGTGGTATGAACGAGTCATATCATTTTAAGGGGGCGGTAGTCCGCACTTCCTCAAATGAAATTATCGTATGTATATACAACATGAAACGAATAATGGTATGAAATAAAATGGAATTACAGAAGCTTATATATAAAATATATATCATTAATATCATATTTAATTATAGTTCCATCATAATGTCCACCATGAGAGGCGGTAAGATGTATTTGAACAATCATCGTTTCGTGAGGCGTTAGTTTTCCATCCACAGAAACATTATGTTCATCATCCATTAGATGGAGTTGTGTGTATGTGTAGTTTGAATCCTTCTTATAACAACATCCTAGTATATTTAGGATACTGGTGTTGTTACAAAAGAAAGGAAATAAAAAGAGTTTGGGGGTTGGAGAAGCAAAATAAATGAAAATAATTTAAGAGAAATCGTTACCTTTAATTTAGGTAACTCACTTTGGTTGGAACCAAAGGACTTCTTGAAATGCTTTCTGCCTAAGGGGAAGCTTCAAGGAGGAGGAGAGGTATGTGGGGAGCTTAGTTGGGCAGAGTTTTGACGAGCCAAGTGGCTTGAGAGGTGTGAGTAATGAGTAGAAGTGGTCTCCTTTTATAAGGGAGAAGAGGGGCTCTTTAGGAAAGAGTGAAAGTATTACTTTATAATATAATTATATTCGGTTTATAATGGTCCAAAAATAATTGAGGTAGAAGATAAGATGACTCATATTCTAAATAACATCAACCAATAAGAATTGGACAGGTTTTAGATAATATTTTAATCATTATAATCTTATTTATTTAAATGATTTATTAATGAGGTAAACATTTCATCATTATTGTGTCATTAATAATTTAAATTATTCGATGTCTAAAAATTATAAATAAAATATATTTATGTAGGAAATCTTTTTAGCTTTCTAATGAATATTTATAATCGAAAATCCAACATGTATAACCCTAGGTAAAAATTGTTCTTCTAAAAGATGTAAGCTTATGCCATTTTTATTTTTATTTTAACTTTATTAATATAAAGTGTCCCTACCACATACAAGTGGATCCAAGGGGTCCTCAAATTGACCCAAGGATGCTCATGGTCGGGTATGTGTCCACCAATAAGGTTATGACACGTTTTAGGTTAATTTTGTATTATTATAATATTATTTTTTAACCCTTATTTACCGGATTTACCCTTAACCATGGTAAACAAAATATTTACCACAGTAATTATTCAAAATGTCTAAAAATAAAAGTTACCTGTTTACACAATTTGGAAATCCTGATTCCAAATATGGAATCTATTTTTCTAAATTCAAAACACAGAAGTGGCAGAAATTAATTTAAAATTAATTCCTGCTGTCAAAACAAAAAGCGTGTTTTTAAGAGGTAATAACTATCAAAAGATTGACACTTGTTTATGTTTGGTTTAATTGTAAAATTATGTACAATGACCAACATTATATTAAATGGTAAAAATATATTCTAAATATACTTTAAAACTACTAAAATTCATAATTTATCACTATTAATTATTTTTATTAAAAAAGTTGTTTTTAATTAAAATTTAGTAATTTTCACTATTCATGAAAATATGAAAGTTATCCGAAAAGTACCAAAATTTCACCTTAGGCTAAATTCGATATTCCGAATCCAAAAATGAAGTCCATTTTAAAATATAAAATATATATAATTTCAAAATTTAGGTATTACTATTCATAATGGCTAGTTTGATTGGTTGTGGCGTGTGTTAAAACTCAAGGTTGCGTACAACACACGCTACTATTTTATTCAAAGGAAAGCGTACCGTAGAAGCTTGGGATGTTTCATTTTAAATTTTTTTTGATGTCCCAATTTATTCAGATAGTTTAAAATATTTTATTTAAAAAGGTTTCACTATTAAAGTTGATAAAAGTGCAATACTGAAAATGAATCTGTTCTTGCATTATGACTAAGAAACTCATAATAGGGATTCTAAAATTATAAGGATTATATAAAGTTCAAAATGTTGTTAATAATATTCATGACCTCTTTTAATGGCTTTTTTTTTGTACGTCATGGTGTGATTGAACTCGGTGTTGCGTGTAGTGCAAGTTATTGAATTATTTTTAAGAAATAACACACTATGAAATCCTGGGGTGTTACATTCTCCCCTCCTTCAATAAATTGCGTCCTCGCAATTTGAAATTGTTCTTCAAAAATAAAAGGTTGAAAATAGAAAATATCTTTGTGGGAAAACCCACATCGGAAATTAGGTTACTAAAATTTAGTCTTAATATGAGGAAAAGAGAAATGAAAGAGTCACCACCAAATTATGATCTCGATTAGGAGAACATTGGTGGCAATTAGAGACATATAATTGGAGGAAAAACGTAAATATTTATAGGTAGTGATTGAGATCATCAATCACAAACAAGTGTATAATTGAGGTCCTTAAATTCATCAATCTATGATAATTTGAAATACCATCGGTTCAACAAAACATTGGGTATTAGGATAACACATTTTTGACGTTTCAAAATATCTTAGTTGAAATCCCACATCGAAAAATGAATTAATGAGGCCTCTATTTAAAATAAAGAGTCGAACGTATGAAGATTACCGAAAATAACACATTCTAGGGTTCCATGTAGGAAAATATGGATATGGAAGAAAAATCTAACCATCAATTATCTGATGGAGAGTGGTAGAGAACATGGCTATGAAAAGGCCAACAATCCCAAAGCCATTATTTAGTGATGATTTAAGGTATCATCTAGGAAAACATTTTTTTTATAAGTTTCTTTTCTTAATGTTGAGGAATTTATTTATGAGATTGGCTAAGATCATAAGGAGATATACTTACTTTATAATTAGTGTTTTATCCATTAATAAATTTCTACCACAAACTCATCTTTCACTCTAAAAGATAATAGAATGTAAAAAAAAATCTATTTACACTATTCGTATAGGGTTCCAA
The DNA here is from genome assembly GCA_963277665.1 of Viscum album. NCBI lineage: Eukaryota > Viridiplantae > Streptophyta > Magnoliopsida > Santalales > Viscaceae > Viscum > Viscum album. The sequence goes on from OY728143.1 coordinate 519,746,622, forward strand.
AATAAACGAATTTATAATTCATCTACATGATCTTTTAATAAAAACTACATTATTTAATCTAGGACATCTCATGGGCCAGTGGTAGGTGATACACCCTTGTCGCCCTTCGGTTGCGGGTTAAAGTCTCGCAGCCTTGCCGGACGCGACGGGTTGCCGCCCGACCTTCGGGTTGTCCTTTTATGGCAATCCAAAATTATCCAAACTAGAACTATCCAAAATACTTCTGTCCAAACTCACAGTCTAACATTTATAAGGAAGGTAAACATAATATAGATCCTTTTTACCCCGTAATAGCATATGAATACCTTCATCATGTATTACCATATTCCTTATTGATTACATTCATGCTCCCTTATTCCATATAGAATGCTGGATATACTTCATTAATCCAAAAATGTTTTAAACCCCAACAATGATGGAATATACAAATCATTAATCAGTTCCAGGGTAGTCAAGAATATCCAATATAATTAATTCAAAACAATCACATATTATTCCAAAATCACTACCTCAGTATCAGAACTATATTATGATTTATCATTCTCTCAACCATATATTTTCCAAAAAGTTATCCTGCTATTGAGTCACTTTTCTTTGTTCCACACAATCTCAAGTCCTTAATGAAATAGTACTGCAGTACAATCCTTATATACTCCATGATTATTGTAACAAGTACATTGTTGATACAACACTCAATTGACATAATCAACATAAGAACTCTAATCATTGCTCTTCATCTGTGGTAGTATCATAACTTGATTATTATCCAATAACATCATTTGCGGCATAGTCTGATGACTGGTACATAGGTTCGCGTAGTGTCCAAACTCCTTGAAAATGAAGCATTGTACATTTAAAACCATTTTCTTACCCTTGCAGTCACGTACTTTGTGCCCTTTTCCTCCACACTTATAACAAACTCCCATTCCTTTCAGGCAAGTTCCAGGGTGTTTCTTTCCACAGTTACCACATATGGGAAAATTCTTCTTTTCCCTTTTCCCTTTATCCATCTTTCTCTCTTCCATCCTTTTCATCTCTTGATTCCCTTCAAAGCCATAGGACTCAGTAAACTCTTTACTTATCTTATCAACACATGATATTATTTCTTCATATGATGATAATACATGGGAGACTATTTCTCTTATAAATTCTAGCTTAAGACCATGAAAGATATGATCCTTCCTTCTCTTTGAATCATGTGTATTTCTGGAGTTCTCATTCCTTCTACTGGGCGCCATTTCTAAACAATGGCATAAACTAGATCAGTTTATGAATCAAAATACATAATCCCATACTTATAAAACACTTAACATAAATAGAACTATTTATGGATATAATCCATAATCATAAAAATGTTTTCTTTGAGGAAGTATATACTCATAAACCCTTCATAATAATTTGTAAAGAAAATGAGAGTTATCCTAAGCATATCCCCCGGGAGTGTCGTAACCAAGAGTGCAGCAAGGCCCGTTGTCGTGCACCAGTTCCCATTCGAGTCTAGCTCAAAGAGGTGTTTTCAGGTTTTACCCCTAGGTACATCTGTGCCAGAGCCGCCTCTACCTGCTCGTATCCAGACAGGGATGTATTGCTCGGAAAACTCACAAAATCTCTACAATACCCAAATTCTAGGAAGTTCTTCTATACTAATCCTCAAAGTTCATCTTAGGTCTACGTGCTCTAATCAGAGTTTATCTAAATCTAGCTTCCAAGGTTTGTACTAAACTTCCTCTGATACCAACTGTAACACCCCGACCCTAGTTGCCTAGAGTCGGTGCATTATTACATAACATTGGCATGATCACAAGAAAGATCAAATCTCGAAAGACCGATTGGTTTAGTAGCCTTGGAAACACTAGATATATTCATAAGTTTTACATTACATCATAAAATGAAAAACTACTACAACAACATAATGTTTCCACAGTCCACACTATAATCCCCTCATAATATCCCTGCTGGTCATTCATAATTTACTTCTTCACTTCCTGGGAAAAATAAAACATAGAAAAGGGGTGAGCTCAAATGCCCAGTAAGGATAACAATATAGCGGAAACTTTCATAAATAAGAATAAACATTTAAGGCAATGTATAACTAAAACAAAAGCCTTTTAAACTTGAACTTTTAACATAGTATGGCATAAATAAAATTAGATAATTCCATTTACTTATTCACATGGATATTCTACTAATCGAATAATCACATGCAAAATCAATAACCACTTTCATAATGTTGGAATGCATAATGATAAACTTTAATTACTTTTCAAGGCCTCTTCCCAAGACCTTGGGGCTAACTGTAACCGGAACCCAACCCGGAGTGCCTCTAATAACCGAACACCAACCCGGAGTTCCTCTAATAACCGGACACCAACCCGGAGGGCTTACTTTTACCAGTCCCTAACCTGGAGGGCTTACTTTTACCAGTCCCCAACCTGGAGGGCTTACTTTAACCAGTCCCCAACCTGGAACATACTTGTCCAACACATTCATATGAAGTAAAGATTGAAATATAACATAAACATTCTTATTGGAACTAGCATACGAAATGTCAATACTTTCACCATAAACTATGAATGGTATAAAAATAGCACATCCACAGTCAAACATATCACAAAACCTTCAAAACAATATAGAAGTTTTGTATCATAATAAATCAACTTCAAATAATCTTAAAACCCATCAAAGGATGTTGACATAGATGAAATCAAAATTCTTTTTAAAGAAATATCTCCTTTTATTTTGAAATCATTTAAGATCCAAATAAAATCAAACATTTTCTTTGAAAATAATCTTATAAGATTTTAAGGGAAGCTTTGACGATTTTATAACGGCGGAAAATAACCGCACCCGCCGTATAAGTTAAAAAACATTCTTATCTTAATTCTGTCGAAAAGGTTAAAAAGCACCTTGTTTGGAAAACGACGGAAAGATTCCCTTATAAACCTCTTATAAAAAGTCAAACAAGGGTATAAATGACTTTAACCCATATTCTTTTAAATATTAAAAATGTTTTGAAATACATTTTGAAGAAACATGGATGTGGATGATAACGAGATCCCAGTAGATTATTACGTATAAACAACCTCGGATAATGAAGAGATTGTGAAATAACCCTTACCAGTTTGGTAACTTATGAAACATACAACCCATGAAAGAGGTATCATACAATGAATATGTAAGTACACATAAATTAGAGTGTATTACACAAAGAATATAATTATGGTCAGTACATACACCACACAAAAGGTAATGGTGGCAATATGGCATGAATCTCACGGGAATAAGGAGTGAGATGAAAACCCCTTACCACGTTAATCAACTGAGTCGTATGGCCAAAAGTTAATAACCACCAAATTATTTACAGAATAACATGAATATGATAATATATATCAAATGCCAGTACACAATACACCACTTTCAATAATTTAGTGGTGAATAATGGAAATCTCACGGAATTGAATGTGAGATAAGAAAATCCCTTACCTTGTACTTTTCCTTGGTTGGGGTAGGTTAACCTCCTGTATAATGGTGAAATAATTGTTATTAAATTATACAAGAATCATATACATTAATATGATATCATATATGTTCTTTTAACATTGCTTTATTAATAATATCTTAGTATTATCGTCGTTTCGGGTGATAATCGATTCGTTCTTCTTAAATGTTTGGTTACGTAAGACATGTTTGTAATGGATAGATTATATCTTATTCATAATCAAAATGATATTAACATTATTTTTAACCCTAAAATGAGAATAATACTTGAATGGATACGATGGAGGATGGATCTCACCGCGTTCGTGGAGACGGTAGTCCGTACGTACGCACGAACGCTACTTCCATTTAATTTTTATTTTAAAAGAATTGAATCCAAATGATACATAGGTATATTACTATTCAAGTATAATATAATATTTTATATATGTTACTTAAGTTCATTAACACCATCCTTTATACGTTCCATGTGTGGTATGAACGAGTCATATCATTTTAAGGGGGCGGTAGTCCGCACTTCCTCAAATGAAATTATCGTATGTATATACAACATGAAACGAATAATGGTATGAAATAAAATGGAATTACAGAAGCTTATATATAAAATATATATCATTAATATCATATTTAATTATAGTGCCATCATAATGGCCACCATGAGAGGCGGTAAGATGTATTTGAACAATCATCGTTTCGTGAGGCGTTAGTTTGCCATCCACAGAAACATTATGTTCATCATCCATTAGATGGAGTTGTGTGTATGTGTAGTTTGAATCCTTCTTATAACAACATCCTTGTATATTGAGGATACTGGTGTTGTTACAAAAGAAAGGAAATAAAAAGATTTTGGGGGTTGGAGAAGCAAAATAAATGAAAATAATTTAAGAGAAATCGTTACCTTTAATTTAGGTAACTCACTTTGGTTGGAACCAAAGGACTTCTTGAAATGCTTTCTGCCTAAGAGGAAGATTCAAGGAGGATGAGAGGGATGTGGGGAGCTTAGTTGGGCAGAGTTTGGACGAGCCAAGTGGCTTGATAGGTGTGAGGAATGATTAGAAGTGGTCTCCTTTTATAAGGGAGAAGAGGGGCTCTTTAGGAAAGAGTGAAAGTATTACTTTATAATATAATTATATTCGGTTTATAATGGTCCAAAAATCATTGAGGTCGAAGATAAGATGAATCATATTCTAAATAACATCAACCAATAAGAATTGGACAGGTTTTAGATAATATTTTAATCATTATAATCTTATTTATTTAAATGATTTATTAATGAGGTAAACATTGCATCATTATTGTGTCATTAACAATTTAAATTATTTGATGTCTAAAAATTATAAATAAAATATCATTATGTAGGAAATCTTTTTAGATTTATAATGAATATTTATAATCGAAAATCCAACATGTATAACCCTATGTAAAAATTGTTCTTCTAAAAGATGTAAGCTTATGCCATTTTTATTTTTATTTTAACTTTATTAATATAAAGTGTCCCTACCACATACAAGTGGATCCAAGGGGTCCTCAAATTGACCCAAGGATGCTCATGGTCGGGTATGTGTCCACCAATAAGGTTAGGACACGTTTTAGGTTAATTTTGTATTATTATAATATTATTTTTTAACCCTTATTTACCGGATTTACCCTTAACCATGGTAAATAAAATATTTACCACAGTAATTATTCAAAATGTCTAAAAATAAAAGTTACCTATTTACACAATTTGGACATCCTGATTCCAAATATGGAATCCATTTTTCTAAATTCAAAACACATAAGTGGTAGAAATTAATTTAAAATTAATTCCCGCTGTCAAAACAAAAAGCGTGTTTTTAAGAGGTAATAACTATCAAAAGATTGACACTTGTTTATGTTTGGTTTAATTGTAAAATTATGTACAATGACAAACATTATATTAAATGGTAAAAATATATTCTAAATATACTTTAAAACTACTAAAATTCATAATTTATCACTATTAATTATTTTGATTAAAAAAGTTGTTTTTAATTAAAATTTAGTAATTTTCACTATTCATCAAAATATGAAAGTTATCCGAAAAGTACCAAAATTTCACCTTAGGCTAAATTCGATATTCCGAATCCAAAAATGAAGTACATTTTAAAATATAAAATATATATAATTTCAAAATTTAGGTATTACTATTCATAACGGCTAGTTTGATTGGTTGTGGCGTGTGTTAAAACTCAAGGTTGCGTACAACACACGCTACTATTTTATTCAAAGGAAAGCGTACCGTAGAAGCTTGGGATGTTTCATTTTAAATTTTTTTTGATGTCCCAATTTATTTAGATAGTTTAAAATATTTTATTTAAAAAGGTTTCAATATTAAAGTTGATAAAAGTGCAATACTGAAAATGAATCTGTTCTTGCATTATGACTAAGAAACTCATAATAGGGATTCTAAAATTATAAGGATTATATAAAGTTCAAAATGTTGTTAATACTATTCATGACCTCTTTTAATGGCTTTTTTTTGTACGTCATGGTGTGATTGAACTCGGTGTTGCGTGTAGTGCAAGTTATTGAATTATTTATAAGAAATAACACACTATGAAATCCTGGGGTGTTACACTATTAACTCTTCCCTTAACATTTTTTAGAAGGATCATATTTCCAGTTATATAGGATGAACACCCTCAAGCAAGAATCTAAGAGATGCTATTATTTATAGATTTTTGACTTATTTATACCTGGTTAGAATTATTTATTTTATAATTATCCTTCCATGATATTCTCGATTGAGTTGAGGAATAAGATAGCTTCTTATCATTATTTTCAATACTGGTAATATAATCACACTCACTGTTTTATTCTAGTGATCAGTATCTATTTTTCAACACAACCTTGTGAGGTTTATCTGTATTCACTTTTCCCAGACGTCCATGGTGATAACCACCAATTCTTATTTTTCTATAATCAATAAATCTATTTCCAATTTTTGAACACTAAACATAATATCCATAGAAGTAATTTATTATATGGGTTGAAGGTCATGGTCCCAATCTTCTTTTCTGGATTATAGGTGTTTCTTTATTTAAGTAGATATTAACATATATATAATTGTACATGATGTGGGAAATAAATTCAAATAATTGAAACTTTATAAGAGGATAAATATTATAATCATTTTTCCTCTATAAGTACTTATCCTTTTTATATGTCCATAGTTGTTAATTCACCCCTAAAACTTGAGTATTATTTTCAAACAACTGTTTTTAATTATTTATTGAGTAACTTTATCTGAATAAAACTATTCACTATAAAAGAATGATTTTGAATTAAATGTATTGATAATATTTTAGAGAAAATAAATTAACATTCATCATATATTTATTACATGGAATTTAGTCAGACTAAATTAATTTTATGTGTAAAAATATAGTTTTTCAAAAAAAATTGTTTTCATGTGTTACCCATGCCTATATTAAAATTAATTTTTTTATCACCACTAGAATAGGAATATGATAAAATATTTTTTCATTTTTATAATTGGCATGTTTAAATTATGTAAAGAGAGAAATTTCATTTTTATTTATAAAAAATAAAGTAAGTTTATAGTTAATTACCATGGTAATGGTCAAAGGGGTATTTTCAAAGAATTGTTATTATACAAGATGAGTAATTTTTTAAAAATAAATTAAATAAATCATTTTTTAATAAATATAATATTATTTTTAAACATGTAAAAATCTATATTAACGCATATTTAATTTTTAATTGATATTAGAGGAAATTAAACACAATAAATGTATAAAAATACATTTTTCTACGAAAATATTTTTTAATATTTTTTAATTTTTAATTTATAAGTTAATTTTTCTATTATATGAAAATTAAATTATATTAAATGGAGTTAAAAATTGGAATAAAATGTATAAATTTTGTAACAAGTTTCTTCTTATATTTTTAGTAAATCATTAATTTCCAAGGAAAAATTAAATCATGGTTAATATAGGTAAGAAGGGATAGCTTAATGTGGCTCAAATTTGGAAAAATTAAATTTTACGCATAAAACTTATAAAATAATTTTTTATCTTTTAAAGTAAAACCCATGTGTCTCACCAACATTTCCTCACCTAACTCACCTAAACATCATGTGATTCAATCTTTAAACCTTACCTAACATTAGTTTCTAAGGAAATGCGCCCTTTTTCACCTATAAAAGGAGTTCACTTCCACCCAATTCACAACACACACCCTCCATAGAAATTTTAATGAATCTCTATAAATTTTACCCCTCCTATATTTCTATTCTAAATTTGTCATCCCTTGGTCACTTGAAAGTGTCATGAGTCCTCAATTTCCAAGAAGTGTTTTAAAAGAAGATTCAAGTACTCAACGTAAGTATTGTCCACTCCCTATCCTTCCTTCCCTATATTTCTCATCAACTCTCCTATAAACCTATTCTGACCATAATAATATAATAAAATAAGTATCATTATTAAACTAAAAATTTATTATATTAATGTAACAACCATTATCTCTCTCCCTCCTATTAAATGTAAAATAAAAATTTCACTGATGTTAATTGATCTTGAAATTATGAATTTCATATTAGAGAATAAGTATCAACATTTACATTATAAAGCATGTATAAAATAATAAAAAACCATAGGATCTGATGATGAAAATAAACAATAAAAACTAGTAAATATAATATTAACTGTTATAATTAAAATATAGAGAAACTAATAAACAAGAATAAATTTACTAAATAGTTTATTAGGATGGTTATTTATACTATACAAAATGTTAAATCACATTTATGGAAGTTAAGAGTAAAGGTAACATTTTCCATAACTCAATTTATTTTCCTTGAGTTATAATCTTTCTTATTGATATTTCTTATTATCAGTTTTGTTTTATCAACACGATGAGTGTGTTATATTTTATTTAAATTTAGTTTATTATTTACAATTATTTATCATAAACTCTATTTCAAAAGAATTATTATTTCAATGATGATGATAACTATGAGGGTTTTATCACATAAATTTTCTTTATTTCAGGCATACATTATATTAACCACTTGTGTTATTTTTTGTATTGTATATACTAAAATATAGATGTTTTTATTATACTATTACTTAAATTCAATAGGTTTAAAAATTCATCTCAAGTTCTATCTTTCATAGAATTTTGATTCAAAAGATTCCAAAGTTGTATGGGTTTTTGTTAACACAATTTTTGTTCATTGATTTATGGTCGTTCTTCTTAAACTTTATTCTTATAAATTAAGTATATTATAACTTGTGATTAAAAATATTTTACTTCATATAATGTTTATAGGAATTTACATTTATTTTTCATGAAATCCTTTTTAAAATATTTTTACGTTAACTCTTCATCCTTGAAAAACATATTTCTTCATGAAAATGCATCATTGTTAAGAATATTCCCCATCCTATTTTGTTATTTTTTTCTCTTCTATATCCATATTATTTATTTTCACAAATATTTTATTTCATTATTTTGGATTATCAATATTAATTCTCTTTAGTGGTCTTTATATTCCTTTGTACCTCTTTTAAGAAGGAATCTTTATTGATTTTTTTTAATAATGTGGGTTTCCATAAAGAAATTTTTTAAATATTAAAAAGGAATTTGGTTCCATATTCATATCTTTTATCTTTAACTGTACATTATTGATTTAAACTTTATTTCCTTTATAGGTTCCATTATTTGGATTCATTTAAAAATAATTTTTGAAAATGTATTCGTATCACCTTTGTAAGAACCTGATTTTTCACTCATATAAGGATCCTTTTAAATTTAGTATAATTATATATTTTAGACCTTGTACAGATTTTTAATGAGTCTGTGAAGGTTTCAAGGGTGTCCTAGGCTTTTTTAGAGCTCAGAACTATAATCATTAAAGAAAATTACTAGGTCTCACAGTTGGTAGAAATTTTGCACCCAACCCTCATGGACTCTCGTAACCGTGTGGAGCTAGACACTAGGGTGAAGAAGGGCACCTAGTTTTACCTAACCATGTTCTGGGGGCCACACACCCATGGAAAAACTATAGACATTATTGTAGAGGTGTTTTTTGTGATTCGTGCATGGTTTCCCTAAACGTATGGCCTAATTATACAATGTGACCTTCAAAGAATCAAAGGGGGCACGATGAGCACACAGTTTGTTCAAAGGAGCGGCCAAACCATGAGCCCCGTATTTTTGGGTGAAATTTCCTTTTTTCTCTTAATGAAATTTTTTAACCTATTTTATCTTCCTCCAATTTTTCTTTCCAATGAATCATGCCCTCCATTCTCACATTATAGAACTCTCTTTCACTCTTTGGTAGTTTTTTATCCCGTTCATTCATATGGAGTCCAATCAAATAATGGTTCATCTTGTTGGATCTGCATCGGTAATATCTTAACTAGTTTTTAACCGTTTGTAGTTATTTCTATATCGATGATTCTATTTAGATGTAGGATCTTATGCCCTATTTTTTAGGGCCTTGTTCCATTATTCAGATCTCTTCCAATCCATACAGAACTAGAGGCTCATACTAGATGATTAGAGCCTTATGAGTTTGAGGTAAGTGGACTATAACTCATCCCTCGTGTTTTATCATTTTATAAATTGTCTTAATTATGCACACCCCTATTTCATCGGGCGTAGGCTATTAAATTAATGTGCCTTTCTTATAGTCACTATAATCATATTCTAATACTCCTATTATATATTTTATTCAACATTTGAGGTCATGAACTCAATTTCTACCACCCCAAGTAAGGTGTTTTCCTTAATTATTTCATTTGAGGTTTGTTGTGTGTGTGCACCATTGTTTAGGTGTGCTTTGGCTTGACCCTACTAATAGTGATACTTACTTAATTAAATAACTATTGAATTGGTTTTTTACTAGCCCTTAAATATGTCTATATCACTTGGCCATTCTAAGGTAATTGATTGAAATTAATTAATGTGTCTTTAAATGGTCAAATTGGAAAGTATACTAAGTATATGACTTTTCTTAATTAAATGAAATAAAATAAATTTGTTTCACCTTCATAGCACACATTTCTATGACTTATGGAAGGCATCATAGTGATCCTAATGAAGGGAATAATACAAATATTAATTATTAAATTGTTTCATGTCCTTAAACCTTGTCACGCTATTAAAATATATGGAATGATCCCCTTTGAATTATTTAATGGAATGCTTATTTAAAGATCTATTTTATTAAATGAATTGATTATATGGTGCATATTGCACATAGATATATTCATTATAAGAGGAGTGTTCAGACTCGATCTTTCTTGGATTCCTAAGGGAATTACTTGATCACTCATAGATGTCATTTCGATTCAAGGATTCTCGTTTTCAAGGGTGAGACACACCTTGGAACCTAATATTTTTATATTAGTGGATTCCGGTATGACCCCATAGGATCCCTCCATTATTATTATATGATTCCTTAGATACACTCCTTGGATCTAGTATGAAATCTATGGACATGAGTCAACTTGGATACACCCTTTTTCCTTGTCATTACTTATCCCATTTTACCTTATATAAATTAATTAGACTCAGTTATAATTACATTATTGTGAAATGACTTGCGAGCTTCCCCTTGGATTAAACTCTCACCCCTTTATCCAGGCTATAGGTTACTACTGAGTTGGATCAAACCCTATGGCCCAGGAGGCCTTGGTCATTACCTTGGATCCCTTTCATGAATATCATCCTTAAAGGATTCCTTGTTATATATTGGATCCTTAATTATTATTATTATCATGATAGGATATTAGTGATGTTTATTCCTAATGTGACTTACATATATAAACTGAAAAATAATTAATAAAAGAATGATTACATGTTCAGAGATATCACCAGCTGAGGCTGAAGTCAGTACTTGAGTATTTACATTACCATAATACTTTACTTTTATAAATGAATATATGCACACTATTTTATCTTATATTAAAAGGATTGGATTTCATAGGCATAATTTTTGTTGACCTACTGAGGTTTATCTCACACCCTATCCATGATTATATTAGTAACTAAGAAGATTACATGTATGAATTTGTTGGCAATGGGAAGCATACCACTTCAAACATTTTATTTCTTTTTTGCATTAGGATGGGGCTGGCTAGCAGATGATTGAGCTGGAGTTCAGGATACTTGGATAGTTTTTTTATAATTTTTTCCCTTTTGAATAGCATGTTAATCATGCTACCTTATATCCTTGTTTTCCAGTTTTAAAGATACCTGACATGTATCATCAATTTTTGGGTATGATTATTAGTTGCTTTAGTTGTTTATCATTCATGTCTATTTCTATTGTACCATTGTTTATTTTATATTACTTCTTCTATTTTCCTGTTATTACATATTTACCATTGTTCTAAAATATTTTAATGAGGGCATGGTATCCCCATGGAAACACCCTAGGCCCTCATAGCTAGTAGTCATCCTCTTGCATTTAGGGGGATTTTCTTGAGGGAATGTGGCCAACTAGACTCGGGGCACCTTTGAGTGAAATCTGGGTTTGGGATGTCACAAAGTGGTATCAGAGGCTTATTTTCCAATATTAATATTTGACTAAAAGAGAAAAGAGAATATTAATTCTTTGTAACTTGGTAATAAGTTGTTCTTGGTCTTAGCTAACCCAAGTTCGGGTTAAATGTAGAGTTTCCTAAATATGATTGATGTTCTGCTTTTTCCTATTACAATTGTTATAATTTCATATCTGGGTGAATCACATGCTTTGTGATGGTTATTATTATTGTTTTTATTAATGACTTAATTTTATCCTTTCTTTATGATATGTGAGAAAGGATCATTGTCACATGCATCATCGTAAACACCTATAATTCACATGCCATGCATATTTCCATGTCATATAGGTGCATTTCATTGCTTGCATTTTCTTGTATTTCTCTTGATTACTGAGTGAGACTTGATTATATATATATAATAGTGATTATCTTAGGCTATTATTGAGTGATTTATGGATTAAATTCATGAGGTGTATGGGCCCTTGTGGGTTCGAATGGGTAATTTACTGAGTCGAGTCATTATAATGAAATTAAATGGTTATCGATTTTAGTGATAAGGTGTATGTGACCTGATTCACTGGGAATGGTAGTCTATTCTAAAAAAACCTTGATATATGAAAATAATAAAATACTACCTATAGAAAAATGTAAATATTACTTATGAAATAAATGGTTTCTATTAAATGAAAAATCAAGGTGTTATTGACTCTTCAACTACTAGAAACCTAGTAATTTATACCTAAGAAATTACTAATACCTTTTATTTTAAGCATGTATTTAAGGTAGTATACCATGGGTAGAGATCCCATTCCTTTCATTTATATTTTTATACTTCTATCCATTTTTTCATCCTGTTATGAGGAATGTGCTTGAAATTTTTAGATCAATGATGCCATGAAGTCCTCATGTCATATGCCAAGAGGGTAGTGATGACCATGCTACAGACATGGTGGGCCTAGAGTCTCCAGTATTACTACCAGGATTTACACTTAAGGAACTGCATGTTTTACCTGATCTGGGCACTAAAGCTCAGTTTTGTTATATTTTTGTACATCTGATGCAGTCCATTCAAGGTGCTCTACGACCAGCACGTATGATGGTTGATCTGACCTGTGAGTTCCAGCAGTAGCATCCTCCTACCTTCTTAGGGGATGGTGGTCCAAAGGCTGCTAATTCTTGTCCAGAGTCCACCTTGTCTATCTTATGTTCCTTTAGAGCAGAGGGTTAAGCTTGCTATGTACATGCTGTGTGATTTGGCCAAACGCTGGTGGGATGTAATTACCCAAGATAGTCTCCATTATGGAATGACCTAGGATTACTTTCAGACTACTTTCTATGATTACTTATTTCCTCATATGTTGATGGATGACCAATCCCAATATTCAATACATCTCAAGTAGGGTTATATGTTATCCATGGAGTATACAGCATACTTCACTGAGTTATAGGGATTTTCACTGCTTTTATTCAGTAATGAGATTTCACATTCTAGATTCTTTAAGTATGGGCTCCAATATTCCATGTATTCCCAAGTGAAGGTATTTTTCCTACCTACCTTTTCTAAGATAATTAATTAGGCTCTTATCACTAAGAACAACCTGAGGTAAGGTGATAGTAACAGGCACAGAGAATCAGTGTCATGGTAGGCCAGTAGTTCTTCTGGTATTAGGAAATGTTCCATAGAGGTTTCTCATTGGGTCGGTGGTAGCCATAGTACTCATACCGGCAGCTCTATGATGTTCCATTAGTGTAGATGATAGGGGCATATGAAGCCTCAATGTGATAGAGACCCTCTATAGTTTTGGGCTTATGGTCATATAGGTAACCTTCAAATATTCAATCAAACCATTATATTAGCTTCTAGTGGAAGAGGATCCATGCTAATTCCACCTTCTAGGGAATGTTATTTAACGTCATGTCAGGTGGGGAGTTGGAGGAGTACTGGATGGAATTGCTGAGGAGGAGGTCACGGTTATTGTATCCAAACTTCATATTTTCAGTAGTGCCAGCAGAGTGATCTTGAATGGGGTAGTTCATCTGTAGCATAAGGTTGGGGTCGGGTTAGTTTCATGCATTACAGTCGATACCCAAGCATCATAGTGAAGTAAAATCTATAGTTTGAGTTACTATTCTAGTATCATCAACTATAGTAATTTCGTTTTTTTTTTGATGAAGGTGATTCATACTCCTTCATCTCCTTATCTATTGTGGAATGTATCAGGCTGGAAATATAGTTTACTATGGTGTAATAAACCTAGATAAACCATCAGGGGTATGGTAATAGGGCATACACCAATATAGGGACTACCCCCTTGAAGTAAGAAGTTACCCTTTCTTTTGGGACCACTTTTTTCCAAGATAATAGTCTTTGATTCTATTCTTTGGATGGATTGGTTGGTCTTATATCATGCCTTTGTAGATTGTTATCACAATAAGGGTTTCTTTACGTCACTATAAGGAAGAATTTATCTAAGGGTGAGTGGGATGTCTAGGATATTATATCTAGACCATAGCACAATGGACTATGTGGAGTGACCACCCAGATTTCTAATCACTTCATGGATGATTAGGGTTCACATCAAGCTGAGTTCCCTTCGGTAGTACATCATTTCAGGAATGTATTTCCTGACAATTTTTCTATCATAACTCCTAATATAGAGATATATTTTATGATTGAACTTTGTCTAGGAGAATCTATAGTGTCCATTCCTATATACAAGATAGCGCCTATTGAGTTCTGGTAGCTTAAGTGGTAGTTGGAGGATTTAGAGGCCAAAGGTTTTATATGGACTAGCACTTCCTCTTGAGTTTCATCTATTATTTTTTCTAATAAAAAAGATGGGACCTATTTTTGATGCTTGTATTATCAATGGTTTAACTAGATTATGGTTAAGAACCCATATCCACTTCCTCAGATAGATGATCTCATTGACTATCTCTAAGGAGCTGGGATGTTTTCTAAGATCAACTTGAGATCGGGCTATCATCAGGTGAAAGACGGGCCACTAGACATACCTCCTATAGCATTGCATAGTAAGTACGGTCAGTATTAGTATCTATTTATTATATTCAGTCTTAAAAATAAACCCACTATTTTTATGGATATGATGAATAGGTAATTCCATCCCTATTTGGATTCTTTTTTCATGGTCTTTGTGGATAAAATCTTGGGGTATTCTCACACTTATAGAGACCATGATAAGCACCTTGAGATCATTCTGAGTACCCTGGGAGAGAATCGTCTTTATTCCAAGCTTTCTAAGTTCCACTTATGGATTGACAAATTTCACTTATTGGGTAATATTATCTCAAAATCAGGAGTGTCTATTGACCTAAATAAGGTTAGTGTTTTGGTTTACTGAGACCATCCCAAGAACATGTTTGATATATGGAGTTTCTTTGTGCTGGATAGATATTATAGGAATTTTATATTGGAATTATCACAAAAAAAATTATCACCTCTTACTAGTCTTACAAAGAAGGGTGTTAATTTCCTGTGGTCATAAGTGTGTAATAAATACTTTCAGAAGATCAAAAGGGGATTTGTTTACACCTATTCATCTTTTTTCAAAGCTAAGAAGAGGATATAAAGTGTTCTTTGATGCAACATGATTTTTCCTAGGAGTATTTCTAATGTATGAGGATATATTCATTACATACAGATCTTGGAAATTGAGGCCTCGTGAAATAAATTATCTAGAACAATACCTTTATCTAGTAGCAGTTGTTCATGCCTTACGTTGTTGGAGAAATTATCTATTGGGTGAGCACTTTGTTGTGTATTGGACCAAAACAGCCTTAAATATATCTTAAATAGTGTGACCTGAAACTCAGAAAGTGGAGATGGGTCAAATATCTTCAATCCATTGATTTTTGAGCTTGCCTATACACCTATAAAATCCAATATGATGGCAGATGTGATGAGTCAGAAAACTTAGGAACATTCCATACAGGGAGCCAGCGATGAATATAAATTGATGGCCCTCTTTTCTGAGATGCATCTAGAGTTTCATGATTGTCACAAGTATTCTTACCTATCATCCTTTATAGTTGCCTCTTCCCACCATGATAAGTTGAATAGAATTTAATTTTCATATCCAAAATACTTGGTTCTCAGTGAGCGTATTTTAGGAGATGACCCACCTTCTAATTAGTCTATGGACAAAGACAACATCCTATTTATTTATGGATGTTTTTGGGATCCAACAGATATGACAAATGAAATGCGGTATTCCCATGCTTCATAGTGAGTAGATCGTCTAGGAATCTCCAAGATGTATCGAGATATGTGACACCAGTATTTCTAACTGAGGATGAAACATCAGATAGCTTGTTTTATCACTATGTGTTCAACCTGTCAATATGTGAAGGCAGAGCAGTAGAGACCTGAAGGCTTGTTGCATCTACTTTCAGTCCCTGAATGAAAATGAGAAGATATTTCTATATATTTTTCAGTCAACTTACTGAGGTCTCCTAGAATTAGTGATGATGTATGGGTAGTCATTGATTGACTAACGAAATTAGCACACTTCCTTCCTTTTTGGAAGACCTTCTCAGTTAATGGTCTAGGAATATTCTATGTCCATGAGATCATCCAACTACACAGGGTCCCTCATACTATCATTTTAGATAGGGATTCTTGTTTCATATCACAGTTCTTGTAGGGGTTACAGAGAGCTATGGGTACACTAGTGCTCTTGATCATAGCTTTTCACCCTTAAACTGATGGATAGTTATAATAGAAAATATAGGTGTTAGAGGACATAATCTAGGTATGTGTGCTTTATTTTGGTAGTTCTTGGAAGAATAATATCCCTCTCATCAAGTTCATCTAGAAAAAAATATTTCATGTGACAATTTTGTTGGATCCTTTTGAGGCCTTGTATGGGAGGTCATTCTGGTCATCCCTATGCTGTCTAGAGGTAGAAGAGGAATACCTACAAGGTCCTCATCTTGTATAGCAGACTTCAAAGAAAGTTCATCTGATCAGGAATCATATGTCTACTACTTAGTCAAGATAGAATTCTTATGCAGAGCACCATTGAAAACCTCTACATTCTGAGGTTGGGGACTATTTTTTCCTAAGAGTATCACCAAAGCATGGGAATAGATGGATATGAGGGTAAGGGAAGTTATCACCTCATTATGTAGGGTCGTTTGAGATTCAAGAGAGATTCAGGACAGTATCCTATTGGTTTTTACTACCTCAGATGTATTGTGTCATGCACGACATCTTGCACATTTCACATCTTCTTCATTATCATGCTGATCTATCTCAGACTTGTGATCCCAAAAGAGTTTAGTTATACACCGATGATTCTTTTTATGAGCATCCTATACACATCATTGACCAGATAATGAAGGCACTCTGAGGCTGTTATATCCCTTTATTATGAGTGTTATGGAAGCACGACCATGTAAAATATGAGACTTAGGAGTGGGAGGTCGACGTACATGCCTAGTGGCTAGAGCTGATCTCAGCTATTATTTCACCACCCTTCAAAGGTGAACTTGGGGATGAGTTCCTTTAAGGGGGATGATTGTATGAACCTAGTTTTTCACTCAGGTATGCATCCTTATAAATTTGGTCTAATTATTTATTTTGGACCTTGTATAGATTTCTAATGATTTTATGAAGGTTTTGGGGGTGTCTAAGTATTCTTCATATCTTAGAACCCCGGTCAGTGAAGAAAATAACTAGGCCTCACAGTTAGTAGAAACTGTGCACCCAGCCCACATGGTCTCTCCTAACCATATGGGGCTGGATAGTGGGGTGAATCAAGGCGCATGATTTTCCCTAACCATGCTCTAGGGGATGAATACTCATGTAAAAACTACAAACATTGTTTTTTATGATTTTATCATGGTTGGTACCTAATATTCTTAACCATGCGGCCTAACCATGCAACATTACCCTTGATGTAAAAAGGGAACACATTTTGGTCAATCGTGGGACCCCTGTTTTTCTGTGAAATTTCCTTTTCACCCTTAATAAAATGTTTTAACCAATTTTCCCCCAATTTTTTCATTCCAGTGAAGGAGGTGCTAAATTCTCATATTGAAGATCCCTTTTTCCTTATTTGGTATTTTTTTATCTTATTCTCCCATCTAGAGCCTTATTTAAGAAACATTAATCTCATTGAATCCATGTTGGTAAGATATTAATTTCTTTTTAGTCATTTATCATTATTCTTTCTATCGATGATGCTATTTTGATGAATGATCATATTTATTATTTTCAGGTAATTGGTTTTCTCATCAGATCTCTTCCAATCCATGCCTAACTAGAGGTTGATACTACATAAATTTATATTTATGAGTATGAGGTAGGTGGTCTATAACTCATCCCTCATGTTTCTTTGTTTTGTCAATTGTAACTATAGGAGCACTGATTTCATTGGGTGTGGCCTATTAAATGTATGTTCCTTACTTATAGTCATTAAAATCATATTCTAAGACTCCTTTAAAATATTTTATTTTTAATTGGAGGTTATTACCTCAACGTCGACCACCCCAATTAGGTTTTTTTCCTTAATTATGCCTTTTGAGGATTGTTGTGTGTGTTTGCGACACCATTTGTGTGTTATTTGGATTGACCCTGATAATGGTAAGCCTTCATTAATTGAATAACTATTCAATTATTTTTTGACTATCCATTGAATATGGTAGTGTCACTTGGACCTTCTAAGGTAAGTGATTGAAATTAATCAATTAATATTTAAATGCTTAAATTGGAAAGAATACTAAGTATATGGCTATGCTTAATTAAATGTAACTGAATAGATTGGTTTGTGTTCTTAAAACACCTTTCCATTACTGATGGAAGGTATCAGAGTGAACCTAATAAATTGAATAATATTTATATGAATTATTAAATGGTTTCATGTCCTTAAACCTTTTCACACTATTTAAAGGTATAGAATAAACACCTTTGAATTATTTAATGGTGTGATTATTGCATGGAATGTTTTATTAAATGAATTGATTATATGGTGCCTATTGAATATAGAACTAATCATTACAATAGAAGTAGTTAGACTTGATCTTTCCTTGGATTCCAAAGGGAATTTTTTGATCACTAGATGACGTCATTCCGATTCAAGGATGTTGGTTTCCAAGCGGGATACCCACCTTGGAACCCTATATTTTTCTATCAAAGGATGCATGATATGACACCATATGATCCCTCTATCACTATCATAGGATGACTTGGATACACTTCTTGGATCTAGTGTGATGTTTAAGGATATGAGGCACCCTGGATATACATTTGGGATTTGTTATTACTTATCATTTTTTACCATGGATGAATTACATAGACTAAATTAGAATTAAGTTATTGCGGAATTATTTTGGTATTGTACATTAGATTACACTCTCACCCCTTTATCTAGGCTATAGGTTTTTACAGATTTAGCTTAACCCCTAAGTTCAATTATGCCTTGGTCATTACCATGGATGCCTTTCATGATTATCTTAATTAAAATATGCCTTGTTATATCATCCTTCATTATTATTATTATCATGATAGGATTCCAGTACTGGTTATACCACATGTAACTTACATATTTAAATTAGAACATAATTAATAAATGAATTATTATTTGTTCAAAGATATTACTAGCTGAGGGTAAAGCAGGTACATGGGTATTTACATTATAGTACTGCTTTACCATTGTAAATGTGTGCCTAAACACTGTTTTAGCTTATATTATATAGAATAAACGTTATAGAAGTCATTGGTGGTCGCCTACTAATATTTATCTCACACCCTATCCAGACTACCATTTGTACCCGAGTAGATTACATGTATGCATTTTTTTATAATGGTAAGCGTCCCACTTCATATACTTGATTGCTTGCTTACATTAGGATAGAGTTAGGTATTAGATGAACAAACTGGAGATTAGGATGCTTGGATAGTTTTTGGATTCTTTTTTCTTATTTTGTATAGCATGTTATGTCTTCTAACTTGTATCAATGTTTTCTTGTTTTAAAGAGACAAGATATGTATCATCATTTTTTGTGTATCATTATCAATTGATTTAGTTTTTTTCATTCATGTCTGCTTCTGATGTTTTGTATGTTCATTTTATATTAATTATACTATTTAAAATTTAATATATATTTAACATTGTGAACCACTATGGTAATAGGGAATAGTCACCCGGCGGATGCACCCTATGCCCTCACTAATAGTCGAAAGCCTTTAGAATTTGGGGATATGTGCTTGAGGCCAGGTGGCCAACCGGACTCAGGTCACCTTTGATTGGAACTCAGGTTCAGTACTTCACATCCTTCTTGAAAAATACTTTTGAAATTGACTCATTACTCTATATTTTTATTAAATGGTAAATAGGTTTTTTGAAATCTATTTTTATTATTTTTCTTCCACTTTCCTCTTTATATTCAAAGGATTTGTCCCTTGTAAAGTTATGTTTTATTAACCACCCTAAAAATTCCTTATTAAATACACCTTTTTTCTGGTTGAATTTTTATTATCAGTCGATCTAATTATTGATTTCATTTTTTGTGATACCATTTTAAAATATAATTAAACCTATTTTATTTCCATGGAATTTCTTGAGATGATGATTTATTTTAGGTGGAACACTTGTTTAATATTACTATGTACAGGGTTGGATCCTATATAACTCTCAAATTAATTGTTTATTTTTTTATATCATAAGTTAATGATGTTGAGTGTGGACTCGATGCAAGTATCTATGTAAAAAATATTGAGTGTGTAGTAAATGTGTTTATAAATGTTCACATGATTGATTGTGGAATCTATACAGTTAGTAATGTTCATAAAATTGAGAATGGAATTTATTTGGTTAGCTATGTTCACAATATCTATCATGGACATGCTGAGGTTATATATACTCACAATATTATCATTTCCTATTATTTTTCCAATTTCACATTTCTATGTTATATGCATTTATTTTACTCCATGTCTCATGTTTATTATCTCACATTTCTGTAATCTTATGTCATCATATATGATTTATCATTTGATATTACATGTACTTCTATTATATAAAAAACTATTATTGTTCCATATTGATTTAATCATATATTTATCTCATGAAATTTTTTTCTAATGATTATGAACTAACCCATGATGACATGTTGATATGTTTTTCCCATATAAATAATTTGATCTCACCCCTTTATTATATTTTCCTTTCCAAGGTTACGAAGATTATTATAAAACATAATATATATAGAAGGAGGTCTAGTGTTGTGTGATTATGGAGAAATTTTCATAGTATTGTAAAATAAGTTATTTCTATAGATAACCCCCAAATAAATTAAACCATATATTCTTAATATTGTGAGATTATTTATGAGATGTATTGTTTACATTATTGAAATATATGAATGTTTGGATTGATTCATCTCACATTGTATCAATGCTCGTATATAAAGCATAAGTTTTTAGCATTTGGTATAGGATTGTAGGTATTAGGAACTTGAGTTGGTATTAGAGTAGGGTTTAGTTATTTTTGGGGATTGGTACTAGAGAACATTAGTGATCCCCCTAGGGATAAGTCTAATATAGTGAAAACACCAAAAATTTTGGAGTATAGAGTGTGTGGTTTCAAAGAAATGGAATCCCAATCTAGATATAAACAAGTGGACATATATGATCTAGATTATATGCACCTAGGGGTAATAACCTTGAAAAATTCCGGTTGTATGTTAGCACAATCTTTTCTTGGTGAACAATTAGTGGGCCAAACTACACACCTAGTTTGACACTCTCAAAGGATATGCTTTGGTTAAGTATCTTTATTCTTATAAAATAAATCAATTATAAATAATTATTTTGAATGAAATTTATTTATAATATATATAATTAATTAATTAAACATTTGAAAAATAAAAATTACTTGATACCTAATGAGAATAAATTCATTCTTTTCTTAAAAATATAATTTTTTCTAAAAAAATCTGTTATTCATGCTTATATTACAACTAATTTTTTATCACCTCTAGAAGTTGAATAAAATAAAATGATTTTCATATTTGGAATAAGTATGTTCAAATAGTTTAAAAAGAGAAATATCATTTTTAGTCATAAAAATAAGTTACTAATGTTGAAGTTAATTACCATGGTAATGGTAAAAGGTTAATTTTCAAAAAAAAATATTTTTGTAAAAATTGTGTTATTTTTTAAAATAAATTAAATTTATCACTTTTTTAATAATTTAATGTGATTTTTGAACTTTTAAAAATATATATTGACACTCATTTAATTTTTAATTTATATGAAATAAGAATAAAAAAACTTAATGTATAAAAAACATTTTTTTACAAAAACTTATTTTCAGTATCTTATGTTTTAATTTGAATGCTAATTTTATCATATTTATAAATTCAATTATATTAAATTGAGTCAAAATTTAGAAACATCATGTTATAATTTTTTAATAAGGGTTGTATTATATTTTTAGAAAAAGTATAATTACCATTGTGAAATTTTAAAAAACATTAATAAGGGTAAAATGAGGTAACTTAATGTGGATTTAAGTTTTATAAATTAATCTAAAACATAGACCTTATATAAGACCATTTCTAGGTTTTAAATTAATACCCACATGTCTCATAGACCTTTCCTCACATAACTTACTGAAATCCCTTGTGATTCCATCTTTAACCCTTTCCTTGCATTATATTTCAAGGAAATGTCCCTCTTTACATCTAGAAAAAGGGATCACTTCCACTCACTTCATATGATAAGTTTTCTCAAGTAATACATTTTTAAAAAGTCTTTCAAGAGTAGATTCAAATCTTTAATGTGATTATTATCCAATCCCTAAACTTTCTTATTTTTATTTCTCATTCACCCTCCTACAATCATATTTTAACTATACTAATATATTGTATTCAGAATCATTAGTATAATAAAATTTTATAATATTAATGGAACAACCATTATCTGTCTCTCTCCCTTTTAATGGAAAATGTAAACATTACTATTGTTATGTGCTGACTACCACGTCTATGAATGATGTATTTAGTTTTTCATAAGTTACTTACATGTATGGTTATAAGGATGTATTTAATGAATAAAAAATATATTTATCACATTTTTAAGATTTAATAAATAAATTTTTGAATTATATTAATATCTAACCCGTTATTAATATACTGCTTTGTCTTCATTAAAAATTACCAAAACAAGCTCTTCAGTGATTTTGTCTTCATGAATCATAAATAAAACTATTATGGAATGAAATTAGAACTTTATAAATCATTATAGAAAATATATTATGGTATCTTAAATAATATATGAATTATGGAAATGGAATCAATAAACAAGGATCTACTTCAACATTACAAAGCATGTGTAGAATAATCGAAATCAGTAACATGAAATAATGAAAAACAACAATAACTAAATAATAAAATTATATTGAATTATTATAATTAAAGTATAGAAAAGGTAATATATATGAATAAGGTTATGAAATAAGGTTTTAATATGGATATTTCTATTATATAGGATGTTAAAATTTTCCTGTGGAAGTTGAGACTAAATGTTGGGGTTTTTTGTAAATCGATTTATTTTCCTTGAGTTATAGTTTTTTTCTTGTGATTTATTATTAAAAGTTTAGTTTCATATACCATATGATTATATTAATTTTTATTTAAACTTTATTTTTAATTGATTTACAATTCATTCTCAAGAACTCGTTTTCTATGCATTATTAAATCAAAATTTATGATATCCTTAAGGGTTTTCTCATCTTTGTTTTCATTATTTGAGTCATATGCCATATTTATCACATAATTTATTTTAGGTAGTGTATATGAAACCCAATGAATTCCTTTTTCATAATTTTAATAAAACTCAATTGGTTTAAAAATCCATCTCCATTTATAACTTTGATTGGATTTTGATTCAATACATGCCAAATTTGTAAGGGTTTTTGTTAACTTAATTTTCTTTCATTGCATTGTGGTCATTATTTTTGAATTGTATTCTTATAAATTGGGTAATTTATACCTTATAATTCAATCACATTAAACTTCATCTTTTTTTTCTTTGTATTTATGTTTCTTTCTCATGAACACCTTTTTTAAATATTTTTATATTAAATTTATTCCTTTATGAACTTATTTCTTCATAAAATTACTAAATTGTTAAGAATAATTATCATCCTCTTTAATGGATATTTATCTTCCATGTACTGTCATTTATTAAAAAAATTATTTAGTTTTTTGGAATCAAAATATGAGTTATCATTGGCTGTATTCATAATTCAATTTTACTTCTTTTAAAAAGGAATATGTGTTACCTTTTTAATGATGTGGGTTTCAATAATGATATTTTTAAATACTAACATGGAATTTGTTTTCACATTTGTATTTTTATATTAAACTCCACATAATTGACTTATACATTTTTTCATTTTCAAGGTTAAATTATTGGTATTTATTTCTAAATATTGTTTGAAAATGTCTTATTATCACCTTCTCAAAAATGACTTTTGAAATTTACTAATAACTTTATCTTTTATGACAATATTAAAAATGTTTTATGAAATCTATTTATATGATCTCACTTATACTTTAATCCTTATCTCCAAAGTATTTATCCCATATTAATTTAGATTTTATGAATCACCCACCAAATTCCTTTATGAAATCATCCATTGGGGTAATTGAATTTTTGGTGCCAATCAATCTAATCCTTAATATGATTTTATGTGATTCCATTTGAAAATGTGATGAACCCCATTTTCATTCCATGTGTTTTTATGATATGATGATTTAATTCTTGCGGATCACTTATAGATGATTAATATATGATGGGTGGGATTATATATCTCCAACTAATTAATTGTTTAAGTTTTTGTATATCATAAGATAATGATGTTAATTTTTGACTCATTTTGTTTATCTATGTTCACAAGAGTCCATATAGGATCAATGTAGTTAGCTATGTTCACAATATTGAGAATAGAATCAAAGAAATTATCATTTTTCAAAAGATTAATCATAAACTTTATGGGGTTATCTATGATAAAAATATTGAAGAAGGAATTACTTTCATTAGTTATGTTCACAGTATTATGATTTCTTATACTTATTCTTATGCCACATTTATATGTTATATTCCTTTATTTTTCACCATATTTCATGTTTATTATTTCATATTTCCACACTATTATTTCATGATATATGTTTTATTATTTGAGATTACATTTCCTTTTATTATATGGAAAGATCATATTGATCTATGTTCTTTTAATCAGATATTTCTCCCATGCTTTGGTTTTCTCATGACTATTATATAACCCATGACGACATGTTGATAAGTTTTTCCCTTACTGATAATTTTATCTTGTCAATTTATTATATTTTTCTTCCACAGGTTATGAATAATAGTACAATATATGAGATGTCTAGAGGGAGGCCTTTTGTGGTGCAGTTATAAAAAATCTGCATAGTATTGTAAAATAAGTTGTTAATATATCTAATCTCCAAAAATGTTAAACATTTAATTCTTGATATTATGAGATTATTTTGGAGATGTAATGTTTAGATTAATAAAATAAATGTAATTTTGGATTGAGTCATATCACTTAGTAACAAATCTAGTATTTAATGTATGTGTTTTTATCATTGGACTCTATAGTGGGGGTATAGGGTGTTTCACATTGTGTTCTCCATACTAATGAGATTTTGATGGAAGATTCAACTCTTGTAACCTTGCATTTGATACCACTTTTTGCAACTCGAGACACCATGATAGGGGTGAATCACAGTGTGAAAATTTCTCATGTAATTAAGGATCTTATTACCACATTGTTAGGAACTTTTAAAAACTTTTTTAGTCAATTTAACATCATAGAATATAAAAAAATCAAAAAATTATATACAAAACATGATAATTTTATATGGTATCTTGTTAAGTTATAATCCAAGGAGCATACATATGGAATTTTTATGGTGTACGAGATCCACTTTATTTCTCTAAATTTAGTGGATATAGTTAAGACAAACTGGTAAAATTACTCCCACCTCTAGGGTTTTCTAGGGGTGGCAGTAAGAGAACTAGAGGAATTGTCATATCCTCAGGCAGGGTCAAACCAGGAGCACCATCCCATCATAATTCTATGGTTCTTCCACCGATCTAGCTTGTCCCAAAGGAATCATCATTTTTTCATGGATATATAGATTATCCATTTCACCCTTGGAATATCAAAATGTGGTCGACCTACATTCTCCAACACTCATTGTTAAGTTTGGTAGAGATCACCCACCATTGTAAATATTGATCATTTCATCAATGCCTCCTAAAGACTGAGTTTTCCTAGTATTATTTGGATGATTGATCACTGAAACATGCATATTCTCCTTTCATTGGATGATAATTTTTCCATGCCTATTCAGTTGAGGATCATTTTTGGGATGATAATTGTTTCCTTATCATTTGGTGGATGTTGGGTTTTAGTAAAGTTCATGACAATAGTAGAGCATCGTTGTGGATCCATCTACCTAGGATTTCCATTCCCTTTCAAAACCTTTCCATTCTTATTGGTATTGGAAACCAGGTTTGGTTATTTATTCATTTGGGAGATTTGAATCTTTGAATTTTGAATCCCTCCTCTACTCATATATACATAGACATTGAGTTTTATTCTCCTCCTCTTAAGTGTATTCATCTTTCTGTTCAGAAAAAGGGTTTTTGGAAAAGTATCTTCTACGAATAATGAATCACATTCAATGATACTTGTCACCTTCAAGGTCATTGATCTAACTCATAAATTCATAGTGAATGGAAGGATCAATCTGACAATCATGAGTGGAAAATAGATATTCCTTTAGCCCTGATGTTGCCCCAATTTAGAAATGATGTGTCTCATCATAATCTGAAGTGTTCTCCCTGGTTGGATCCTATTTGAGTGTTTGAATAGAGAGATACATTGACTATATCTCTCATTCAGTCATTATCTAGCTAGGGAGGTGTCATGGGAACTCATATATTTCATTATATTTCCACCATTTTGCCTCCTCTAAAGGTATCCTCGGGGCCACTTTGAGGTTCATACCCATCAGAAAGGGCTGGTGGGGTGGAGGATTCTAGAAATAAGGGTCTTCTTTAATAGGTCCTCCATGAGTAGAAGTATTCTCAATATGATAGAGGATAGAAAAGGTCCAGTGTGGGTGTGAAGAAATCTCCCTAGTATTCGATAGTTGATCAAGTGTCACTAGAGGTAGCTCTTGGTGCTTAGGGTCTAGATGTGCATCTTTCATCAGATCCAATGAATCATGGATTCATCTACACATTACCTATTAACAGTATATGTATCATCATGATTCCTCCTTAGGAACATTTTTGTCTCTTCAACATTGATGATTCAATGGGTCATGCATTTGAGATGAATAAGGTCAAGTAATCAATTATAAATGGGGAAGGTTTCACTCTATCAAGGGAGAAAATCCAAATCACAAATTTCTTTTTCATTAGACTGGGGAAAGAGTGTTGGATATGTGGTAAAATATGAAAGGTAATAAGGAAAATACTTTCTTTATCAGAGTACGGATTATACTTCGCATCTAATAGTTTTTGGTCATCTATCTCCATTATGTGATCATCACCTAAATTCATCTACCAATTTTACTCATTTCACATGGTCCAGGACAAGGAATCTAGAATCCAATGATGGTGAAAATTTATTTGAGTTTGGTTTTTAAATTCTCTTCAAAGTTTGATTCAGACATGAAGGTAACATCAATTTGATGAAGCTTATTTTGGGGTATCACATTGGATATCTCATCCCATCGTGATTTTTTGGTGCTATGATTGATGCGTGATTTTGGAATCTGGGGTTTTGGTAAGTTTCCAAATTGATTTTGTAATTTGAATTTCAAAATCTCATTGTTGTTTTATTTCAGTTTTGAAATGTGCAGTTACCGCTAATCCATAAAGTGTCTTTTAAAAAATTCAAAAAAAATATTTGAAGATGTTTTATAAAGTTATTCTATCATAATCACTCCATGTTAGGTTCACTACCCTTAAAATGTGGTTTAATGGTGGTTACACTGACTCCCTCTGATTGCTTCCATCAAATCCTTCTTTACACACAACTTGGGATAGATGTCTTCTTAATTTATCTATATATAGGTAACTGATATTCAATTTTTTTCTTTTTGGAACTCCCCTTCATGAACTATTATGGCAAACCATGTATTTTTAATAAAAACCAATTTTTTGTTTTAATAATATTCATGTTATTAATTTATATTTTTTTTATAAATGATTTCATTCCACAAAAAGATAATACATAATAAATTGGATATAAATTATATAAAATATTTAAAATTTATTATTTTAACCTGATTTATTAGTTTGATATATTTAATGAATTATTTAATTAATGGATATATTAAAAATAGATATTATTATTATTTATATTAATTATTTATTGAAATACAAGACTTTTACACATATTATTATACAGTTATTAAACATAAATAACCATTAATACGAAACAAGGATCATAATGTCCTGATGTCTTTGGAAGACTGGGTTCTTAATACATAAAACCTCACATCCTTATTTTCTTTTCCATGGTGATCATCTAAAATCTATTCAAGATCCTAAATTTTCATGGGAAAACCTAGGGAATACATAAATAAATGAGTGAGATAAAAAAAATACAAGTAAGGATATAAACATGATAAGGAAATATAATAAGTGAGTCAAATGTACAACATGATATCATAAAAGAGAAGACACATGAGTAATCAGATAGAAGACTAATGTAAATAATATGGTATGATAAGATCATGGAATCATAGGAAATGTGGAAACAATATAAAACATAACATAAAAATAAGTTAACAATAATGGAAAATATTACATGGTATACATATTCCTATAATGAATTGGGTTCACTCTATAATCCCAAACATGATGCCTCATTAGACTAAACCATTACCCAATGCATTAGAGGGAAATATAATTATGATCCCACCCATAATATTCATCTCATGTAGATGCATATGTTATTTTGTGTAAGGATATCAATCATAATGCATAAACAAAAGAATTATCCGTAGAAAAAAATGGGTTTCATAATATTGCTTCATATCATATTCAAATGAAATTTAATAATTAATGCATTTGATAAATGATCATAATGCATGTATGACCCCATCAATGGAAGGGATAAAAAAATTGATATATTTTTTAGAGGCATATATACATAATTTCAAAGCAATAACTAACATAAGATTTTATTTTTATCGATAAAGATAATTTAAAAATATTATAATCATTCTTGATGAAAAGAACTTTTTCACTTTGTGTAATATTAAAGGATATAATCTTGGATGGAAAATAATATTGAAAGATCACTTTAAATAATTATTGACGAAAATATACTTTCGATCTTGAAAAAAAAATATTTAAAATCTAAATATTTATCAAAAAATTAAAAAAAAAACATTTGAATATAACCTTTGAAGATTAAATAATAATATTTAAAACATTGAGTTCTAATTATGGTGGTAGAGTTCCATTCATGTCGAATACATCAAAAAAACAAAGATTCATTTTAAAATTTGTAATAAAATTAAAAAAGATCATTGTTAATAAAACAATAGGAACATTCCTTTTAAAAAAATTTATAAAATTAAATTAATTGTAAATATGTCTTAAAAAATCATAGTAAAACATTTTTTAAAACATTTTTTTGAAAAAATGGATTTAGAAGAAAAATGATTTTTAACTGAAGAGAAAAATGATGTCGAATTTTATTAAAAACATTATATCAATAATTTTAAGTACCAAAGAGAGGAAAAGAGTAATATTACTTGAAAACTACATGAATAACTAGTGGAGAACAAAATGAAAGGGGTTTATTAGACAATGATCAAAAAAATCTTAAATTGAAATTCAAGAATAAGTTATCCTAATTAAAATGAGATTGAAAGATAAATCCTTACTAAATTTGTAAATTTTGAATCATAACTTACCATGAATAAATTAGATGAATTGTAACATAAAATCTCATGATGTAGAAAGGATTCACGATATAGTTTTTAAAGGGGATGTATATTCACCATTCAAAAGAAATTAGGTGCATAAAAAGACATGTGTCTCAAAGAAGGATGTTTTAGATGAAGCCCTTAAAATGTTTGTATCATTGAATTGATAGTTAATTCATGGTAACTATGAAAAAATAAATTAGTGATGTTTTTTTAACA